>CM060686.1:198023818-198453760 GCA_030686995.1 Artemisia argyi | reverse complement strand
ACAAATACTAGGTTGTAAATGAATTTATATGTATTCTACAATGTGATAATACATATGTCACATGAACAGTGCTATCTAACATATTTTTTTATTCATGATTGGTTCAATTTCTTTGAGGTTATGTTACATCCACTTATTGATGTATAATTATCCTTGCATTCATTCCTTTCTAGAGTCCACTAAACTTGATTTATTGTTTTGAATTACTCTCTTTGTAGGTTTTGGCTGATAGTGTGGGCATCCCTTGTCGCTTGGTAAAAGGGAAGCAATACACCGGCTCCAACAATGTTGCAGTGACCTTCGTAAAACTTGGTGACGGAAGGTTGGGTTCTTTGCTTAAATCAAGAAGTCTAAGTCAACAACGACTGCTTCCATTTGCAAAGCAGTATGAGATGACGGGTCCTTCACAGAATGAAAATTATAGTCTGTTGGTTGTGTGGTGGTAGAGGGTGGTGGTGGTGGTGGCCGTGGTGAGGGTGATGATGTTGGTTGTGTGGTGGTGGTGGTGGTGGTGGCGGCGGTAGAGGGTGGTGGTGTTGGTAAAGGGTGGTGGTGGTGAAGTGAAATAAAATATCAAACTCAAATTGCAAATTTAGTCCTTTAATCAACAGTAGCAATGAAATGACGATAATGCCCTCGATGACATGGCACTTAACGGGAAAATTAACGGAAAATGGCTCTCAGTGGCGATTTTGCGAAAATGTGGAACGTGGGTGGCTTTTTTGCGCTACTTTTTGTCTCGGTCCCGTTTTTGCAATTTTGTGGAACGTGAAGGACCATTTTTGCAATTTACCCAAATTTTGTCTATAAAACTAACAAAATCTTACCAGAAGCATGTTCACTCCTAGGGGTTAGAATATCGACGTAAAAACATGATACACAATAGAGGTAAAAAAATGCGCTGTGTAATGGGGCTTGAAACAGGCTTCATACGGGTCAACCTGAAACATTTTTTTGTCAAAATTTCTAGAACTTATAGATAATTAGTGTATGAATATGTATTTGTGTATTTTTTTTAAAGAAAATTATAATTATAAACTACTATGGAGTAATTGTGAAGTGTGGTAGTTGCATTATTCTTGTAGTAGATAGTAGACTATTGACTTGTTGATGTACTATTAAGTTCACACAAATTGTCTAGTAAACCATCCCTTTTATTGAATAATTCAAAGTTTGAAATTAAAAAATAACAAAACAACAAACATGAATATGATATGCATGCACCTTCCCAGCCTAGTGGTCTTTGAAAAATGATAAATGTTAAACAGGTCTTCAAGGGCTGCTACAGCCTAGTGGTCTTAATTTTAGGTGATCCTTAAAATATGGTTCCAATTGCAACTAATGCAGTGGTGGTAACTTATACTATACATGACATCCCATAGCGTGTTTGTTACAAATCTACGTATGATAAAATCTGAAATTTCATGTACATCTGCAATGTAGTAAAATGGATGAAAGCCACAAAGGTTTATAACTAAAACGTTTCACTATGTTTTCCTGTTTTTCCAAATGCTGCTCAGAATCAAGTTTGTGCATCATCCTTTTGTTTGTTTCTCGACGAAGTCTTTAATCATCTCCTTCAAATGATGTGTACGAACAAAGTAGTTGTAATTAGCTTAGGATATGGAGTCGTGTCTTAGAGAATAGATTCATTATAGTACACTAAAGTCCCACTAAAGGATTGTTTTTGGCAAAGCTTGTTTTATAACATGAAAATGACTCATTCGACCATTGAAGTCAATATGGGAGTATAGTGTTTAAAACAGAGTAGCAAATTTAACGCTGGCATATGATGAAAATTTGGGATCTAGTGGTTAGATAGAAACCTTCATGATGAAGCACAACACATCTTCTTCCATCGTCTATTTTTCTGCAACATCAAACAAATACACAATTAAGACTAGAAATAACAGAAATGTTAAAAAGTTAACAGGAAATCATTTCTACTAAAATGCAGTATGTAATGCTCTCTAGGAAGAACACAAAAGCAGTTGAGCAAAGAAAGCTAATTTCCACAGGAGAAAATTTGGAAAACACAATCCATCCCATTATCAAGATATTTGGAAAACATAACTCATTATAAGCTCATCGGATTGAACTAGTAGAGGGTTGAGGTAACTTATTACGATTCAATAATCCCATTATCACAAAACACAATATCAGTACCACAATCGAATGCCCAACAAACAACAAATTCATCAATGCCACACCCCTCAATCTATCCACATCAAGAACACAGTTAACATCAGCACTCCCCTCACCACAAACAATCACCACTTTACCACACCCTTTAAACGCAAACTCATCACTATACAATGACAACCCAGCTTGCAAAACCGTACCTTTCAAAACAATCCCAACCGACAACTAAAAATCAGTAAAAAACGCAGACGGCCAAATGGAAAGATAAAAAATAAATGGGTAGATATTGCCACCTCTAGTTTACAGCCTATAGAACTGCTTTATTAGAGCAAACTGAGTCGTTAGTTTAGAACTGCTTTATTAGGTATGTAAGCCCTACCCAAGCAAACTCATTTCACCCTTCCTATAAAGTTACTCATTTTAGCCCGTTGTCTGACCCACCCCCCTTTACCCGGGAAATTATGGAATTGATCAGAAAGGCTGAAGGAGAACATAAAACAGGGAATATACCTGACCAAGTCTCAACCGGTGGCTGTCAGGATAATGGAAGAACCGGTAAAGGGCTGCAAAACCAAGTAGTTTTTTTTGGAATGTCCTGCTGAATCACTTTTCTTCTCAACTAGAAGATACATCTACCAGTCGAGATCAGTAACATCAATGGGATTGCTACCTGATACACAAACAGTTGAAATGGAGAATTTAGCTCTAATATATGCAGATAAGCATGCAAAACCACATATTTATTTGTTTATCGAGAGCAGCTGAATGTTACCATCAACATGGAGAAGAACAAATGCTACCAATCAACAGTAAAGAAGACCCATAGATTCGCCCTCAACGCAAACAACCTAATCATAACAGATAGGATTGAGCAACTGCATCTCAACATATTAAAACGTGATACATGCGAATAAAACACGACTTTTCAATAGACACTAAAGACCTCTATTGTTTACTCTGTAAAACATGAATCAGATAAACAAAAACATGATAAACAAACAGATACAAAAAATAAACACATCTTTAGCCACTAAGCAACTAGCCAAACATACCAATAGTCATTTATACCTCTATACGTATATCGGTATATACATCATGATAAACAATCTTCTATGATTTGAGAACAGCAACTCTAATTAAAACTTTGAACATCAAAAAAGTGTATCAATGCGCAACTCCAAATTGATAATTGCCACAAAATTATATTAAAAGGGGTGGTTGTGGATTGCACATTTTCAGCTTATGCTCTATAAGCACTTCAAAATAAGCACCTACCAATGTGATAATTGCATAAGCTCATAGCAATCCAAACACTTCTTCTTTATTCCACATAGCTTCCCATTGGTCTTTAAAATATTTGAACATTTCTTGTGACCATTTGTGAGATTCCTCCAATGTAGGCTGCCTTTTGAATTTCACATACTTATCAACAACATCTTTCTCATTGGTGCTTTGTGTTTCCAACTCTACATCATTATTAGCCTCTTCCAAAATTGAAAACTTATTAGGACTTTTAGGAGTTGGTTGTTTACCCTTATCACCTTCTTTTGGGCCTGACTGCACATTCTCTATTGTGTGTTCTATTGGTCTGAATTCCATCCTATTCTTTCTCATTACATTACCTCCTCCAAATGTCACATTTCTATTAGTCTGATTAGTACCCAATCTTGTGTTCTTTTTTGCTTGTTCATGCCTGTATTGTGCATCTGTATGATTATTTAATGTATTACTCATAGCACCCTTTTTCACTACTTCAGCAAACCCTTCCTTATCATTATTATTCCTCACCTTATCTCCCCTGTTACCATTCTCATCACCCACTTCTCTAGGCCTCTCAGTGCACTTAGACAAGGTATGTCCAAACACACTACAATGGCTGCAAATGGGTGGTTTCTAGTCATATTCCACATCAACAAATTTTGAGCATTTGACTTCATTTTTACCATTCTTATAGCAAATTTCAACCTTGTCTTTTAACTCTCTATCAGCATTAACCTCAACTAAGACTAAGACCCTTGCATATCCCAATCTTCCAGCTCCTTCATGACAAACATTAGCAATCATTTTATCCATTATCAAAGGCTTTCCAACACCACTTGCAACAACACTCACTCCTTTGACACTCCATGCTTCCAATGGCATATTACACAACTTAATCTACACAGGTAATATTTTAGGATAAGTTCTATCAATAATAATGCTAGGGTCCCATTTTTGCACAAATAAAGGTTTGCTATTTACCATCCACGACCCATTTTCCAGTACAAAGTTCATGCCAATTTCATCCTTGAATTTGAACATGTATATCCCATTTTGCATTATAATGTCTTTCAAACCATATTTGCCCCACATTCTACTGAGATTGTATTTGATTTCTTGATAAGACATTCTAAACCCCACAAACCTACCACACAGAGTTAACATCCACTTCATGCTGCCCTCTGTTACTAATTCCTCTTCAAAAATCACAACCTCTCTCCCATTTTCCATTCCAGTTGGTATTAGACTCAACTTATTATCCAAATTCACTAGTTCTTTCATCACTGTACCTACAAAGGTGTTGTTCATATGCTTATTCTGAGTACTGGTTTTTAGCCACATTAACATCCCCTTCCCCTGAACCACCCCTAAATCTCCAATGGAATCACCATACTTGATTGGTATCTTAATCTTTCATTTCAACTGCCTCTTCTTATTCGAAATTATTCTACTACTATTACACTTAGAACAATTAAAACCCTAGAAATTGGGGAAAAAACCTAATCATCAGTTCAATTGATTAGAATTATAAAGTCGATTGATTAAAACCCTAGAAATTGGTGGATTTCTCAAAACTTAACGAAAACAATTGTCGAGCCTATCATTATGTGCGCAATGATAAGACGATTTGATTGATCGGTTCAGATTTGGAAATTATGCATTTTTTGGATGTGAAATGAAGCTTTTTGTTGAGATATTAATGGTGTTTTGGTGGGAATTCTGTTATTAAAAAAAAAAAAAAAAAAAAAAAAGGGAGAGTATGCAACATAAAATTTTCCAAAATCAGCTTCTCCGATGACATTTTCTTTAGCAAAGTTTTTGATGGCGGATACTACATTTTCAAGGGGGATTTTTAAGTGAGCAAAAAAAGGGTGTGTGTTGTTACAAAAAGGGCAAATGTTATAAAAAATACCATACTACTATGGCTATGTTTGGCACAAAGCTTTTTGGAGCTTTTTTGGGCAATGAGCGGTGAACAATGAGCTTTTTGATTTTTAGTGTTCGTTTGGCATGAGAGCTGTGGGCTTTGCTATTTTTCAGGAAAGCTCGTTTTCCCAATGCTTCTTTATGAAGCTGTGAGCTTTTTTGGATACTTCTCACAGCTACTGCTCACAGCTCACTGCTACTGCTAACTGCTACTGCTCACAGCTACTTTTGCCAAACATAGCCATTTGTTTTTTTTTTTAGTAGCTAACAATATTTTTGCTTATGCGGATACATTTCTTTTAAATTTGACCTTATTTTAGGTATTTTGTGAAATTTTGCCCCTCGCAGCTAATAATTTTTTTTTTGTTTTTTTTTTGTTTTTTTTTTTGTCATTGGACAAAAATGTTATAAAGTACTTTAAGAAGGAAGAATTTGAAAGAAAAATATCTCTAAAAAAATTGTTCGCTACCAAAAAAAAAACAAATAATGTCATATATGATACTTTTCTAAAACATTTGCACTTACAAAAATAAGCAAAAGAGTGTTTGGGTGATATACATAAGATTTGGATAAGTTTGTGAGTTAATGTATGGAGGTCTGGTAGTTTATTAGTGGTAGGGGTGTCAAAAATCCCGACCCGATCCGGACCCGAACCCGAATAAGGATATTCGGGTTGGGTTAGTCGGGTTCAAAATCTAACTCGGGTCAATAGGGTCAACCCGATTAACCCGAATATGAAATAGGGTCGGGTATCGGGTTCAAAATACTTTCATATTCGGGTTCAGGTCAACCCGACTAACCCGAGTTATTTTTTATTTATTTATTTATTTTTGCCAATTATCATATAAATTTTTTTTAAATAATATACTCGAGTTATTTATTTTTTTAAATTTTATCATATAAAGTTTGCCTATTCTTTATAGTTTTAGAAGGTTAATACGTTTAGAGAATGAAAACTTATTTTGTTGATTGAAAACTTATCTTATGGATAATATGTATGACTTGTTAATTGTTACAGTATTTTATAGTTTATATGCCTACTATTGTAGTTTTGTAACTAAAATACCTAATGTCTGCAAATGTTATTCTATGTTTTGTTATTTAAATGATACAATTTATAGGTTGCAACTAATGTTAAGTCATTGTAGTCTTGTTCTTTAATTTTCCTATTATTATATGTACTTAGTATCTGCCATTTTGCCTACCGATGCAAGTTGTAACTTGCAATTTTACAAATATGCAAATCTACAACTACTGCAGTCGACTCCAACAAACATATGCAACTAAATTATTCATTTGGCAAGTAGTTTATAAGCACAATTCATGACATTGTTAGCTTGTTACCATGCATTTGTGGTTCTTTAGTATTTCTATATTTGCCAATTACAAATTTGCAATAAGCCTACTGTTATAAATGGCACAAACTCGAACCCGAGTTGACCCGAACCCGACTAACCCGAGTTCAACTAGGGTCGGGTTCGGGTATATTATTTTTAGCCTCGACCCGACTTCGACCCGACCCGAGTGACCCGAACCCGACCAACCCGACCCGATTAACACCCCTAATTAGTGGTAGACTATTGACTTTTTGACCTACTATTAAGTTGACATAAATTGTCCATAGCGTATAGGAACCCTTCCTTTTATTGAATTATTCAAAATTTGAAAATAATAAATAATAAAACAACAAACATCAATAATATTGACAACTGTCTGCAGGCGATTTGAGCGACTTGTACTTGCGTGGGCCACTTGTTAATATAAAGGGGTGGGGATAAGTCGCTCAAGTCTTTTAGCGCATTTTGAGAATTTTTTTTTTTTTTTTTTTTTTTTTTTTTTTTTTTTTGTATCTAAAAAAGATATAGACTTTGGGCGACCGGGGCACATAGTGAATTACCTCTTATGTTAATTACTAGTGTTGAATAATCAATATATGTAAGTATTGATGCATAAAGTAATTGTACATATAGGTTAATTAATTTTAGAGTTAATCTCATAAATGGTCCCTGTGGTTTGTCGGATTTACGGGTTTAGTCCCTAAACTTTTTTTAATGGATCCGGTTCCTGTGGTTGCGCCCCATAACGTTTTTGGTCCCTGGGACTAACATGTGTATAAAAACGTGTATAAAAGACTAACGGTGCAACTGTTTGCTTGCTGCAAACGGTCGTTAAAGGACTAACGATGCAAATTTTAGTATAAAGGACTAACGGAAAAAACTAATGACAAATAGTTTCAGGGACTGGATCTATTAAAAAAAGTTTAGGGACTGAACCCGTAAAACCCGACAGACCGCATGGACCATTTATGAAATTAACTCTTAATTTTATTTGCTTAAAATTTAAAATTTACATATGGAAATTTTTAAAAATTAGAAGAGAGGGGGTCAAAGATGCATTATAGGTTGTTTACATATGCATCTTTTCAGTAACTACTATGAACAATAATACAATATGAAACCTGACTTTGCAAAATCATAAATGTTAGACATGTCATTAAGGGCTAATAGTGCCTAGTGGCAAATGAAATAATAATTGTATGGAATCAAGAGTGGCTAATCAAGGAAGCAATATAGTGACCGACAATATGGACAAAGTAGCGACTTAGATGAAAGATTTAGGTGGTCTTACACTGGATGAGTGTCTTGTGGCGATGTCCGTGATTTGTAGCAGTGAGCCACTTTTTGTGTTGTTTGATCAGTTGGATGAAGATGGAAAAGTTCGTATGGCACACATGGTTGCAGTTGGTGTCATAAACTAGTCATAGTAGTATATTTCTTTTTGTGACGTCAAGTGGAATGTTAGTATTTCTTTCTTTTGTGCATGGTTTTGTGAATCTTTGTGACTTATATAATCGCGTTAGGCGTGAGACTCATTAACCCGAAGATTTTGGTCTGCAGCCTCAGGTAGTTTAATGTCTTATTACTCTAATGTGTTGGTACTTGGTAACATCCCATAGCATGTTTGTTACGAATCTATGTATGACAAAATCTGAAATTTCATTTACATGTGCAATGTAGTAAAATGCATAAAATCTGAAATTTCATTTACATTTGTAATGTACTCCGTAGTAAAATGGATGAAAGCCACAAAGGTTTATAACTAAAACATTTCACTTTGTTTTTCCTGTTTTTCCAAATGCTGCTCAGAATCAAGTTTGTGCATCATCCTTTTGTTTGTTTATCGACGAAGTCTTTAATCATATCCTTCAAATGTTGTGTACGAACAAAATAGTTGTAATTAGCTTAGGATATGGAGTGGTGTCTTAGAGAATAGATTCATTATAGTACATTAAAGTCCCACTAAAGGATTGTTTTTGGTAAAGCTCGTTTTATAACATGAAAATGACTCATTTGACCATTAAGTCAATATGGGAGTCTAGTGTTTAAAATAGAATAGCAAATTTAATGACGGCATATGATGAAAATTGGGATCGAGTGGTTAGATAGAAACCTGCAGTTCGTGATGAAGCACAACACGTCTTCTTTAGTCATCTATTTTTCTGCAACATCAAACAAATACACAATTAAGATTAGAAATAAGAGAAATGTTAATAAGTTAACAGGAAATCATTTCTACTAAAATGCAGTATGTAATGCTCTCTCGGGAATGGGAATATTTGATTTTTTGAGGAAATGATTTCTGAACGAGCTTGATATTGTTAGGAAGTGCCGAGTCTGTAGTTGCCGTTGCGTGAGTTGCTTGAGTTTGCTTACGTCTTTCATCTATCGGTTTCTTTTGATGATTTGCTGGACTTGAGGTGAGTCATAGCCCCACTTTTACTCTTGAACTTTGTTTTCAATACTTGGGGTGAGAAACGTGCAATTGTTTTATGTGGACTATTATCGCTTTTTGATTTCAAAACTTGCTATGCTTATAGAACTCGGTAGGATAGAGCGAGGCCTAGCCTAGAGCTAGGTAAGCTATACAACGAGGCCTAGACTAGATCTAGGTAAGTACAACATGTCGTATCCTTACGAATGTTGGGTATATCGTATCCTTACGCATACATATTGATTTGATTGATTTGGTTATAAAGCGATGCCTAGTCCCGAACTAGGTAAGCTATTGATTGGTGATTGAGCGAGGCTTAGTCCCGAACTAGGTAAGCTATTGGATTGATTATAGAGCGAGGCCTAGACACGAGCTAGGTAAGCTAATGATTGGGTTGATTTGAGCTATAGCGTGCACCTATAGGGTTGATTTGATTTGGTTGGATTATTTTGGTTGGATGATTGAGGCCTAGTCTAACTAGCAAGCATTTTGCGTATATGTCCACTATATTGAATTATGAATTTAAACCTATGATCTCACCAGCGAAAGCTGACTATTAGCACGTTTTCTCAGGTAATTAAGTGATGCCCGTTGGATGCTTGGATTTGAGGCTTAGCTATGGCACCCGGTTATGGATCTATTTTCTAAAACTCTGATAAATTATTGTGGACCTATGTTTATTTCTTTTGGGCCTTACTTTGGATAATTTATGGGATAAATGTAAACTTTAAAACCCGTTTTGGTTGTGTTTTTCTTATGTTTACTTTATCTCGTTCTTTCATGACTTTGAATGGATACCAATCACCGTAGCACCCCGAAAGCTTGTTGAGTCTTCCGCTGTATCAAATTTTGGGGGTGTTACAGATTGGTATCAGAGCCAGGTTATAGAGAACTAGGTAAATAAACACCTAAACTATAAGCGATTTTTATAGAAAACGATCCTCGACCATTGCCCGCCAGCCCGCCAAGCCGAAGCATCATTATTATTATTGAGGTATATGGAGATGATTATTAGATTTGGGATTCTTGAGATGATTTGAGGATTTGAGGTTTATTGATTTGGTGATATGATGGCGTTTTGAGGAATTATATGGCTTAATTGTTTTACGAATGATTTTAGTAATGCGGTATTTTAAATCTTTCTTGATATATATGATTTGGAATTATATGATGATTTTTGATATGGTATTTTGAGTTCGCGGTTTAGTTGTTTTGAAACACTTACACCTACCCTACGCCGTTGTCATAGACTATGGCCTCCCGTATGTTTGACGTTGTTGAGGATATTCTTACTACACCTGTACGCCCAGCATAGATCACCATGGCTCCTGATGATCCTTACAGGGTTGCCATGCATTCAGCTACTGTGTCACCGACAGCTTCTACTTCTGCACCGCCTGCTGCATCTACGCAGCGACCCTCATCTTCTCTAGGGCTCCCTGATACATCGAGGCAGCTTACCCTTCATTAGGCTTTGGCTCATGTGGCTCCACGTTTTGCCCACCGAGCTACGACACGTATGTCGGTACGCCCTACTTCATCACCTTTACATTTGGATGCTCACACTCTCCTGGCAGAGGCACCACCTGCATCATTGCGTCGTCGTCCTAGATCACCTACCCCTTCATCACATGGTTCGCCTGTTAGGAGACGACGATTGATGATGTACTCTTCCGATGAGGAGGAGGAGGAGTACGAGGGTGAGGATGAGGCTGATGACCCTCAGGAGGCTGAGCAGGGTGATGATGATGACCCTGAGGAGGAGGATGACCCTCAGGAGGAGGAGATGCCTGATGATGATGATTTGTTAGTGCCGCCAGCTCAGGCTGAGGAGCCTGATTCACCTATACATCCGATAGAGCCTGTTTCACCTGATCATCCATTTTTGTTTGAGTTGCCACCTGGTAGTCCCGTTGAGTCGGATGCACCTTCTGAGGTTTCTGCTGAGCATGCAGAGTTAGGTGAGACTGGTAGGATGTGGGCTCAGATTACTGATCTTGGTGAGAGAGTTACACGTATGTCTGAGCGGATTGATAGGGTGATCGTTGAGTTCATTGGGGAGTTGAGGATTGACATGGTTACGGCTGAGAGGAGAGTTACTGAGATGAGGAGGGGTTTAATGGAGATTCACGAGCATATTGAGGGTTTACAGCGAGGTTTTATTACAGCTCGAGAGGCCGACCGCAAGTTATGGCAGAGGAATGCCGAGCTGGAGAAGGAGGTGGCTGACCTCAAGAGAGACAGCGACACTCATAGTGTGGAGTTTGGATCACTATGGAGAGAGCTTGAGGGCTTGAGGCAGGAGTTGAGGAACCTCCGCCAGCAGCGTGGCTAGATGTTTGAGTCATGTTATCTTGTTGCTTTCTACACCGAGGAGTGTTCGGTTAGAAAAGCTAGTTATCCTATTTTGATGTACTTTCCGTTGATTATTCGTCTCGTTTGGAACGATTATTATCTTTTGTGTTTTTCGGTAGTTGAAACGATGTTGGATCTTTATTGTATGGTTGATGGTTATTATTATATGGTATTATGTGGTTTTTGGATAGTGCGGAAATTGAGTCCCTATTCGCTTTATTGATATCTTGTGATGTATTGTCGATATTCTTTCCATGACTTGGATTCGTTGATTTAATTCTTGTTGAGCATATGATAAGTTCTATCGGAGACTCATGAACTTGTATGATGTTTCAGATCAATGGACCCACGACGAAACCCTGTTAGAGCTACCAGAACTGGTCCTGCAACGACTACCCCTGGTCGTCGAGGACGCCGTCCTACTCGAAATGTTGAGACCCCTACTCCTGATAACCTGGACACTACTAACCGCAACAACAGGAACCAAAATGTTGATGTTCAGGGAGACAATGATCATGTTCCACTTAATGCACCTACTGTGGATCAAGCAATGATTAATCAACTTGTGGAGCAACGAGTTACTGAGCTACTAGCTGAGTCAAATCATTCCAACAATTCTGCTGGAACATTTCCACCTGTTCGTGCTAATGGATGTAACTACAAGGAGTTTAAAATTTGTGGACCCATTGAGTTTGGTGGAACTGAAGGAGTGGTCTACTTGGTCAGGTGGATAGAGAAGACTGAGTCAGTGTTTAATGTCAGTGGTTGTGCGGAGAATGCGAAGGTAAAGTTTGCTTCTTTTACTTTCAATGATGAAGCTTTAACTTGGTGGAACAATTACCGTAATTCGGTTGGGAGTGATGTGGCTTATGCTATGACTTGGGAGCAATTTAAGTCTTTGCTGATTCAGACTTACTACCCAAGGAATGAGATTAAGAAGCTAGAGATTGAGTTCTGGAACCATAAGGTGAAAGGTACCGATATGGCAACTTACAATCGCCGTTATCGAGAGTTAGCCTTACTTTGTCCCGATATGGTTAGGACTGAGACTCAAAGGATTGAGAGGAATACTGATGGGTTGCCGGTAGCTACAAGGAACGATGTGATTTCTGCTAAGCCTGCAAACATTCATGAGGCTATCACTATGGCTCAACAATTGATGGACTCGTTGGCATTGGAAGAAGCTGAGAAAGACAAGAATGGAAAGAGGAAGAGGGATAATCACTCTAAGGGTAATGATCGTCAAAAAAAGCGACAAACAACTACTAGAGCTTATGCTATGGGAGATGGAGACAAGAGGAACTACAATGGAGATGCACCCAAGTGTAACCGATGTTATAAGAATCATTCTGGACGATGTACTGTGATGTGCAAGAATTGCTCTAGGATGGGACACATAGCTAAGGATTGTAGAGCTCTACCAGTTGCTATGGTTCAAGCTACTCCTGAAACTATGAGTAAGGCAAATGTTACTTGTTATGGATATGGAAAGAAGGGACATTATAGGAATGAGTGTAGGGAATCGTGGAACTGAGGAAATCAAGGATCGGGTGGTAATGGGTACAATAATGGAAACCGTGGAGCTGGAGGAAACCGTGGACGACAAGATAATGGGGACCAACGTGTGGAAGCTGGAGCTGCTCATGGAAGAGTGTATGCACTTGGAAACGAGAGAGGAGAAGATCCGAACGTCGTTACTGGTACGTTCCTTCTCAATAATCGTTATGCTTCCATACTATTTGACACTGGTGCCGATAAGAGTTTTGTGTCCACTAAGTTTGCACCCTTTCTAGAGAAACCCCCGATGGCCTTAGGAATTGGTTATGATGTAGAGTTAGCTAATGGGAACATAGAGAGGATTAGGACTATCATTCGCGGTTGCACGTTAAACTTTCTGAATCGTCCTTTCAACATAGATCTTCTACCCGTCACATTAGGAAGTTTTGATGTTGATGAGGCGAAAAATGAACCACTTTTAGGGGGTCATTTAAGCCCGAATTCGAATTTATTTGATCAAATATTGCCCTAAATCGTTCCTTTTGTGATTTTAGGTACTTTGGGAGTGAAATCTGGAAAATGAAGCAATTCGGACGTTTTTGGAGCATAAAAGTGAAGAAAACGCCAAAGTCTTAATTTTCCATGCTAGGAACAGTAGGTGACGGCGTCAAGAGTAACTCCCTGACGGCGTCAAGAGCAAAATTCCATGACGATCCAGTACAGATTTGAAGGCGTCACGAAATAGGGCGTCAAGAGTAAAAGTCATGACGGCCTGGAAATGATTATCACTTGACGGCGTCAAATGTAGATCAAGGCAGTCCGAGAAGAGTTTTGGCGGCGAGGTGACGGCGTCACAATGTTGGTCTTGACGCCGTCAGACCCCTTTTCCTATATATAGTTTTCTAATTTTTACACATTAGAGAGAGAAGTTTTGGAGAAACCCTAAGTACGATTTTGGTGCGAATTTTACAGGTTTTTCAAAGGTTCCAACCCCTTGATACCTTTCATGTGTAATTAAGATAAGTGTTCTTTTAATTCAATCAATATGTCTATGTGTTGGTTGTCTATATCTTGTTCTTGTCTTAATTCCATCATGCTAGGCTAGATCTATCTTGTGTTTGCTTGGATCTAATGAAACCTAGATGTTAATTATACGTTGATTACTTGTTTATAGTTTGTTTTGGATGAATGAATTTATATGTTAGGCTTAAGAAAACTGACAGATCTCCAAATGGTAACATGCTTGAACGTCTTAGGAAACATGAACCTATTGCACTAAGGTCTTTATTGGTTGTATTTAATGCATGAGCCACTGTTTACAATCCCTATAGTTGTGTTGGGCATGGTGTAGGAGGAGATAAGAGCTCATAGAATTGGGGAGTTATGTGCGATACCCCATGAATGGTATTAAGGAATACAATCCGTCATCCATGCAACTATAACAAGTAATTAACGTGTAAAAGATGTCTAGGGAGTAGTGAAATCTAAGTAAACACATTTTCTCCACTTATTGCTCACAACCTTAGTATAATTTAGTTTATTTTCATTTCTAGTATTTTATTTTGATTGCATCTTAGTATTGGGTTAGTTGAATAGCAACTAATTCCGCCCAAATCCTTCAAACCCGAGATTTTAAATTGCTTTATAAAAAATATAAAAATACAAAAATAATCATCCCTCACCTTTAGAACTAGTATTTAGGTTTTCTAATCCTAGCGACACTATTCCTAAGCTGAATGATCAATCCCCCGGTACTTGTCACTATACTATACTACAACGATCAGGTACACTGCCTGGTGGGGGTTGTAAGCTTCTCAAGATCCCTTGAGAGGTAAAGCCTGGTGCAATTTCCACGCATCAAGTTTTTGGCGTCGCAGCCCGGGGAATAGTTATTGTCTAGGTTAGAATTTCTTTTTATTAGGTCTACATGCTAGATTCCTTTCTAGTAAGATTTTATTTTTATTTTTAGGTTCTCTTTAGTCTATCTTATTTCTTTGTGCCTTTGTTAGTAAATCAAATCCATTGACTATTCCGTTTGCCATTATGGAGAACGCGAATCCACCAAGTCCGACACTAGAGTTTTACCAGAAAAAATATAATTACACTAGTTTGGATATTACAAGATGGAGGAACGAAATGAGGAGGACAGGATCTTATATTGATTTTATTGAGTACCTTGAGAAAAGAGGCCAAGTGCATAATGCTTTTAGAGAATTCACCTTAAGAGCTCCATCAACCCCTCAAAATGCCTCACTTAGTGAAACCTATGCACCATATGAGCCTTCACCGAGGATAGTTTCGTATGAGCCACCTAGCTGCATGTCATGGTTAGGCCCTACCAGAATACAGGATGAACACATAGGTGACCTTGATGTGATGGAGGATGTAGCTGAACATGATCACATTGATAAAAAAGACCTAGGTTTTATGATCGATGATGATGAATCTCAAGAAACAGAAGTTGAGGATGATCCATATGATTCGGACATAGAAGTTGAGATGCCTAAAGAAGTATGTGAGATACTTGGGAAAATGTTAGGGTTGGATTATAATGAAACACATGTTGAGGATATAGGTGATCTTGATAAGATGAATGATGAAGTAGAAAATCTAAGCCCACCAAGTACCCCACAAGTCCTACCATCATTTGAGGCGCACACACCGCCCGTGACTTACCCGGAAGAGGTAGAAGAGACTATAGGAGCCCCAATAGAGGTAGAGCCCTTGGACCAAACACAACTAGAGGATATAGGTTTGAATACTTATAATGATAACCTTACTCTTAGTTTTAGGGAAGTTCCTAGTTTTGATGAATCGGAGCCTCAACCAAAACCGTTACCTAATCTTCCATCCTTGGATGAAAATTTAGGAATTGAAATAGGTTCTGATCCACCCATCAAACCATATAGTCCGGGTAGTCTTAGGAAAAAGGTAGTGGACTCTAAGCCTTGTAGAGAGGAAGCCAATATAGGAGTGGAAAATGACCTTACATGCTTACATCACCCATTTATGATTGATCACAAGAAACATTATGGGTTTAAACCGGGTTTATTAGGTCAAGATGGATCCCCAACTAGTAGTCCCTTGAAGTTGATAGAAAATGCTCCCTTTCTAGGAGGAAATCTTAATCCACCCATTAACCCGATTGAATTTGGTAAGGTTATGATGATTGGACCACGCCCCTTTGAGCATATAATTCATCCACCACACCTTCCTCACGTGGCATATTCCCACCCGATGGGTGTGTATCGCTACTTCCACCCGCACTTAATTCAAAGTGTAGGGAAAACCTCCCCTATTTCCGTTAAATAAGGGTAGAGTCAGGCTCGTGACTCGAACAAAAACAATCGCTTCTTGGGAGGCAACCCATGCTTTATGTGATTTTATTTTGTTTGTTTGTTATTTGCTTCCGTATGCATGTTTAATTTTTATTGTTGGTTGATCATGTTTCTAAATTAAAAAGTGGAAATACTTTACTTTGTTGTTTTGGCCTAGTCTTAACTCCACCTAAAAGTATTTTTGCAAAAGATAAGTGTAAGGGGAAACCCCAAATATGTTTTCAAGAAACAAACCGATCATGATTCTCCACAATATTAAATGAACATGTATATTCGTATTTGTTAGAGTCAAATGCTTGTATTGAGTCATAATGAAGTTTTGCAGGATTTTCCAGGAAGTAGGACCAAGTTTTTCCAGAAATTTTCTGGAAACTTAACATAAGAATTTCTGCAGGTCAATCTTGACGGCGTCAGGAGTTTACTCTTGACGGCGTCAGGTGTAAAAATCTGGAAATTTTACCAGTTTTGTTTTTCTAACGGAGTCTTATGGTTTTTGTGAATTATTAAGTTTTATAATCTCCAGGAAATCTGCAGTATATCTTATCTTGTTTTCTAGGATTTAGTAACTTATATAGGATGCCGCCGATTTTACGCGAGGTTGTCTTGTCTATTTTATCAGGTTTTACAGGTTATGTATGACAAGAAGATGATTTATATTCTGGAAGGGAAGCTTTGATTGTTCATTTTCTTGGAGGAAGATTTAACCTGGCCACCCTATTATCCATACCGAGCGAATCAGGGGAGTATTTGATTTCATTCTCTTTACTTTTTCACTTTTACATTCTTTACTTGAACATTGGGGACAATGTTCATCTTAAGTGTAAGGGGAGGGTAAAAAGATGATACCTTACATATGCACTTTCGCTTGAGTTTGTTTTGTTTAATGGTAGATGTGTAATAAAACTATGAGAAATACTTGTTAGTGCAATTTTAGCGCCAAATTTAAATTTTTTTACAACATTTAGGAGTGAAACTTTAGCCATAGCAAGCGTCTCATGGATAGGAGATTGTATGACTAGCACATAACCGTATATTCAGAAAAATTTTCCACCCAAATATGTGAGGTTCACCTTTAGATTTGATAGGAAAAGCATTTACTTTTAGTGCTTATGAATGTACCGGTAGCATTTAGATTCTAGAACTTGCGTTAGTGATGCATCCCGAGACCGCTAGTGAGACTACATTCGTGTAGTAGGATTTACTACATGATAAGAGGCATTAGGATCACCCTTGTGTTAAACCCGTATTATAATTACTTGACCATTTAAGTCATATTACTTGACTAGTTAAGTCAACTAATTTTTCCCACACCCTTAGCGTTGTACTCATTTTTAGTACACGAAACCCCTAGTACACCCCTCCGAGCCTATCTTTTCGTTTCTAACTTTAAGCATTTTACTTAAAGGAAGAATTTGTTACACCCCACTTAAATGTACAACCAAATCGCCTTAGCCTTCCGTGTATGCGCTCATCTTTAGTGCATTATTGTTATTTGTTAAACCCTAAGTTAACTATCTAATTGATTGCATGGTTGCTAAGTCGAGTCATATCCTTGTACATATTGTTTTGGGACGATTGGGACTCATGGGTAAAGTACTTATTTTATGGAGTAATGGGGAAGAACACCATTTATTACCCCCATATGTACGTTAATCTTAAAAGTGCTCCAAGTGTTTTGATTTTCTTAATTCGAGTCATTAGTTTAGTTGATTGTAAAGTATGTAAAGATTCAAGTGTAAGGGGAACGTTCATTCCCTATGATGTATTATTTTGGATGGTAGGGTAAGAGTGTATGAAAAAAAAAAATATAGGAAAAGAAAGAAAGAGAAAAACATACGGACTACCATCCCTTTTTATTCTATGTTCATTTTATGTTTTTGTTATTTTTCATTTATTAGCTTAAGTCGAGTCTAGTCTTGGCTTAGCAACGCCATATTGTACATGTAATTAACTAAGATTGTTAACTCGCCACCAGTAAAACTTCCTTTATCCAACAAAACCGTGTATTTCATATCCCTACACCTAACGTTACAATCCTTTAAAAGACCTCTTTGATAGTTTATCCTAGGTGCTTACGCCATGTGGTGGAGGTTTGATCCTTTCCCAAGCCTATGGTAATCTATTTTTCTATGACAGGTAGTGAGAGATATCTTCCGTTTCCATATTGTAATTTACACTTTATTACACCCGAGAGATGTGAGTATCTAAACACTATTTGTGAGGTGCCTGTGTATGACCTCCGTGCTTGTCTATTGGTCTTTAGTGGAACGATTATTTGTTGTAATTACTTTTATATTATTGTTAAATGACCCCTAACTTGTATTTTGAGTAGAATAAAAGCGCATTTGCTTGAGGACAAGCAAATCTCAAGTGTAAGGGTATATGATGAGGCGAAAAATGAACCACTTTTAGGGGGTCATTTAAGCTCGAATTCGAATTTATTTGATCAAATATTGCCCTAAATCGTTCCTTTTGTGATTTTAGGTACTTTGGAGTGAAATCTGGAAAATGAAGCAATTCAGACGTTTTTGGAGCATAAAAGTGAAGAAAACGCCAAAGTCTTAATTTTCCATGCTGGGAACAGTAGGTGACGGCGTCAAGAGTAACTCCCTGACGGTGTCAAGAGCAAAATTCCATGACAATTCAGTACAGATTTGAAGGCATCACGAAATAGGGCGTCAAGAGTAAAAGTCATGACGGTGATGCGTGGGAATCGCAACAGGCTTTACCTCTCAAGGGATCTCGAGAAGCTTACAACCCCCACCAGGCAGTGTACCTGATCGTTGTAGTATAGTATAGTGACAAGTACCGGGGGATTGACCGTTCAGCTTAGGAATAGTGTCGCTAGGATTAGAAAGCCTAATTACTAGTTCTAAAGGTGAGGGATGATTATTTTTGTGTTTTTATATTTTTTAGAAAGCAATTAAAATCTCGGGTTTTGGAAGAGTGGGCGGAATTAGTTGCTATTCAACTAACCCAAAACTAAGATGCAATCAAAATAAAATACTAAAAATGAAATTAAACTAATTATACTAAAGTTGTGAGCAGTAATTGGAGAAAATGTGTTTACTTAGATTTCATTACTCCCTAGATATCTTTTACACGTTAATTACTTGTTATACTTGCATGGATGACGGATCGTATTCCTTAATACCATTCATGGGGTGGCATACATAACTCCCCAATTCTATGAGCTCTTATCTCCTCCTACACCATGCCCAACACAACTATAGGGATTGTAAACAGTGGCTCATGCATTAAATACAACCAATAAAGACCTAGTATGCCTCGGTTCATGTTTCTTAAGACGTTCAAGCATGTTACCATTTGGAGATCTGCCAGTTTTTTTAAGCCTAATGTAGCCTCTCGTAATTTTCCCAACGGTTAGTAATACTTACAAGTTATTACGTTATTTAAATACCCACTTTTACGTATGAATTTTTTTTTTATTAGACTTGATATATAAATCACAACGGTAAAATTTTGAATTATCTTTTGCTTAGAAACGTTGCTTGCACACAAACCTAGATAGTCTAAATTATCGCGAATATATATATTAAAAACGTTTATAATATACGTTTCGTATATTTAAGGTACAATAATTATATATTCCCGGAGCCTACGAAAATTCCCGAGATCACTCATTAATATTATTTGATCGTAACCCGACTCTCAAAACACCCCAGGTGGGCCCCGTTGACCCATTGGGCCCTTAAATCCATCAGTCAAGCCAAACGAACCCTTTTAATTTTTTTTTCTTTTTCTTGTTGGGCCGAGAACACAAGCCCAGCCCACCCCCCTTTATATTTTCTTTGTTTTTTTTTCTTTTTCGTTCCCAGCCTCGACACACCAACACCCCCAAAAGTCGTTAATAACAGCGGAAGACTTAACATGTCAGCGGAAGACTTTCGGGGTATTACTTCAAGGATCTTTGTCACAATTATAGTAGACAACACAAAGTGAAGTATTAAAGTTTAATTTATTTCAAAATACCAAATATCTGGGATACAAGACATTATTAAGTTAAGAACGTGTTTTATTCTGAAGGAAAATAAGTAGTTTATTATAGTTCTTGTCATGCTTTTGCCCACTCCGTGCCATCCAGATCCGTCTTGTTTAGTTACCTGAGATAAACATGCTAAAGTCAACATAAAGTTGAGTGATATTCATAGATTTGAGTTTAAGAGTTTGAATCACAAGTTAAGAATGTATTGTAATCACATACAATCAATATGTTAAAAATCAATGTTCCTGTATTTTGGCTTAAGCTCATGATACTCAACGATTAACAGCCAATCATAAATGTGAATTATGATGGTAAGTAATAGGCCCCCAAAGATAGGTATTTGTCAATAACCTATTTATAAGAACAATAAAGTGCGCTTGGTGTTTTCTCCAACAACCAAACGAGGATTGTCAATCACTAATAGTACTATCCACAATTATTTACGTTCACCCTTCAGGTGATTAAGGTTCATGATCGAGGGACTTCTGACAATAGTAACTTAAGCAAATAACATTGGCCTGACGGTATTTCAATACCCGGTATAAAAGACTTGTGTTTGAGTTTTAAGCATGTATCTCCCCCACGGGAAAATAGTTAAAGAGTGGGCTATGAAATCACCTTAGTAGTACAGTAGTATCGTAGTCTCAACAAAGCAAGGAAATGGCTTCACACAACACAACCTAAAAGATAATGCAAGTTTCAGTTGATAGTCTAAATCTGGTTTTTATCGCGAATACTTGTTTATTTAGTTACGAATGAATCTCGTGTTTGTTTAAGTGCCTAAAGTTCAAAAACAACGTTATATATACCTATAACTCGTAAGTAAAATGATCGATGATTGATATAAAGTTAGTTTTTCTAACGGAAATAAACGTATCGTTTTACAAGAATTAAATAACGTATTGTTATATCGTTTAATTATAATTACGAATATATATCGTATATATATATATATATATATATATATATATATATATATATATATATATATATATATATATATATATATATATATGTTTATGTTTATATATGTTTATATATGTAAAAGGTTAATATTATTTTGTAAAGTAATATTTACAGAAAATTCCTTTAAGTTTCCAAAATTTACATTTTTAACCCTAACGATATATATTTTACACCGTTAGTCCAAAAATATATATAATTTACATTTTAGGTCAAAAAGTATCAATATTTACATTTCTCAACTCCAAGTTTTATTATTTACAGTTTCTAATTCAGAAAATCAGAAATTACAGTTTTGACCCAAAGTTTGCAAAGTTTACACTTTTAGTCCCCGGTTATGAAAATTTTGCAAAGTTAGTCCCAATTTTACCAAATTCAAAACTTAGTATTTTTACTTCTTAAATAAGCTCAAAATATTCAGATAAGCTTAATTCCACTGCTTATTTTCTTAAAAAGCACTTATTTCGCTTAAATGGGCTTAACGAGTCAATTATTAATGTCCGTTAAGGTTTCGTGATCCATTGGGTGTACGAGGGGTTTGGGCCTGGTCTCGGGTTCATTTTTATGTTCTAAAAACGTTGCAAATAAGTCCAGAATATCAGCTTATCTAATAAGCTTCAAAACAGCTTAACGGGCTAATAAGCCCATATGTTAGCTTATTAATTTTTATAGTAAAACAGTTTTTGGTTGATCAAAATGGCTTTAGTAATTAGCTTAAACGAGTTGTCTATGAGATCGACCTTTAAAAACAATATGTTGCGTTTCTAGATTTTGAAATAACGAGGCCAAGTAAATGGCCAAAATCAATTCTGAAAACAGTTTGGAGACTTAGAAATATTCTAAGTCTTTTCAGTTATTTTGAATGGGTCAAGACCACTTCAAATCGTGTCGTTTTTTTTTATTAAGTATATGTTATTTTTAGATCAAAACTTTACGTCACTCGATTGCTAGTATATTAAACATTTAGGATGTGAATTAAAATGCATATGTCACGTTTATATTTTACGAAATAAATGAGGCAAAGTGAACGTGCAAAATTTTATAATAACGAAAATAAAATATAACAAAGGAACTCCAAGTGCTCACCTCACCTCAAAAGGTGGGGATTTCATAGCGTGTGGTTCGAGTTGGTACAATGGATCAACGTAGCAATGATCTCGACTCAGCAAGGTTCAAGACGAGCTACTTGGTTCCTCCTTGGATCACTTGTGCACCTCGTACGCTAGCTCAACTTCTTGTCCCACTTCGTTTGTAACACTTCACGTAAATATATATTATGGTATGTTTTTAGGGTGTGGGTTGAACTGAGGTGCATGGAACGTTTATATAGTGAGATTTGAGTGTGAAGATAAGCACAAGAAGTTGGCAATGTATGTGTTGGCTCGTTATTATGGAGTGGCACCTCAATCCTTGGCCAATCGAGCACATAGAACCAAAGGAATGTTTTCTATTCCATCCTGACATTCCCCTGTTCATTCTTTGTTGGTTCAAGAGTCATTAGGTGGTTTGTGAGGCGTTTAGGAAGTGTGTGACACGTTTTTGGACTTTTTGTTCACATGAGTTCTTCGCTTCACTTTGGCCAGAATTAATTGACCAAATGATTGATTCAAGTAGCGAGGTTTGTCCCTCTCCATTCTTTGTTAGGTAGTTAATTAGAAGGTGCAATAACATAATAGTGTCGTGTGTCAAAAACGAAAGAAAATGAGGTGGTTTGTAGGTGTGTCGAGGCTGGGAACGAAAAAGAAAAACAAAGAAAATATAAAGGGGGGTGGGCTGGGCTTGTGTTCTCGGCCCAACAAGAAAAAGAAAGAAAAATTAAAAGGGTCCATTTGGCTTGACTGATGGATTTAAGGGCCCAATGGGTCAACGGGGCCCACCTGGGGTGTTTTGAGAGTCGGGTTACGATCAAATAATATTAATGAGTGATCTCGGGAATTTTCGTAGGCTCCGGGAATATATAAATATTGTACCTTAAATATACGAAACGTATATTATAAACGTTTTTAATATATATATTCGCGATAATTTAGACTATCTAGGTTTGTGTGCAAGCAACGTTTCTAAGCAAAAGATAATTCATAATTTTACCGTTGTGATTTATATATCAAGTCTAATAAAAAAAAAATTCATACGTAAAAGTGGGTATTTAAATAACGTAATAACTTGTAAGTATTTACTAACCGTTGGGAAAATTACGAGAGGCTACAGTACATACACCTTACAGTGAATTCCGTCCCGGAATTCGAGTTTAGGAGGGTTGCCAAGGGTGTCTAAGAGAAGAGGTGTGGGTACTTGGTGCGAATCTGGTCCTCGCGTTCCCAAGTATACTCTGGTCCTCGTTTAGAGTTCCAACGAACTTTTATGATAGGGATACGGTTTTGTTTCAGTTGTTTGACTTCTCTATCCATGATTTCTACTGGTTCCTCGGTAAAAACGAGTTTGTCATCAAGTTGTAATTCTTTCAATGGAATGACCAAAGATTCATCGGATAAACACTTCTTGAGATTTGACACATGAAAAGTGTTGTGAATTCGGCTAAGTTCCTCGGGTAGTTCAAGTTTATATGCCATGGGTCCAATTCTTTCTAGGATTTTGAATGGACCGATGTATCTTGGGTTTAACTTTCCTCTCTTTCCGAATCGTATCATTCCTTTCCATGGTGATACTTTTAACATAACTTTATCTCCGATCTGAAAATCCATGGGTTTTCTTTTTAGGTCGGCGTAACTTTTCTGTCGGTCTCTAGCGGTTTGTAAACGTTGTTTGATTTTGATGATTTTCTCGGTTGTCTCATGAACTAGATCCGGTCCCGTGAGTTGTATTTCTCCGACTTCGGCCCAGCAAACGGGTGATCTACACTTTCTACCGTAAAGTGCTTCGAATGGTGCTGCCTTGATACTGGTATGATAACTGTTGTTGTATGAGAATTCTGCCAATGGTAAGTGTTTGTCCCAACCTTTTCCGAAGTCTATGACACAAGCGCGTAGCATATCTTCTAAGGTTTGTATAGTTCTCTCACTTTGACCATCGGTTTGTGGGTGATAAGTTGTGCTCATATCCAGCTTTGTTCCTAAAGCTTTTTGCAATGATTTCCAAAAATGAGACGTGAAACGACTGTCACGATCTGATATAATAGAAATAGGCACTCCATGTCGTGACACAATTTCTTTCAGATATATCTGAGCAAGTGTGTTCATTTCATCAGTTTCTTTGATTGGTATTCAGAGCCACGGTTATAGAGAACCAGATGTTTTTAAACATTGGACTATAACTACACTTTAACTGGACCATTTTTACAAAATACCACTTCATGCCCTCCGTGCCTACATTCCAACATCTGGTAGAAAAGTTACTTCTCATTATTTCTTACTTATATAACTTGATATATGCTTACATGTTATGATTATGCTAATAACTATGTTTACTAATCGGGATTATTACAGTACCATGTCTTCCAAACCCAACTTCATTGTTTTGTTATCGGATTCGGAAACTGAGAGCTCTACACCTATTGTACCAACTCTTGCTCCAATGACTGTGTCACCTACAACAGACAAGAATAAGGAAAGTCAGCAATCCTTTACTTCACCTCAAGCATCATCTGGTCCAATCAGACGCAGTAAGCAAACTTCTCCATTCTAGCCTTATGAACCAGCCACTGCTGGAAAAGCTCTTTCATATGCTGAAGAAAAAGACATCTGGGATGATACTAAATGGAAAAAGGAAGTTGCTCCAACTGCAGAACCAGTGATACTACCTAGTATATTTTATCAGCAGACTACTACTGTACCAGTAACAATCAACAGTCCACCACCTGTGAAAACTTCCAGTGCTCCTCTGCCTTATCAACCAAGGAATTACCAGATTCGTCCTACCTCCTCAGATCCTTACTATTATGCAAGAACCAACCATAAGGCTCGTAAGCGGGTCAATGCTCGCAAATGGTCATTTCTACTACCAATCCTTAAGTATTGGAGATCTCAAGAAGGTACTCCCACCAACAGAGAACTTGGTGAAAGATCATCATTTGCTGCATCCAAGATCCTTCCAGTCACTGGAGAACCCATTCACCATACCATACCACTCTTGGCAGCTAGGTTAGTAAGACATGAAGACAGGTTAGACGCCATAGCCACCTTGGTGAACAACATCCCTAATGAACTGATAGAAGTCATGTCAGCTGAGATAGAACAACTTGTGATGGGACACCTAGAGATGGGAACCATGATGGAACAACTAAATACCCAATTCAGTGAAGCTATGGAATTCATCGGATTACTTTGTTCTGCTAACACCATAAACAAGGACATCATGTGTGACATCGATCAAGCTCTCGACACCACAAGAGCCCAAGTCATGTCTCTGCGACGTGCACAACAAGAAACACAAGCTAGGGAGAGAGACCGAGACCAAATCATAGAAACCATGGCCGCCAAAATTCAGGAACTAGAACGTCGTCTTGATGATAACCAAGGAAAACCCTAGAATGCCATAGATTGTCAACGTAGCCTCACCCACATCACAGTAATAACTTGTATTTGAATGTCCTAGAGATATGTCGACAAGAATAAATAAGTGATGTAAACTCAAAACGACAATCTAATCAATGATGTTATGTTTGCTTTATTTTCATAAGTGTTATGATATCGTATATTGCATCGTGATATATGTGACACTATTATAACTTTGAACCTATTGATGTTACTAAATCATCTAACACAAGATGGTTATTATGAAAATTCTGAAAATATATTCTCATTTTTAGGAATATGGCACCTAAGAGAACCACGACCACTACCTCAGCAGCAACCATGACCCCGGAAGAAATCCAACAAGCAATCACCAATGGAATCAATGCAGCCTTAGCCGAACAAGCAAATGCTAACGCACAACCAGCCAGGAATGTTGCTCCCGCACCTCGCCAATGTACCTATAAAGATTTTATGGCTTGTCAGCCGACTTACTTCATGGGTACTGAAGGGATAACTAAACTCGCCCATTGGTTCGAGAGATGCGAAACGGTATTCCAAAGAAGTGGATGCTCAGAAAACAACAGGGTCACATTTGCCACAGGAACCTTAATGGATGACGCCTTGTCATGGTGGACCGCTACAACTCAAACTTTAGGTACAGAAGCAGCATACCGACTCTCTTGGACGGAATTCAAAGCCAAGATCCTAAAGAAGTACTGTCCTCGATCCGAAATAAGGAAACTGGAAGACGAATTCCATATCCTTGCAGTCAAAGGAATCGATCTTAGGGCTTACAACAGGAGATTCCACGAGCTGATGGCATTATGTCCTTCTATCGTACCAGATTTAGAGAAAACTCTGGAGAAGTATATTGAAGGTCTTCCCCGGAATATTGAAGGAAACGTCACAGCATCCAACCCACCATCACTAGAAGTCGCAATGGAGCTAGCACAAAAACTCCTAGACCGCGAAATCAAGTGCAACGAACTCAAAAGAAAGCTCGATGACAGGAGAACCACCCACCATCAAAACCACAATCACTACCACAACGGCCATCGCAACAACAACCATCACCACAACAACAACAACAACAACAACAACAGGATCAACCAACAACAACACCAGAACAAGAACCCACATCGTCAACAGCAGAACCAACGACAAGAACCTCCTAAGGTATTTACGGCAACCAATGGTAATGGATACCAAGGTATTAAGCCACAGTGCAACCGATGCAAGCTTCATCACAATGGTGCTTGTACAGTAAAATGCCATAAATGCCAAAGGATAGGTCATGCCACAAAAGATTGTAGGGCCCCTGCTACCGGCAGCAACCTACAACCAATAGCACCAACTTGTTACTCATGCGGAGAAACTGGACACTTCAAGAACCGCTGTCCAAAAGGAAATGATCGGAACACTGCACGGGCAAGAGCATACGTGATGGGAAATGAAAATGAACCACAAAACCCCGACATTGTCACGGGTACGTTCTTATTAAATCATCATAATGCTAGAGTATTATTTGATTCTGGAGCAGATAAGAGCTTCGTGTCAGATACGTTTGCCCCTTTCATTAACTCTAACCCTTCTAAGCTAAACACCACATACGAGATAGAAATGGCCAATGGGAACTTAATTAGCACCAACTCTGTTTTAAAAGATTGTACCATAACTCTCGTAGGAGAATCTTTTCCCATTGACTTGATGCCTGTCCAACTCGATAGTTTTGATGCTATCATCGGAATGGATTGGTTATCCAAACATCATGCTAAGATTCATTGTGACGAGAAAGCCATACACATTCCTTTTAAGAATGAAACCCTCATTATCCATGGCGACAAAAATAAAAACCGATACGGAATCATCTCATGCCTCAGAATGATAAAATACATGAACGAAGGATGTCATGTATTCATGGTTCAGATGACGGAAAGTAAGTTAACCAAGAAACAACTTAAAGACGTACCTATCGTTAAGGAATTTCCCGAAGTATTTCCTGAAGATCTACCCGGTCTTCCACCAACTCGTCAAGTAGAGTTCCAAATTGAACTAGTGCCTGGAGCGGCACCAGTAGCAAAAGCACCTTACAGGTTGGCACCTTCCGAAATGGAGGAACTATCGGAACAACTAAAGGAATTATCCGATAAAGGTTTCATTAGACCAAGTTCATCACCTTGGGGAGCCCCAGTTCTATTTGTTAAAAAGAAAGACGGATCATTCCGAATGTGCATAGATTACCGAGAGTTAAACAAACTCACTATAAAGAACCGATATCCTTTACCTAGAATAGACGATTTGTTTGATCAATTACAAGTATCGAGTGTATACTCGAAGATTGATCTAAGGTCGGGATACCATCAATTGAGAGTTCGGGAAGAAGATATTCCCAAGACAGCCTTCAGAACCCGTTATGGACACTATGAATTTCAAGTAATGCCATTTGGTCTAACGAACACACCCGCCGTGTTTATGGACCTAATGAACCGAGTATGCAAGCCATATTTGGACAAATTCGTGATAGTATTCATAGACGACATTCTGATCTACTCTCGTAACAAAGAGGAACATGCCAATCATTTGAGAACAATCCTAGAGTTACTTAGGAAGGAAAAGTTGTACGCAAAATTCTCAAAATGCGACTTTTGGATTCCCACGGTGCAATTTTTGGGACACGTAATCAATAGTCAAGGTATCCACGTGAATCCAGCAAAGATAGAGGCAGTTAAAGAGTGGTCATCACCTACAACTCCCACAGAAGTACGTCAATTTTTAGGTCTTGCAGGTTACTACCGGAGATTTATTGAAGGTTTCTCTAAAATCTCAAAACCATTGACCAAGTTGACCCAAAAGAACGAAAAGTACGTCTGGGGACAATAAGCAGAATCAGCCTTCCAACTGTTAAAACAAAAGCTTTGTGAAGCTCCAATACTAGCATTGCCCGAAGGAAGCAAAGATTTCGTGCTATATTGTGACGCTTCGTACCATGGTTTAGGTGCAGTTTTGATACAACGGGATAAGGTAATAGCTTATGCCTCACGTCAACTGAAGAAACATGAGGAAAATTACACAACCCATGATCTAGAACTAGGAGCAATAGTATTCGCTCTCAAGTTATGGAGACACTATCTATACGGCACTAAGTGTATCGTGTTTACAGATCACAAAAGTCTCCAACACATCCTAGATCAAAAGGATTTAAACATGAGACAACGACGTTGGTTAGAATTGCTTAGCGATTATGATTGCGAAATCCGTTATCACCCAGGAAAGGCTAATGTAGTAGCAGATGCACTAAGCCGAAAAGAAAGGCTAAAACCTCTCAGGGTTAGATCGTTAGGCATGACTATTTGTTCACCCCTCCCAACACAAATCATTATCGCCCAGAGCGAAGCTCTCAAGAAAGAAAATCGACCAATTGAAAAGATTTTTGGTATGCCTGAAAACGAAAACGGATTTGTGAAAAGATCCAATGGAATGCTTTGTTTCAAGGAAAGAAGCTGGATTCCTCTCTTCGGAGGTATTCGTAACCTCATCATGCATGAGTCTCACAAATCAAAATACTCCATTCACCCAGGTTCCGACAAGATGTATCAGGATCTTAAGAAACTATATTGGTGGCCGAACATGAAAGCCGACATCGCTGAGTACGTCAGTAAATGTCTAACATGTTCAAGAGTAAAAGCAGAATACCAGAAACCCTCCGGATTACTCACCCAACCCGAACTCCCCATGTGGAAATGGGAACGTATTACAATGGACTTCATCACCAAACTTCCCAAAACCTCTACTGGCTACGATACGATATGGGTTATCGTTGATCGTCTCACCAAGTCAGCTCATTTCCTACCAACCAAAGAAACTGATGAAATGAACACACTTGCTCAGATATATCTGAAAGAAATTGTGTCACGACATGGAGTGCCGATTTCTATTATATCAGATCGTGACAGTCGTTTCACGTCTCATTTTTGGAAATCATTGCAAAAAGCTTTAGGAACAAAGCTGGATATGAGCACAGCTTATCACCCACAAACCGATGGTCAAAGTGAGAGAACTATACAAACCTTAGAAGATATGCTACGCGCTTGTGTCATAGACTTCGGAAAAGGGTGGGACAAACACTTACCATTGGCAGAATTCTCATACAACAACAGTTATCATACCAGTATCAAGGCAGCACCATTCGAAGCACTTTACGGTAGAAAGTGTAGATCACCCGTTTGCTGGGCAGAAGTCGGAGAAATACAACTCACGGGACCGGATCTAGTTCATGAGACAACCGAGAAAATCATCAAAATCAAACAACGTTTACAAACCGCTAGAGACCGACAGAAAAGTTACGCCGACCTAAAAAGAAAACCCATGGATTTTCAGATCGGAGATAAAGTTATGTTAAAAGTATCACCATGGAAAGGAATGATACGATTCGGAAAGAGAGGAAAATTAAACCCAAGATACATCGGTCCATTCAAAATCCTAGAAAGAATTGGACCCATGGCATATAAACTTGAACTACCCGAGGAACTTAGCCGAATTCACAACACTTTTCATGTGTCAAATCTCAAGAAGTGTTTATCCGATGAATCTTTGGTCATTCCATTGAAAGAATTCCAACTTGATGACAAACTCGTTTTTACCGAGGAACCAGTAGAAATCATGGATAGAGAAGTCAAACAACTGAAACAAAACCGTATCCCTATCATAAAAGTTCGTTGGAACTCTAAACGAGGACCAGAGTATACTTGGGAACGCGAGGACCAGATTCGCACCAAGTACCCACACCTCTTCTCTTAGACACCCTTGGCAACCCACTTTTACGTATGAAAATTTTTTTTTATTAGACTTGATATATAAATCACAACGGTAAAATTTTGAATTATCTTTTGCTTAGAAACGTTGCTTGCACACAAACCTAGATAGTCTAAATTATCGCGAATATATATATTAAAAACGTTTATAATATACGTTTCGTATATTTAAGGTACAATAATTATATATTCCCGGAGCCTACGAAAATTCCCGAGATCACTCATTAATATTATTTGATCGTAACTCGACTCTCAAAACACCCCAGGTGGGCCCCGTTGACCCATTGGGCCCTTAAATCCATCAGTCAAGCCAAACGGACCCTTTTAATTTTTCTTTCTTTTTATTGTTGGGCCGAGAACACAAGCCCAGCCCACCCCCCTTTATATTTTCTTTGTTTTTTTTTCTTTTTCGTTCCCAGCCTCGACACACCCACAAACCACCTCATTTTCTTTCGTTTTTGACACACGACACTATTATGTTATTGCACCTTCTAATTAACTACCTAACAAAGAATGGAGAGGGACAAATCTCGCTACTTGAATCAATCATTTGGTCAATTAATTCTGGCCAAAGTGAAGCGAATAACTCATGTGAACAAAAAGTCCAAAAACGTGTCACACACTTCCTAAACGCCTCACAAACCACCCAATGACTCTTGAACCAACAAAGAATGAACAGGGGAATGTCAGGATGGAATAGAAAACATTCCTTTGGTTCTATGTGCTCGATTGGCCAAGGATTGAGGTGCCACTCCATAATAACGAGCCAACACATACATTGCCAACTTCTTGTGCTTATCTTCACACTCAAATCTCACTATATAAACGTTCCATGCACCTCAGTTCAACCCACACCCTAAAAACATACCATAATATATATTTACGTGAAGTGTTACAAACGAAGTGGGACAAGAAGTTGAGCTAGCGTACGAGGTGCACAAGTGATCCAAGGAGGAACCAAGTAGCTCGTCTTGAACCTTGCTGAGTCGAGATCATTGCTACGTTGATCCATTGTACCAACTCGAACCACACGCTACGAAATCCCCACCTTTTGAGGTGAGGTGAGCACTTGGAGTTCCTTTGTTATATTTTATTTTCGTTATTATAAAATTTTGCACGTTCACTTTGCCTCATTTATTTCGTAAAATATAAACGTGACATATGCATTTTAATTCACATCCTAAATGTTTAATATACTAGCAATCGAGTGACGTAAAGTTTTGATCTAAAAATAACATATACTTAATAAAAAAAACGACACGATTTGAAGTGGTCTTGACCCATTCAAAATAACTGAAAAGACTTAGAATATTTCTAAGTCTCCAAACTGTTTTCAGAATTGATTTTGGCCATTTACTTGGCCTCGTTATTTCAAAATCTAGAAACGTAACATATTGTTTTTAAAGCTCGATCTCATAGACAACTTGGTAAACAATTGGGAACCATATTTTATTCGAAGTTATAAGCTCGTTTAAGCTAATTACTAAAGCCATTTTGATCAACCAAAAAAAAACTGTTTTACTATAAAAATTAATAAGCTAACATATGGGCTTATTAGCCCGTTAAGCTGTTTTGAAGCTTATTAGATAAGCTGGTATTCTGGACTTGTTTGCAACGTTTTTAGAACATAAAAATGAACCCGAGACCAGGCCCAAACCCCTCGTACACCCAATGGATCACGAAACCTTAACGGACCTTAATAATTGACTCGTTAAGCCCATTTAAGCGAAATAAGTGCTTTTTAAGAAAATAAGCAGTGGAATTAAGCTTATCTGAATATTTTGAGCTTATTTAAGAAGTAAAAATACTAAGTTTTGAATTTGGTAAAATTGGGACTAACTTTGCAAAATTTTCATAACCGGGGACTAAAAGTGTAAACTTTGCAAACTTTGGGTCAAAACTGTAATTTCTGATTTTCTGAATTAGAAACTGTAAATAATAAAACTTGGAGTTGAGAAATGTAAATATTGATACTTTTTGACCTAAAATGTAAATTATATATATTTTTGGACTAACGGTGTAAAATATATATCGTTAGGGTTAAAAATGTAAATTTTGGAAACTTAAAGGAATTTTCTGTAAATATTACTTTACAAAATAATATTAACCTTTTACATATATAAACATATATAAAACTTATATAAACATAAACATATATATATATATATATATATATATATATATATATATATATATATATATATATATATATATATATATATATATATATATATATATATATATATATATATATATACGATATATATTCGTAATTATAATTAAACGATATAACAATACGTTATTTATTTCTTGTAAAACGATACGTTTATTTCCGTTATAAAAACTAACTTTATATCAATCATCGATCATTTTACTTACGAGTTATAGGTATATATAACGTTGTTTTTGAACTTTAGGCACTTAAACAAACACGAGATTCATTCGTAACTAAATAAACAAGTATTCGCGATAAAAACCAGATTTAGACTATCAACTGAAACTTGCATTATCTTTTAGGTGGTGTTGTGTGAAGCCGTTTCCTTGCTTTGTTGAGACTACGATACCACTGTACTACTAAGGTGATTTCATAGCCCACTCTTTAACTATTTTCCCGTGGGGGAGATACATGCTTAAAACTCGAACACAAGTCTTTTATACCGGGTATTGAAATACCGTCAGGCCAATGTTATTTGCTTAAGTTACTATTGTCAGAAGTCCCTCGATCATGAACCTTAATCACTTGAAGGGTGAACGTAAATAATTGTGGATAGTACTATTAGTGATTGACAATCCTCGTTTGGTTGTTGGAGAAAACACCAGGCGCACTTTATTGTTCTTATAAATAGGTTATTGACAAATACCTATCTTTGGGGGCCTATTACTTACCATCATAATTCACAATTATGATTGGCTGTTAATCGTTGAGTATCATGAGCTTAAGGCAATAACAGGAACATTGATTTTTAACATATTGATTGTATGTGATTACAATACATTCTTAACTTGTGATTCAAACTCTTAAACTCAAACCTATGAATATCACTCAACTTTATGTTGACTTTAGCATGTTTATCTCTGGTAACTAAACAAGACGGATCTGGATGGCACGGAGTGGGCAAAAGCATGACAAGAACTATAATAAACTACTTATTTTCCTTCAGAATAAAACACGTTCTTAACTTAATAATGTCTTGTATCCCATTTGGTATTTTGAAATAAATTAAACTTTAACACTTCACTTTGTGTTGTGTACTATAATTGTGACAAAGATCCTTGAAGTAATACCCCGAAAGTCTTCCGCTGACATGTTAAGTCTTCCGCTGTTATTAACGACTTTTGGGGGTGTTACACCTAACATATAAATCATTCATCCACAACAAGAATAAACAAGTAATCAACACATAATCAATATCTAGGTTTCATTAGATCTAAGCAAACACAAAAGAGATCTAGCCTAGCATAATGGAATTGAGACAAGAACAAGATATAGACAACCAACACATAGACATATTGATTGAATTAGAAGAACACTTATCTCAATTACAATGCAAGGTATCAAGGGTTTGGAACCCTTGAAAAACCTGTAAAAGTTGCACCAAAATCGTCTTTAGGGTTTCTCCAAAACTTCTCTCTTTAATGTGAAAAACTAGAAAACTATATATAGGAAAATAGGGATGACGGCGTCAAGAACAAAGGTGTGACGCCGTCATCTCGCCGCCAAATACTTCCTCGGACGGCCTTGATCTACTTCTGACGCCGTCAAGGCCTAGGCCGTCACACAAATTACTCTTGAGGCCCTGTGTGTGACGCCGTCATCAACTACGGATTTTAATTCTTGAGGTTTGACGCCGTCATGAATTTACTCTTGACGCCTTCATGTACTGTTCCCAGCATGGAAAATTGAGACTTTGCCGTTTTCTTCACTTTTATGCTCCAAAAACGTCCAAAATGGCTTCTTTTCCAGAATTCACTCTCCAAGTACCTAAAATCACAAAAGGAACGATTTAGGGCAATATTTGATCAAATAAATTCGGATTCGGGCTTAAATGACCCCCTAAAAATGGACCATTTTTTGCCTCATCATATACCCTTACACTTGAGATTTGCTTGTCCTCAAGCAAATGCGCTTTTATTCTACTCAAAAGACAAGTTAGCGGTCATTTAACACTAACATAAAAGTAATTACAACAAATAATTGTTCCACTAAAGACCAATAGACAAGCACGGAGGTCATATACAAGCACCTCACAAATAGTGTTTAGATACTCACATCTCTCGGGTGTAATAAAGTGTAAATTACAATATGGAAACGGAAGATATCTCACACTACCTGTCATAGCAAAATAGATTACCATAGGCTTGGGAAAGGATCAAACCTCCACCACATGGCATAAGCACTAGGATAAACTATCAAAGAGGTCTTTTAAAGGGTTGTAACGTTAGGTATAGGGATATGAATTACACGGTTTTGTTGGATAAAGGAAGTTTTACTGGTGGCGAGTTAACAATCTTGGTTAATTACATGTACAAGATGGCGTTGCTAAGCCAAGACTAGACTCGACTTAAGCTAATAAATGAGAAATAACAAAAACATAAAATGAAACGGGATGGTAGTCCGTATGTTTTTTCTCTTTTTCTTTTTCTATTTTTTTTTTCTCTTTTTCTTGTTTTTTCGATTTTTTTTTTTTTCTTTTTTTTTTTTTTTTTTTTGCATACACTCTTACCCTACCATCCAAAATAATACATCATAGGGAATTGAGCATTCCCCTTACACTTGAGTCTTTACATACTTTACAATTAACTAATCTAATGACTCGAATTAAGAAAATCAAAACACTTGGAGCACTTTTAAGAATAACGCACATATGGGGGTAATAAATGATGTTCTTCCCCATTACTCCATAAAATAAGTACTTACCCATGAGTCCCAATCGTCCCAAAACAATATGTACAAGGATATGACTCGACTTAGCAACCATGTAATCAATTAGAAAGTTAACTTAGGGTTTAACAAACAACAATAATGCACTAAAGATGAGCGCATACACGGAAGGCTAAGGCGATTTAGGTGTACATTTAAGTGGGGTGTAACAAATTCTTCCTTTAAGTAAAATGCTTAAAGTTAGAAACGAAAAGATAGGCTCGGAGGGGTGTACTAGGGGTTTCGTGTACTAAAAATGAGTACAACGCTAAGGGTGTGGGAAAAATTAGTTGACTTAACTAGTCAAGTAATATGACTTAAATGGTCAAGTAATTATAATACGGGTTTAACACAAGGGTGATCCTAATGCCTCTTATCATGTAGTAAATCCTACCACACGAATGTAGTCTCACTAGCGGTCTCGGGATGCATCACTAACGCAAGTTCTAGAATCTAAATGTTACCGGTACACTCATAAGCACTAATAATGAATGCTTTTCCTATCAAATCTAAAGGCGAACCTCACATATTTGGGTGGAAAATTTTTCTGAATATACGGTTTTGTGCTAGTCATACAATCTCCTATCCATGAGACGCTTGCTATGGCTAAAGTTTCACTCCTAAATGTTGTAAAAAATTTTAAATTTGGCGCTAAAATTACACTAACAAGTATTTCTCATAGTTTTATTACACATCTACTATCAAACAAAACAAACTCAAGCGAAAGTGCATATGTAAGGTATCATCTTTTTACCCTCCCCTTACACTTAAGATGAACATTGTCCCCAATGTTCAAGTAAAGAATGTAAAAGTGAAAAAGTAAAGAGAATGAAATTAAATACTCCCCTGATTCGCTCGGTATGGATTATAGGTTGGCCAGGTTAGATCTTCCTCCAAGAAAATGAACAATCAAAGCATCCTTTCCAGAATATAAATCATCTCCTTGTCGAACATAACCTGTAAATCCTGACAAAAATAGACAAGACAACCTCGTGTAAAATCGGCGTCATCCTATATAAGTTACTAAATCCTAGAAAACAAAGTAAGATATAATGCTTGTGGAATGAAGTTTGCAGATTTCCTGGAGATTATAAAACTTAATAATTCACAAAAACCATAAGACTCCGTTAGAAAAACAAAACCGGTAAAATTTCCAGATTTTTACTCCTGACGCCGTCATGAGTTAACCCCTGACGCCGTCAGAATTGACCTGCAGAAATCCTTATGTTAAGTTTCCGGAAAATTTCTGGAAAAACTTGGTCCTACTTCCTGGAAAATCCTGCAAAACTTCATTATGACTCAATACAAGCATTTGACTCTAACAAATACGAATACACATGTTCATTTAATATTGTGGAGAATCATGATCGGTTTGTTTCTTAAAAACATATTTGGGGTTTCCCCTTACACTTATCTTTTGCAAAAATACCTTTAGGTGGAGTTAAGACTAGGCCAAAACAACAAAGTAAAGTATTTCCACTATTTAGTTTAGAAACATGATCCACCAACAATAAAAATTAAGCATGCATACGGAAGCAAATAACAAACAAACAAATAAAATCACACAAAGCAAGGGTTGCCTCCCAAGAAGCGCTTGTTTTTGTTCGAGTCACGAGCCTGACTCTACCCTTATTTAACGGAAATGGGGGAGGTTTTTCCTATACTTTGAATTAAGTGTGGGTGAAAGTAGCGATACACACCATCTTGGTGGAAGTATGCCACGTGAGGAAAGAGTGGTGGATGAAGTATATGCTCAAAGGGCTGTGCTCCTATCATCATAACCTTACCTAATTCAATCGGGTTAATGGGTGGATTAAGATTTTCTCCTAGAAAGGGATCATTTTCAATCAACTTCAAGTGATTACTAGTTGGGGATCCATCTTGACCTAATAAACCCGGTTTAAACCCATAATATTTCTTGTGATCAAACATAAATGGGTGATGTAAGCATGTAAGGTCATTTTCCACTCCTATATTGGTTTCCTCTCTACAAGGCTTAGATTTCACTACCTTTATCCTAAGACTACCCGGACTATATGGTTTGATGGGTGGATCGGGACCTAATTCAATTCCTAAATTTTCATCCAAGGATGGAAGATCAGGTAACGGTTTTGGTTGAGGCTCCGGTTCATCAAAACTAGGAACTTCCCTAGAACTGGGAGTAAGGTTCTCACTACAAGTATTCAAACCTATATCCTCAAGTGGTGTTTGGTTCAAGGGCTCTACCTCTATTGGGGTTCCTATAGTCTTTTCTACTTCTTCAGGGTAAGTCACGGGTGGTATGTGTGCCTCAAATGATGGTAGGACTTGTAGGGTACTTTGTGGACTTGGATTATCCACCTCATCCTCCATTGTATCAAGATTACCTATGTGCTTGTTTTGTACTATGGCTTTAGGTGACATCAACACAGGTATCCCTGAGTAATCATCCCCAGACAAACTTCCTGTTTGCTCCTTCAAACTTTTTTTTGATTGATTCATGATATTGTTTGTTGGGTTGTCTACTCTATAATAATATTGGGCACAGTCTTCTATGGTATCCCATGCTTCTTCAGCACTTAATTCCCTAGGGCCCCCATTGGCAAAATCATCAATGCACATTTGGTCACATCGGCTGACACGATAGTAAAAGGTTTGGGTTAGGGATGCTAAAGAGAAACTATGATGAGGGAATTTTCGAAGTAAAATTTTAAAACGAGTCCATGCATCATATATGGGTTCATCTCGATATTGTTTGAAATTCGAGATGTCAATAGGGTAGAATGGCCTTTGTGGTTGGTGGTATGGTGGATTCGTGTACTCCATAATGGTGAACGGAAGAGTCAATGGAAATTATGAACAAACACACAAAGAAAAAGATAGACTAAAGAAATCCTAAAAATAAAAATAAAATCTTACTAGAAAGGAATCTAGCAAGTAGACCTAATAAAAAGAAATTCTAACCTAGACAATAACTATTCCCCGGGCAGCGGCGCCAAAAACTTGATGCATGGGAATCGCAACAGGCTTTACCTCTCGAGGGATCTCGAGAAGCTTACAACCCCCACCAGGCAGTGTACCTGATCGTTGTAGTATAGTATAATGACAAGTACCGGGGGATTGATCGTTCAGCTTAGGAATAGTGTCGCTAGGATTAGAAAGCCTAATTACTAGTTCTAAAGGTGAGGGATGATTATTTTTGTGTTTTTATATTTTTTAGAAAGCAATTAAAATCTCGGGTTTTGGAAGAGTGGGCGGAATTAGTTGCTATTCAACTAACCCAAAACTAAGATGCAATCAAAATAAAATACTAAAAATGAAATTAAACTAATTATACTAAAGTTGTGAGCAGTAATTGGAGAAAATGTGTTTACTTAGATTTCATTACTCCCTAGATATCTTTTACACGTTAATTACTTGTTATACTTGCATGGATGACGGATCGTATTCCTTAATACCATTAATGGGGTGGCATACATAACTCCCCAATTCTATGAGCTCTTATCTCCTCCTACACCATGCCCAGCACAACTATAGGGATTGTAAACAGTGGCTCATGCATTAAATATAACCAATAAAGACCTAGTACGCCTCGGTTCATGTTTCTTAAGACGTTCAAGCATGTTACCATTTGGAGATCTGCCAGTTTTCTTAAGCCTAACATATAAATCATTCATCCACAACAAGAATAAACAAGTAATCAACACATGATCAATATCTAGGTTTCATTAGATCTAAGCAAACACAAAAGAGATCTAGCCTAGCATAATGAAATTGAGACAAGAACAAGATATAGACAACCAACACATAGACATATTGATTGAATTAGAAGAACACTTATCTCAATTACAATGCAAGGTATCAAGGGTTTGGAACCCTTGAAAAACCTGTAAAAGTTGCACCAAAATCGTCTTTAGGGTTTCTCCAAAACTTCTCTCTTTAATGTGAAAAACTAGAAAACTATATATAGGAAAATAGGGATGACGGCTTCAAGAACAAAGGTGTGACGCCGTCATCTCGCCGCCAAATACTTCCTCGGACGGCCTTGATCTACTTCTGACGCCATCAAGGCCTAGGCCGTCACACAAATTACTCTTGACGCCCTGTGTGTGACGCCGTCATCAACTACGGATTTTAATTCTTGAGGTTTGACGCCGTCATGAATTTACTCTTGACGCCTTCATGTACTGTTCCCAGCATGAAAAATTGAGACTTTGCCGTTTTCTTCACTTTTATGCTCCAAAAACGTCCAAAATGGCTTCTTTTCCAGAATTCACTCTCCAAGTACCTAAAATCACAAAAGGAACGATTTAGGGCAATATTTGATCAAATAAATTCGGATTCGGGCTTAAATGACCCCCTAAAAACGGACCATTTTTCGCCTCATCAGACAGCCTGGAAATGATTATCACTTGACGGCGTCAGATGTAGATCAAGGCAGTCCGAGAAGAGTTTTGGCGGCGAGGTGACGGCGTCACAATGTTGGTCTTGACGCCGTCAGACCCCTTTTCCTATATATAGTTTTCTAATTTTTACACATTAGAGAGAGAAGTTTTGGAGAAACCCTAAGTACGATTTTGGTGCGAATTTTACAGGTTTTTCAAGGGTTCCAACCCCTTGATACCTTTCATGTGTAATTAAGATAAGTGTTCTTTTAATTCAATCAATATGTCTATGTGTTGGTTGTCTATATCTTGTTCTTGTCTTAATTCCATCATGCTAGGCTAGATCTATCTTGTGTTTGCTTGGATCTAATGAAACCTAGATGTTAATTATATGTTGATTACTTGTTTATAGTTTGTTTTGGATGAATGAATTTATATGTTAGGCTTAAGAAAATTGACAGATCTCCAAATGGTAACATGCTTGAACGTCTTAGGAAACATGAACCTATTGCACTAAGGTCTTTATTGGTTGTATTTAATGCATGAGCCACTGTTTACAATCCCTATAGTTGTGCTGGGCATGGTGTAGGAGGAGATAAGAGCTCATAGAATTGGGGAGTTATGTGCGATACCCCATGAATGGTATTAAGGAATACAATCCGTCATCCATGCAACTATAACAAGTAATTAACGTGTAAAAGATGTCTAGGGAGTAGTGAAATCTAAGTAAACACATTTTCTCCACTTATTGCTCACAACCTTAGTATAATTTAGTTTATTTTCATTTCTAGTATTTTATTTTGATTGCATCTTAGTATTGGGTTAGTTGAATAGCAACTAATTCCGCCCAAATCCTTCAAACCCGAGATTTTAAATTGCTTTATAAAAAATATAAAAATACAAAAATAATCATCCCTCACCTTTAGAACTAGTATTTAGGTTTTCTAATCCTAGCGACACTATTCCTAAGCTGAACGATCAATCCCCCGGTACTTGTCACTATACTATACTACAACGATCAGGTACACTGCCTGGTGGGGGTTGTAAGCTTCTCAAGATCCCTTGAGAGGTAAAGCCTGGTGCAATTTCCACGCATCAGATGTCATTATTGGTATGGATTGGTTGTCAAAGTATCGTGCTCATATACTTTGCGATGAGAAGATCGTACGTATGCCTTACGGCAAGGAGATTCTGAACATACCAGGAGATCGAAAGGAATTGAGAGGCCCATCTAGATTAGCGGTCATATCTTGCACTAAATTTCCGAAGCTAATGGAAAAGGATGTTGCCTTTTCTTAGCTCAAATTTCTGAGAAATGAGGGAAGGAGAAGAAGGAAAGGTGCATTGGAGATGTGCCTATAGTTCGTGATTTTTCGGATGTGTTTCCCGATGATTGGCCGGGAATCCCGCCTACTAGACAAGTAGAGTTTCAGATTGAGTTGATACCTGGTGCTGCACCTATAGCACGAGCGCCTTATCGTCTTGCACCTACTGAACTGGAAGAATTGTCGAAGCAACTAGCGGAGTTAGCCGAAAAAGGATTTATAAGACCAAGTTCTTCGCCTTGGGGAGCCCCGGTCTTATTTGTGAAGAAGAAGGATGGATCGTTTCGTATGTGTATTGATTATCGAGAGTTGAACAAGTTAACGGTGAAGAATAGATACCCGTTACCGAGGATCGACGATTTGTTCGATCAGCTTCAAGGATCGAGTGTGTATTCGAAGATCGATTTGAGATCGGGATATCATCAGCTTCGAGTTCGCGAGGAAGATATACCGAAAACGGCTTTCAGAACCCGTTACGGGCATTACGAGTTTCAGGTGATGCCGTTTGGGTTGACTAACGCACCAGTGGTATTCATGGACCTCATGAATCGGGTGTGTAAGCCTTACTTAGATAAGTTCGTGATTGTGTTCATCGATGACATTCTAATTTATTCAAAGAGTGAGAAGGAGCATGAGGAGCATCTAAGACTTATCTTAGAATTGCTCAGGAAATAGAAATTGTATGCTAAGTTTTCTAAATGTGAATTTTGGATTCCGACGGTACAATTTTTGGGACATGTGATTGATAGACAAGGAGTTCACGTAGATCCTGCTAAGATTGAAGCAATTAAAGATTGGGCTGCACCTACGACCCCAACAGAAGTTCATCAATTTTTGGGATTAGCCGGTTATTACCGAAGATTCATTGAGGGATTTTCAAAGATAGCAAAACCGTTGACCAAATTGACTCAAAAGAGTGTTAAGTACGAATGGGGAGATAAGGAAGAGGAAGCATTTCAATTACTTAAGGAAATGTTGTGTAGTGCTCCTATCTTAGCGTTACCTGAAGGTAACGAGGACTTCGTCGTCTATTGTGACGCTCCGCATAAAGGTTTGGGAGCTGTATTAATGCAACGAGAGAAAGTGATAGCTTATGCTTCCTGACAGCTCAAGAAGCACGAGAAGAACTACACCACCCATGATTTGGAATTAGGTGATGTGGTTTTTGCTTTAAGGATATGGAGACATTACTTATATGGAACCAAGTGTGTAGTGTTTACTGACCACAAAAGTCTGCAACACATTTTGAACCAAAAAGAGCTTAACATGAGACAGCGACGTTGGATTGAGTTGCTAAGCGATTATGATTGTGAAATTCGTTACCACCCTGGTAAAGCAAACGTTGTTGCTGATGCTCTTAGTCGAAAGGAGAGAATTTCACCGTTACGAGTTAAGTCATTAGGAATGACTATCGTATCGCCATTATCGTATCGCATAGCATGTTTACTAAGGAGGTGGCTTTGGAGTTTGGACCCATTTCTAGTCATTTTTAATCGTCTTCGTTTCCATTTCCCTCAAAAACACAATATACTATAACAATAGGGCCTTTTTGCAATGATCTAAAGTCGTGAGCTAAAACCCAAAAAGCCGTGGCAATTCATATATATCACAATATAGTGTATAGTGTATTGTATAGAATCAAGTATGATTAGCATAATCATTTAATAACTCGACTCGACTTGTGTGAACATCACATATAGTATGACACTAGTAGTAATGTTCTTTTTATAAAGCAATAAAATATTTTAATGGCAAAAGATATGGAATCGAAACCTAACCCATCATTTTTTCACTAGTAGTAATAAAAAGGCATTTCTTATAAAGTTATAAAGCAGACATCACTAAAGCTACTGACCTACTACGAAAAACAAAAGAAACATTAAAAAATATAGTAATATACAAATCAAAAGCGGACCCAATAAGATAACCACACTAATTTCATATTCACATGGCTTTTAATTGAGAGAAAATGGGTGCACTATTTAAAGATGCAAACGAGACAAGGTATATGGGTATTTCTTTAGAGTGCGGTTTCATAAAAAGTATCCACCTTACTATTTATGTTTATCCCCAAAAAGTATTCATATTCTATTCTTTGATAATAATTTTGATAGATTTTCTTACTTTACCCTTATAATTAAAACATACATTAATTACTCATTCTTAATTTGTAATTTCTATATTAATCATGAGGGTAAAAATGACTTTTAACAATTAAAACTAACATTAATTACGCATATTATATTTTGTATATTTTTTGTTTGTGAACATTCTTTTTATGACGGAGGGAGTACTATAAGATACATGTGGACTCAATTTGGAATCATATATAGACTTCTACATTTTAAGATACGTGCAAAATTAAAAATATGGAGTCATATCTTTATGGTGCATTACACGTACATATACAAGTAGTAGCTTCATGAATTTATTACATATAAATAAATCAAGACCACATGCTATGGATATAATTTCAATTTTGAATTGAAAAATAAGTGAATGAATTGAACTATAAATCATGTGAAAGAAATATCATTGTACATCCAACATATAATCAGTCATAGTATTCTAGCATATAAAGAACTTCCGAATTTTCACATATCTTGTAGTCTTTGGTCCTGTAAGTGAATGTTAGTATTTCTTTTGTGTGACGTTTTGTGAATCTTTGTGACTTATATAATCGCAATAGGTGTGAGACTCATTAACCCGAACATTATGGTCTGAAGCATCACGTAGTTTAATGTCTTATTACTCTAATGTGTTGGTACTTGGTAACATCCCATAGCATGTTTGTTCAGGACCATCAAAGTCTGTATGATATTATCCTCATAGTCTACTGCTGTACATATCTATGTATGACAGTTTCACTTGAAGTTTGTCACACACTTTAGCATTTCATAAATGGTTTTGATGTTAATCTATTTGATCTAGCAATAAGATCAACTCATTATCTAACTTGATATTGGTGTCGTGAACGACTAGATAGATTTGAGATTTGATGGATTGGTATGCCTTTTACTAACATGCACCAAATAAACATATTTTTTTTAAAAGAAAATTATAAACTACTACGGAGTAATTGTCAAGTGTGGTAGTTGCATTATTATTGTAGTAGACTATTGACTTTTTGACGTACTATTAAGTTCACACAAATTGTCTATACTCTATAGTGTTTAGTTAAAAAAAAAAAAAAAAAAAAAAAAAAAAAAAAAAAAAAAAAAAAAGTCTATAATGTATAGTAACCATCCCTTTTATTGAATTATTCAAAGTTCTAAATTAATAAATAACAAAACAACAAACATGAATATGATATGCATGCACCTTCCCAGCCTAGTGGTCTTTTAAAAATGATAGTAAATGTTAAAACAGGTCTTCAAGGGCTGCTACAGCCTAGTGGTCTTAATTTATTTTTTTAGGTGATCCTTATAATATGGTTCCAATTGCAACTCATGAAGTGGTGGTAACTTATATACTATACATGACACTTTAATGTATAATATTAATACTCTACATACTTTTGTCATTAACCAGGTGAACAAGCCGATCCGGACATGGAAATGTGGAATCTATTCCAGGTATAATCATATACATAAAATGACAGAGTAGCATATTTCGTCAAGTGACCCAAAACATGTGATTTCCGAATTTTAGAAACATTTCAGTGACAAAGACACATTTCATTACATGAATATGTATATACATGTAGTGATGATATTGAACACTTATCAGTTACCAACACATGAATTAATTAACTAACTCAACTCTAGTGTTGATGATTAGTGATGATAAGAGCACAAATCATGAAGTGACAATTTCTTGGTTAATCTGCAGTTAATTACAGCAAAACATTGGCTAAATAGTCTTCGATCCATTTAGTCAAATACAAGAACATGTGAACAAGTTTTTAATCAATTGTTATTAAATCTGCCAACTAGCAATGGAGATATTCATTGATTAGTCACTGCATATGTGCATCATTTGCTAAACTGTTTTTGTATTTTTTGTAAAGTTCCTAGCAGCAAAAATGGTTGACCAGCAATAAGATCATAGCAAAGTCAGCAAAGTGTGGATCAAAAAAAGTGCCAACTTGAGTTGAGAAGTTCCAACATCTTTCACATTTTGAACCTTCCGCACGTGAAACACCAATCCTAGGTAAAATCTGACCAGAAGCATGTTGACTCCTAGGTTTAGAATATCGACGTAAAAACATGATACACTATAGAGGTGAAAAATGCGCTGTGTAATGGGGGCTGAAGCATGCTTCATACGGGTCAACCCGAAACATTTTTTTGTCAAAATTTCTAGAATTTATAGATAATTAGTGTCTATGATTAAGAAAACTGTATTTGTATATCAATAAATAATCCCAATTTTATTAATAAAATGTTTTATAAAGTTTGATGCATTAAAGTTACCGTTTGGGAGACCTTTGGCCAGTTTTCTGACCCGCTTTGTTCTATGAGACCTCTTTTAATTAACAAGATTTATCCATTCATAAGTCAATGGATCAAAATTGCCATGTATAATAAAATTATTCTTTTTGTCAAGAGACTACCTGGAGCACAAGTCACAGCTGCAAGAGCACGACCCGGTTGACCAGCAATAACATCATAGCAACATCTGCAAAGAGTGGGGTGATTAATAAAAGAACCAGCTTGAGTCAAGAAATTCACAATTTGAACCTTCTGCAAATCTATATTTTCTTAATAAACATATTTTTTTTAAAAGAAAATTATAAACTACTACGGAGTAATTGTTAAGTGTGGTAGTTGCATCATTCTTGTAGTAGATAGTAGACTATTGACTGGTTGATGTACTATTAAGTTCACACAAATTGTCCATAGTGTATAGTAACCCATATGATATGCATGCACCTTCCCAGCCTAGTGGTCTTTGAAAAACGATAAATATTAAGCAGGTCTTCAAGGGCTGCTACAGCCTAGTGGTTTTAATTAATTGCAACTAATGAAGTGGCATGGTGGTTACTTATACTATACATGATATCGCATAGCATGTTTGCTACGAATCTATGTACGACAAAATCTGAAATTTCATTTACATCTGTAATGTAGTAAAATGGATGAAAGCCACAAAGGTTTATAACTAAAACATTTCACTTTGTATTCCTGTTTTTCCATATGCTACTAAGAATCAAGTTTGTGCATCATCCTTTTGTTTGTTTCTCGGTGAAGTCTTCAATCATTTCCTTCAAATGCTGTGTACGAACAAAATAGTTGTAATTAGCTTAGGATATGGAGTTGCGTCTTAAGAGAATAGATTCATTATTAAAGTCCCACTAAAGGATTGTTTTTGGCAAAGCTCGTTTTATAACATGAAAATGACTCACTCGACTATTGAAGTCAATATGGGAGTCTAGTGTTTAAAATAGAGTAGCAAATTTAACGCTGGCATATGATGGAAATTTGGGATTGAGTGGTTAGATAGAAACCTGCAGTTCGTGATGAAGCACAACACGTCTTCTTCAGTCGTCTATATTTCTGCAACATCAAACAAATACACAATTAAGACTAGAAATAACATAAATGTTAAAAAGTTAACAGGAAATCATTTCTACTAAAATGCAGTATGTAATATGCTCTCTAGGAAGAACACAAAGGCAGTTGAGCAAAGAAAGCTAATTTCCACTGGACATAACTCATCATAAGCCCATTATCACAAAACACAATAGCAGTACCACAATCGAATGCCCAACAAACAACAAATTCATCAACGCCACACCCCTCAATCTATCCTCTTCATGAACACAGTTAACATCAGCACTCCCCTCACCACGAACAATCACCACTTTACCACACCCTTTAAACGCAAACTCATCACTATACAATGACAACCCAACCTGCAAAACCCAAGTACCTTTTAAAACAATCCCACCCGACAACTAAAAATAAGCAAAAAACGCAGACGGCCAACTGGAAAGATAAAAAATAAATGGGTTGATATTGCCACCTCTAGTTTACAGCCTATAGAACTGCTTTATTAGAGCAAACTGAGTCGTTAGTTTAGAACTGCTTTGTTTAGAACTGCTTTATTAGGTGTGTGAGCCCTACCCAACTCAACTCATTTCACCCTTCCTATAAAGTTACCCATTTTAGCCCATTGTCTGACCCACTCCCTTTGCCAGGGCAATTGTGAAATTGATCATAAAGGCTGAAGGAGAACATAAAACAGGGAAAATACCTGACCAAGTCTCAACCAGTGGCTGTCAGGGTAATGGAAGAACTGGAAAAGGGCTGCAAAACCAAGCAGTTTTTTGTGGAATGTCCTGCTGATCACTTTTCATGTCAACTAGAAGATACATCTGTCAGTCGGGATCAGTAACATCAATGAGATTGCTACCTGATACAGAAACAGTTGAAATGGAGAATTTAGCTCTGATATACGCAGATAAGCATGCACAACCACATATTTATTTATTAACCAAGAGCAGCTGAATGTTACCAACCTACAGTAAAGAAGACCCATAGATTCGCCCTCGACGCAGACAACCTAATCATAACGGATAAGATTGATCAACTGCATCTCAACATATTAAAATGTGATACATGCAAATAAAACACGACTTTTCCAATAGACACTAAAGACCTCTATTATTTACTCTGTAAAACGTGAATCAGAAATGGTGATATCAAAATAAAAAGGGTGATAGGAATCAAATTAATGAACCCACGGAGACACTTTGTATACTTGATATACTGATTTTCTGTGGAAAACATTTTGAGGAAATCATCTTTCTGAGGAAGTCATCTGCAAAAATATTCTGCACAGAAGAAAATGAGATGGTCAACAGCATTGCGCTACTGCACACAAATAACAACAAACATGCAAAAGATGTGTAGGATGATCACCTGAAGAGAAGTTTTAAGATCCGTGACTCCTTTCCCAGCCTTTACCAGTGACATACGATATCAACCATTGAAAAGACACGAAGTCAGATTTATACGTACAGAAACCAGTCATTAAAGAACGGAAACACGATTCAAAAACAATATATTACACAATGTGTACTTACATCAGATGTGCTCTCAAAGGAAATATCAGCATACGCATTAAATGATATGCTGCTGAGTGCTGATCCAGACAGTGATATGCATTAATTTTTACAAGTAGCATATGCCAGAAACCACTTATTAAATAACTTAATTACCCATAAGTTGGATAATAACGATATATACCTTTAAGCCTTGGTAGCTGTATATTTTTCCATCTTCTTCAAAAAAGATACTTGGGTCAATAGGTCCAATGGGGAAGCTTTCCAGATATCCCTCTTCCTCTTCTTTAGAGACTGAAATTTAATATACAAAGACATCATCAGGGCTAAGACAAGCTCAGACAGAGTTACAGACTATGAAATCCACTTAAAAACAAGATAAACAAAAAGACACAAAGAATAAACACATCTTTAGCCACTAAGCAACTAGCCAAATATACCTCTATACGTATATACATCCTGATAAACAAACTTCCATTATTTGAGAACAGCAACTCGAATTAAAACCTTGAACATCAAAAAAGTGTATCATGCGCAACTCCAAATTGACAATTGCCACAAAATTACATTAAAAGGGGTGGTTGTGGATTGCAAATTTTCAGCTTACGCTCTATAAGCACTTCAAAATAAGCACCTACCAACGAGATAATTGCATAAGCTCATAGCAATCCAAACAGTTCGAGATGTATTTTTCACTTTTAACACCACAATATGCATTCCCAAACACCCTCTAACCAATTCCAACTTCATATCAACTCTAAAAAGTAAATATTCTTTAAATGTAAGTATCTTCTTAGTCCTAATATATCAAAACCTCAATACCAAATTTACATTTTGAAAGGCTACTAAGTATTCCAAGTTGGAAAATAATTTACAGCACATCCAAACACTCTGTATAGTGTTATCCGAAACAATTGCTGGTTTTATAGTTGGTAATGATAATTATGTAATATTACATCTACTCTATAAAGTCATTTTCCTCCGGATTGAACCAACGTAGACCTATAATTCTACGGTCAAATATTCGTTAATCTGTTTGACTACATTTACGTTAAATTTGAAGCATCAGGCTAAATTGACTTCAACTACAACAAATGAACATCTAATTTTCTTACTAATTCAGCTATCAATAAGCATATAAATCAGCTGTAAACAACATAAGTATCTAATCAGCAGAAAATTAAAAATAATATGTAAACAACACATAATTCAACAGTTGTATTATACCTAACTTGATAATGGCGAAGATGATTGAAGACTGTTACGGTGACGATGGTGCCGGAGTTAGGGTTTCGATCGACGACTAGATAGAGACAGAGGTGGTGGTGGTTTCGATTGGCAAAATTACGTTGGTGGTGGTGGTGGTTGATAATGACGGTGGAGCAATTAGGTGAGAGGGACAAAGTATTTTGTTTTTATATTTTTATCTTTTGTTGCATTTTATTTTTAATAGCCTAGTATTACTGTACAACTCTATCTAAGAGTTTCACGTGAAGTTTGTCACACACTTTTAGCATTTCATAAATGGTTTTAATCTATTTGATCTTTAGTAGAGTAGAAGACGCAAAACGGGCGGGCACGGGCTAGAACGGGCACGGACCAAACGGACACATGTTATACAAATCGTTTTATAAAATACCTAAAATAATGAAATAAATTCTATAAACGTAATACTTCTTTTATATTTAAAAAATTTAAGTATAAGTTTTTCTTCAAAAACGATTATAATGTTCTCTAATTGAGAGAAAAGTATGTGCCCATTAGTGCTCATTTAACTTTTCAATGGGCTAAATATGCCTATTTCAAAAAAAAAAAAAAAAAAAAAAAAAAAAAAAAACGCTAAATGTGCCCAAATCTTTTACTAAGTAGCCAAAATTAACCCATTTTTTTTTCTATTTGGGCACAAATTGTCACCTTTAGATCTTAGCAATATAATCAACTCATTATTTGACTTGTTGGTATTGGTGTCGTGTGTAAATTACCAAGTCTTATTATAGGATTAGGATTCATCATAATCTCATAACTTTGAAAACAAATCAAATAATATCTCTCCACTATCTTCTCCCAAAAACCGGTCGAACAAACAACCTTCTCTAGGGTTTTGGTTTGGTTTTTCTAAGCTTGACAAAGGGTTCTGATAGACAAGATCGTGACGTATAAATAACTAGCATTCGGGTGATACATAGTGGTGTGTATGTAGTATGGATATCTATAGAGGCAGTCTCCTTTGATTGCTCTAAGAGGTTTGTGGGTTTCAAGGGTGAAATCAATAGTTCGTTTTAAGCTATGTTAAATATACAGACCACATATCAAGAGGTAATAATAATTTCTCTAAAGGTTTCGTGAGTTTCATTGATAACATTTTCCGCTGCTCTTAAATGTTTTTTATATGATTTAGATATAAAATCACCAACAGTTTTTGGCCAAGCAAAATGTTTATATTTGATGGGTAACAACATTGGAATTAAGACACTACAAAAATTTCAAAATTACAGAAAAATAAATTGGAACAAATTGGAGCACTAATGAAACTTCATTACTATTCGATGACTTTTTCTCTAAAATTAATATCGTGAAAATAGGATATTACAAATTTATTTTATTTTTATTTAATAAATATATTATTTAAATTGATAACTAACTTTCTTTCATATTTTTTTCAAATTAAACTCATGTTCCAATCTTATTTCATCCCACCTATATAGAATGCATCAATCACAATGATTTTCATTGCAAATGTTTGATTACTAAGTTGAGGAATGAAACTATCATTTGATATGCATAGACTCATAAGAGGGGGAGTAAGCACCTTTTCTAACTCATTCTCGTGAAACCCAACACTACATATGAAAAACATATGCCTTTCTTAAAAAAAAAAAAAAAAAAAAAAAAAAAATGATAACCGTACCTTAAAGTTTACAACAAACAATAGAAATAAAATCCATATTATCAATCTCATACCACCCTCTAACAATTTTTCCTAAAACACAATTAATATTCTAACAATTAACATTCTTCACTACAATTTTTTTTTTTTTTTTTTTTTTTTTTTTTTTTTTTAACATGCAAAAAACAAAATCAATTAAATCCCCCAATATTTCCCTCTAGAAAAAGCCCCAAAACCAACTCAATTTCCCTACACATTCCCCCCCCAAATCAAAACCCAAACCCTAACCTTTCAATCCCACAAAATTAACCATCAATTCGTAAAAAGTTGACATTTTTATGTAATAACTCCAATCTTTTCACAAACCCATCTTTTATTTCCATCAATTCGTTGAAAAAATTTTGAGTTTTATTGTTTTTTTGGGTGCAGGTGAGATTGATAATAATGGGGGATGATGAATCGGATAGTAGTACTACTTGGCATTTTGGTGGTGAAGAACCCCACATCACTTGCTATAGTAAGCTTAATAACTATCAAACCATATTTTTATTCTGATATGTGACACCTGCTTCTGCTGTTGTGAAGATGGGTGGTGAAAATGAAAATGGAGTAAGAAGGAACAATAGCACATTGATATGTGCGCCAATAATGGCTGATGATATTGACCAGATGTTGGTTCTTATGAATTTGGCTAAGTCTTATGGTGTTGATCTTGTTGAGATTAGATTGGATAGTTTGAAACCTTTTGGTGGTTTTTCAGACACTTGTTAAATTAACCCCTTTGCCTACCCTTTTTACTTACAGGTGAGTAGATTCTTTTTTCGGACTTTTTTTCGATATTCGAAACTGTTTCTATGATATGAATGTTGGATTTATTAGTATTTTGTTATTAGTATTTTGTTTTTGAGTGTCTGGGCACTTTGAGATTGCTTATTTTGAACTGATTAGTATTGGTGAATTAGGTATTACAAGTTTGCTCTTAGGGTGAAATAAGTTGATCATCTGCGTATAAGCTCCCCCTTAAATAGCCGTTTCAACTTATGTCGGGTAAAATTTGATCACGGTGTTTGGCATAGGATGGATAATAATTATTGTGTTTCCAATCTTTGATTAAATGTTGGCTAAGTACTCTAAGAGAAGTAGAGAACACATAATCTACTTCACACTAACCAAATTATTACTCCATACTTTATTGAAGTTTTATGTGTAAGCCCATAAACACTAAAACTAACTTTTCGCTACAAAGTTAAAAAAAAAAAAAAAAAAAAAAAAAAAAAAAAAAAAAAAAAATCTGTCAAATAATTTTATACCTCACTTTCCCTCTAAAAAAAGGACCACCAAAGTTTCACCAAATCCCAAAACCAATTCAATTTCCCTCCACTTTTGCCCCAAATCAAAACCCAAACCCTAACTTTTCAATCCCACAAAAATCAACCTTCAATTCATAAAAAGTTCACATTTTTATGTAATATCTCTAATCTTTTCACAAAACCCATCTTTTATTTCCATCAATTTCATCAATTTATTAAAAAAAGAATTGATTTTTATTGTTTTTTTTTGTTGCAGGTGAGATTAATAATAATGGGGGATGATGAATGAGATAGTAGTACTACTTGGGATTTTGTTGTTGTTGTTAGGTGACACCTGCTGCTGCTGTTGAGAAGATGGGTGGTGAAAGTGAAAACAGAGTAAGAAGGAATAACAGCACATTGATATGTGCACCAATAATGGCTGATGATATTGACCAGATGTTGGTTCTTATGAATTTGGCTAAGTCTTATGGTGCTGATCTTGTTGAGATTAGATTGGATAGTTTGAAACCTTTTTTAGAGGGGTTTAATGTCAGAGAAAGTATTTAGTCCCTTGTGAAATTAAGCCCTTTGCCTACCCTTTTTACTTACAGGTCAGAAGATTCTTTTTTCGATACCCGAAAATCGTTTTTTATATGTTTTTTAGGATACTGAATTGTTTGGGATTACTTATTTGAACAATTTATCTTATGGGGGTAATTCCAAGTTGCTTATTATGATCTGATATGTTTTTGTGGATTTGGTATTACAAATTTTCTGTTAGGGTGAAATAAGCTGTTTTATTAGTTGCGTAAGCTGTTGACCCCTTATTGCACTTTGATATTGTGGATAAGCAGTTTTGAATGTATGGGCTCTGGACATGATTATATACTTATTTGGGGGTGAAATAAGTTGACTGGTAAATGCCTGTTCAGATTGTTTATTTGCTGTTTTTCAGACCCTTGTTAGATTAAGCCCTTTACCTACTCTTTTTACTTACAGGTGCGGTTTATTGGGACTGTTTATTCGATGTTGGAAACTGTTTCTATGATATGAATGTTGGGTTTATTAGTATTGTGAATTGCTTGATGTGGGAATTGGGATTGTTAACAGATAAGCATCTTTTAGTTGAGATTGCTTATTTTGAACTGGTTAGTATTGGTAAATTTTATATTACAAAATTTGCTCTTAGGGTAAAATAAGTGATTGGGAGATGTTGAATTGTAATCCAGATTAGATAAGATAGTTTAAAACAAGAAAGGTTTACTGATAGATATGATATCAAACCCTTAATAAATTAAGTCCTTTGCCTACTCTTTTTACTTGCAGGTGTGGTTTTTTCGGACTGTTTTTCGATATTCAAAACTGTTTTCGTGATATGAAATGTGATGTGTTAGTATACTGAATAGTACCAATTGTTTGACATGTGATGTGGGGTGTTTGGGATTTTTGCTTATTTACACAGCTTATCTTCTTATTGCTTTTTGTAAGTAGATGATGAAATGTGACTATGCTTAGCTACTTAGTTTAGGGTAAATAAGCTATTTGTAATTATAAGTTTAAGTTTATGATGAAATAAGAAGTTTGGGAGTTTAAGTTCAAAATTAATAATCCTAAACACCTCTTATTGCGTTTGATGTAGTAGATAAGCAGAGTTGAGTATTTGTATGTGATTGTATCTTTATTTGAGGGTGAAATAAGCAGTTTGGGAGTTGCTTATTCAGACAATATATTTGCTTCTGTATCTTTGAAGTTTGTAGTTCTCTTAGCAGAATTGCCAAACCCATATAATTGGGTATCTGATTGTCTTTCGAGTGTCTAGATTAGAAATGTGCTTATGCTTATGATCTTGTTGATACTGTTATGTTGCGAATGCAGTGGATGTTTCAGAATTTGGATTGTTTTTATAACAGATTGTCTGCTTATTGTGTTTTTTGAGCATATGCATAAATTTGACTATGTATATCTACTTAGTTTAGGGGTGAAATAAGGTCTTTTCAGCAAGGAGTTTGAGAATGTTTAGTTTGAACTGATTATTGTTAGTGGATTCAGTATTTTAAGTTTTACCTTTGGGGTGAAATAAGCTATTTTGGATAAGTTGATATTCTGTTATTGGCATAAGCTGTGAAATACAGTAATCCTAAACACCCCTTGTTGCATTTTGATAAAGTAGATCAGCAGTTCTGAGTGCTTGGATATGAGTATAGGCTCATTTGATGGTGAACTAAACAGCCTCGTAAATCTTTAATAAGCAAAACTGTCAAACACTCAGATAGCTACTTTTCTAGTAATTGTGACATAGATACTGATGATGTTATCTACTATACTATCAAACATGTTACAACCTCGTAAATCTCTTGCGTTGCATTATGTTACATTAAATGCGTCTATTCGTGCCCATAGGCTCGTCTAAAGTACTATTATTAGTATTCTTACATGGTAAATTCCTGTTATACTATAAGACATAATATTTCTATCAGATATCTCATTTTAGTTACTCAAATGCAGGTCGTTGACGATTTCAACAACTTAATCCATGGAGACAAGCCTAGAAAGTGCAAACTCGTAGTTTCTTCCCACAATTATCAAAATACTCCTTCGATAGAAGAGCTTGGGAACCTTGTGGCCAAAACACATTCAATGGGAGCTGACATTGTGAAGTTTGCAACAACCGCTGTAGATATAACTGATGTAGCACGAGTCTTTCACATTACTGCTAATTCTCAAGTAAGCGGCGTAAAACATGCGTCATAAAATTTGGAAGATGGTATTTTTGTTTTGCATGTAATAAAATTGGTAAATTAGGTATATTTTTTTTTGCAATTTTATTAGCTTACTTGATTATTTAAGTACCTTAATTAATCATTCAGGTTCCAATAATAGCAATGGTGATGGGTGAGAGGGGTCTGATGTCGCAAGTACTCTATCCCAAATTTGGTGGATATTTAACATTTGGCACCCTTGAGCATGGAAAGGTATCGGCACCCGGTATTGCTTAAGTTTCCTGATTTCAGACAGTTAGGTCCTGACACAAAAGTATTCGGTATTATTGGGAAGCTAGTTGGACATAGCAAATCACCTTTGTTATACAATAAAGCTTTCCGATCAGTTGGTCTTAATGGATTTTATGTACATTTGTTGGTGGATAATGTAAAGAATTTTCTTGATACTTACTCATCTACAGATTTCGCGGGGTTCAGGTTCAGTTTTGATCTATTTTTATTAGAGCTATTGCTTAAGTTTCCAGGGGTTTTTCCATCAAACCGACATGCTTTTTCTAATTTGTACATAAACGAGTCTTTAAAGTAAGTCTTAGTGTACGGTTTCATTCATTTGATAACCGGAAAATTTAACATTACATATCAATCTAAATCACACGTATATACATCTTATCATTTTTTTATAATGTTGATCTTTTTTGACCGTCAGTTTTTGTGTTACCGAATGCCCAAACAGTCTACAGAGCGATCTTATAATGAGTCAAATGTTATAAAAAAAGTAGAATGGCTAAAAGGTACAAATGTGAAAGTACGTTCATATTTTATGGAACAAAACCCGTGTTTCTACTTTTCAGATTAGTAAAATGTTTCAATTTTGGATGAAGTGGTACCATTCCTCACAAAGAATCTTTATTTCAATGTTGTGATGAGGTTGATCCAGTTGCAAAGGTAGATTTCGCTCTTAATAAAAAGCTTAACTACTTAAGTAGATGCAGATAATGATTCAAGTATGTGACAGTCAACTGCGCCATTAGGAGACCAAATGATGGGTGTTATATGGTTGCAATACAGACTATGTAGGCGGTATTTCTGCTATCGAAGATAGTCTACGAGGTTTCTTTATGTACTTTCTATTAGAAGTGATAATATGGGCGGTTGAGTAAAAACTGTGCCTTTTGTCCGCTTATAAAAGTTTCATATCATATTTCACGTGTGACTTTCTACCCGTTTGACCCATTTGAGATTTACTTACAACACAAAATGGTACAACACAAAATGGTGCAACAGGATCACCATTGGCTGGTAGACCCATTTGAGATTTACTTACAACACAAAACTGTTTACAGGTTCAGGCATTCAAAATGGTGCAACAGGATCACCATTGGCAGGTAGACTATTTGTGGTTATTGGTGCTGGTGGTGCTGGAAAAGCACTTAGCAAAAGCGAAGGGTGCAAGGATTGTGTTAGCCAATCGGACTAAAAATGCAAAAGACAATAAATTATATTGATAGCAAAAGACATGAGACCAAACTTAAACCATCTTTGTTTTTCTAGTATTAAAGAAAAAGGCATTTCTTATAAAATGATAAAGCAAACATCACTAAAAACGCAACTGACCTACCAGGAAAAACCAAAGAAACGTTAAAAAATAATATACGAATAAAAAACGGACCCAATAAGATAACGACTAATTTTGTATTAACTCGGCTTTTAATTGCGACAAAATGGGTGCATTATTTAAAAGGAACTTTTGAGTGACGACTTTGTTGTCTAGTAGACTGCTTAAGTTATAGTGAAACTTACCTATATGATTGTACATTATTACTCGATAACAAGTTGAGTTCATGAATAAAAAACAATGTTGTGGATTAAATTGGAAGTTTCAATGGATGTCAAACGCGTTAGATGCAAGTAGATTTTACAAGACCAAACACAAAATAACATATTGATATTAAGTGTTAAAGTGTTGGTTTGAATTTTGAGAGCAAAGTATGAATACGCAAAAACAAGGTAAAGAGGCAACATGTACACCCAAAAAAGTAATATGTTATACAAATTCCATTTGAACAAGTGAGGATCTTGATCATTATCCAGTAATGTTACTTTTCGACGTTGGTTTGGATTTTACTTGGCAACTTCAAGTAAACTTACAAATCAGTGTCATTGTCCTTTTTACTTTAAGTAAATTACTTGGCAACGTTAGTTTTCATGGGTGTCATTGTCATTACGCATTTTTTAAGTAAATTTACAAATCAAAATCAATTATTAGAAAAGCGTTTGAAAATGTAAGTATCTATTCACATGTGAAAAGTCATCACATCAAGGACAACATTGTACTTCTATACATATGCAACTTTGCAATAACATTCAAGTATTCAACAAACTTCTTTAGTTTCACAATGTCTGGTAAAGCTCCATCTTTTTCAGCTATCGTGAAGCCTGGCTCTTCTTCTACTTCCTCCAATGTTAATACTGGTAACAATAAACCCGTGTCAATGCAGTATAAGCTAAGCGACGGGCCTCCAAATATTTCGGATGTTGATCGACGTGCAAAGAATTCGAACGTTGACCCGACTGAAGATGATGGAACCCCTGATGATAAGCCGCCATCCTTAGGACCTTTTGGTCGTGGTGACAGTACGTAGCTGATGTTGTATACTTGTATCTTTCTAATACTTGATAGTTATGATTGTGTTGTTGTGTTTGTCTCTTCTATGTTTGACGTTTCTTATTGCAAGTTTATGATATTTAAAATCTTATGTACAGGTGTACTTCGCTTATATGATAAATAAGATTAGATCGATATTCATGGCTATCATTTAAGTTGACTTTAACATAACACATTGGATTATATTTCACCACATTAGGTTGACTAGTTTTTCATACTTGCCTGTTTTTACCCAAACTTGATATGACCGTGATGGCGTGATATTACATGTTTAAGTTAGAGTTTACAAATTGAAGGTCAGAGATAGATCTTTAAAAAAAAATGTTGAATATATTGTAAATGTAATGAACAAGAATAAAGGATAAGAACACAAGAATGAGATGATTAAGAGAATTCTTATTAAGATGATCCCAAGAGGTTACAAATGTGTAGTACTTATAGTGTAAATAAGCACATGTTAAACCCTAATGGGCTAATGGGCTAAATGGTGAATATACACAAGCCCATAATATTTACAACACTCCTCCTTGGATATTCACCGTTTATTATACGCTATAGAATACCTCATTAAAAACCTTATCAAGAAAAACCCAATGGGATAAAAACTTGATGAAGGGAAAGAGAGTGCAGTGCGCATAATACTCCTCCTCAAATATATATCTTTCAAGCGTCGGATGTCAATCTTCCGAAGCAGTTGCTCAGACACTTTTTGTCGGCAAAGAGTTTGTTATAAAATCCACCAAACTTTGGATGTTATGTATATGTCCTGCAAAGATGGCAAAATATAGGTGTAGCTTCCAACCCAATATCAAATGCATTGGTTGGAAAACATACATTGCTAATACAAATATTAAAAAGAGAAAAATGCACTCTCTTGACACATATTAATTAGTAAAACAATTCATATAATATGCGTCCAAATGATTTTTATCCATATAAGGATTCATTCAATTTGATCAAGTAGAGTTCTTGAGAACTTTATTAATTGCTTCAATAAATTAAAGTTGTTGGGTATGCTTGAGGCATTACAGATCCTTCATGGAATATGAGAGCTCTAATAAAACTCATTTAAAGTAATTTAAATACTTTGTCTCGTAAAATATCAATAAGACATTTACGTCCACCTCGAGACAATATGTCTTTTAATAATCAACTTCGTGCTTTTGTGAATTTATTTATTCACAATTCATGTCTTAAAAGACATAACTTTAGAGCTCTTATTTCTCACTCGCACAAATACTGATGTATATCCAATAGATTTTACACATTCATGTGTATGAACATCATGTCCCAATACTTCTCGTATTTTCATGAGATTGCGTCTTTCATGTTGGCCAATCATTTCGTTGGACGCACTTTTGAATAATAATTTATTTATGATCCTCATTATGCATAATAGCAAGCACTATATTGTACATAAACAAATTTATCGACGTCGTTTATGTTTCGATTCCATAATAATTCAAAACAAGATAGAATTAACTGGGATCTCATTAGCTATCTGAGGTTCTTTGGAACCTTAATGTCTAGTGTCTCTTTTTGAGACTATCATGGGGTCTTTTATACCTCGAACAACCATCTTGTTTTCATGCTCCATATTTTTCATCAAGGATTTTATTTGGAATCGATTTGTCTACAATGCTTGAGGCATGTCATAATAAAATAGTGTCCTTGAGGGACAACTTATAATCAGAGCATGAGTAGATGAAATTTTGTTTTTAGCCAACGTTTATTTATGGCTATTAGATTATCCATTTAATAATCAATTCATAAAATTTCTTTCGAGGATCAATAGAATATGATATTTCATTCTGAATTTGCAGCTACTTCTTTCTTCCTGAAGGAATTATCCATCTTCTATATCCCATATATGTCCATTTAGGTGGAGTAATTGCACACAGAAAAAATGAAATGGGATATGTTTGGTTTATAACCAAAACCATTTATAAAAGGAAGGATTTATAATAATATATTGGCATGATGCTAATTTTGTTTGTCGTGTATATTATAATATAGCCCCATACAACAACAAAAAATTTCTCTCAATGTCATTGAAAATTTTAAGTAATTCATCGAATATTCATGATGAAATACTTATTCTGGAATTTTAGGCTCATTTTGAGCTATTAATCATGCAAACTTGAGGTTGCAGTTTGATGACCATTTAGACGATGCATCGATTTTAAACTCCAAATGGTTCATACAATGGATTTTTATGCCTACATATATCCATTTGTTTTATTTCCAGAAAATTGAGGAATTGAGTCCTCATTCTAGTTGATAGATTAATAATCAACTTCTTTTGAGAGAAAATACCATTTATATTGCAGAATCTTGTTCTTCAATAGTTTTGCATTATTAATGACTCGAGATGGTGTAACCGGTCATGCCAAAAAATTATAATTATAGCTCATAAACTTATGTTATGGCTATGATTAGCTTTTACTAATCTTTATATAATGCATGTCGAGGAAGATACAAAGAATATAATGTATCTTTAATACTTAACTTCGTTTCTAATGACAATTTTATATTTCTTTTGTGGAGCAAAATTCGCAAGCATAGATTCTTAAATCTATGAATATAGTGTGTAATATCTTTGACACACTTGTATTTTATATACATCACATTGCATTTTTGCATAAATATCATTTTTGTTTGCTCCTTTCTCATTGTATTTACGCCACCACTAGTGGTTTGTCATTGTCATACTACCTCGACCATAGCATTTACCATGATAAATGATCTTTAACCATTTATCGTTACATTATCACATTCATATGAGGAAATGAGGATCTCATATTGATCATTTTATCTCATTCAACTTGAGGGAATGAACATCTTATGTTGATCATTTTATCACATTCTCTTGAAGGAATGGAGATCTTTATGTTGCAACTTGAGGTTGCCAACCAGTTTCTTTTAACACGACAATATGGAGCAAATTTAGTAAACGGGTTTATCGTGTTTATTCAAACATACCCATTTCTTTTATATCAAAGCATCGTTCTCGATATATGAGTATATTCGAGGCATTAACCATCTCTTCGCATTTTTTCTTTTCATCATTCAGATGTACTACTTAATATTGCGAAAAATATGCTCGCATTTGCAAGAATCTCTTGCTTATGATAGTAAAATCTTTCTTTTAGATACATTTAACAGATCTTTCACTGTTATATACTTTCTTTTTAATTCAGATCTAACACTGAAATTGTGAGACCGAACTCGCTTATGCTTTTTTTAATGCAGCTTGAGGTGCATACAATCATAGCGAGATTTTTGGGAATTACTTGCTTTTATATGGTAATATATCCTTGAGATCTTACCATAATTTAACGAATATTTCATCGTTAACTATTCCCTTTTAAGGTCCTCACGAAGAAGACGAGGTTCTCCTAAAAAATTTTGCAGTTATAATAGATCTTAACATCAAAAGTCCACACAGTGATTACATTTTTTAGGAAAACATATGCCACGTTTACGAAAACTATTAATTAGTCTCTATTGTGATTTGAGCTAAACATAACAAAATTAATATTGCTAAACATATAAGTCACAGTGATTACAGAATATTAGCAGATATCACGCAGAAAACATATGCGAAACCATATAGGGTTTGCGTCATCTAATACAAGAGTATATACTAATATTGACCCAATCTTAAGAAGCTGAATTATTTAACAAATCAATGTCCCATCCTAGGTGTTAATTTCGAGTCTCATATAGCTCATAACTTTGTTACCACACCGATCAAGCATTAAAGCATTGTCATATTATATTAAGGAAATTAACAAATATATATTTTTTTCTGGGATTAATGTCATGCCGTATGATTTTTTTTTCTTTCTAAATATATATTGTTTTTACTAATTCATTCATATTGAGCATACTGAATTGCCAACATGCATAAATTGGCCATGTTCATGTTCACAATATAAAATACATATATGTAGATATGATGGATAACCATCATCAGAATGCAAACATACACAAACAATAATTAACCAGGCAATCAATAGATCTAGATGGCCCAATGAATTTGTTTCGTAAACATATATAGTAGTAACAATAATTTGATGTCAATTATATAAACAAGGGTGACCTTAACAAATACTACGTAATAATACTATTATACCTTATACTGTACTGTGGAGGTAATGTTCTTATATGAATCATAGATGGTATGTTATAATATTTCGGTCAATTTAAAAATCCAGAATTTAGCAAATAATACGATTAACAAAAATCTTGGGTTTGAAACTAACCTCTTTTATTATTAAAAGTTATATTGAACGTCGACCTTCAACAAGGACCCAACCAAATTACTTCTTTGTTGTCATCATCCATCTTCTTTTCGAGTCATACGTGAACACCTATTTTAAGCAATTATCTCTACTACATATAAAGAGTGTATAATTTTACCTAAAACTCTCAAATAAGTATAGCATGAATAAAAAATAATAATTATATAAGTAGCAATAATAGAACTTGAGGTTTAATAAATAAATAATGATAACACGAGATTGTGTTACTTGATTCTCTTGAGGGAATCATAATAAAACTCGAGGTTTTATTTTTTACTTCTTCTAACATAACGTGAGGTTATGTCATTGATTCTACTAGATATAATGCCCGCGCACGCGCAGGGTTCTTTATAATATTTTTAATAAATTATTTTTTTTAGGTTGGTGTATTGTTTTTCTTTAAGTTGTTATATAGCAGTGAGTTATCCGCAGTTAGCTGTAAGTATTAGATGTGAGCAATAGTCACAGATCATAGCTCACTGCATATTGGAATGTACGGTATGAAATTGTAATTCGTGTAATGATATTTTTGTTATTTTTATGAATATAAGCATGTTTTTTATAAGCGATTGTTTTTTGATATAATTTTAAAATAACATATTAAGTATTTATATTATGTACTGTTTATGATATATTATATTTTGTATAGTAGAATGATTTTTTATTTTATTTTTTATTATTATTATTTTTTAATCTTAAGATACGGTTACGTCTTAGTATTTTATTATTTTCCAAAGTAAATTGTAACACCCCCAATTCATGGTTGCAGCGGAATTCGAACTGGGTGTTACTCGACGGCACAATAGTCACAATAATAGAAAACGAACTCCAATTGAGTCGTTTTAAAAGATTTATCATTCAAATTGTATAAATATCAGAGATTACAAAATGAGGTCCCAAATGGTTCCATGTTTACAGTTTACATTTAAATGAGTTTTTGAATGATAAGTAAATTTATAGCCCTCTTGAGTATCCGTGTCCTTCCGTGCCATCCTTGAACGTCATGAACCTGAAATACATGCTTGAGAGGTCAACACAAAGGTTGAGTGATATTCATAGAGTTTGTTAAATCGTTTGAACACAATATGTTGGTAGTGTGAGTTATAGGCTCACACCAATGTTTGGAAAACAAAACAGGTAGGCTACGTTATTATACGCCCGGAACAGTTATTATACACTAAGCTTATGACACCATAACGTTAACGTGTACCAATATCGATCGGCAAATTTATCCCGGTAGGTACTTTGCTAACATACCTAAATCTCAAATATTAATGCATTTGTTTGAACTTAGTCAATACAAATGGGATTCGTCAATCCCAATAGATCTATTCACAATATTCGCGCTCACTATAGGTAGTGACTAATGGTTCATGATAAGGAATCTCGGTTTAGCAAGGCTGGTACTTAGTGATAATAAAACAATCAGGCAAGCCTACAATTTAAAAACATTGTGCTCGGTTAAAAATAGCATGTATTCCCCCCAAGGGTTTGTAAAACAATTAAGTAATGGAAAGTGGGGCTATGAACTCACCTTGAGTTGGATGATGTATAATGAGAATGATGGATATGTCGTAAGAACTTCTACGAGCAACCTAGAATAATTGTTGTAACTTAGGTTTGGAATAATGTCTAAGGAAACATAAACATGCCAATATATATATCTTGCATCTAAGTCCATGATGTGGTATGATGTATAGTGTAAGTCTTTGAAAGAAATGATTCATGAAACATGTATGTTTATATATCGTTTACTACCGTTCGGGCCGACATAATTCAGAAGTCATGTTAGTAAGCGTTCGAGGAGCCAGGACACTTTAATTCGTAAATCCACAACTCATCTCGACGGCTTACATAATGAACTCCTCACATGAGGCTCCCTACTATTGTAGTAGTTGATAAAATATATAGATATAAGTTTTGATCCGAAAAGTTACATGTCCGATATTTGAATAAACTTAGGAAAGTTTATTAGTACATGAAGATTGTTATTAGGGGTAGTTTCATAAGTCTTGTATGACCATTTTTCTTTGTAATATCTCATGGTTTCCTTTTAGGTGAAGTAGATCCAAATTGTTTGTTCAATATATCGCCAATTCCTTGTTTCATGTTTACGCCTATGTAAGTTTACTTGGTCATTTCGTCATGGCCTAGCCATGACCTTTGGTCCTTGTTCCAAGGTCATGAGACTCAACCTTGGCTCTAGCCATGGTTGTGGTCTTGATTATAGGTCATAAGACCTCTTGTTCCTTTTAAAGTATAACCATAATATAGTGACTTTGGTCTAAAAATGGGCTGTTTTGAATTTGAAGAATTTTATCACTCGGAAAGCATTTTCAGGGCTCGAGCTTCTTTAGTCCTAAACGAAAACGTCGTTCCGGACAACTTTCGTGTTTTAACTTTTTGATGAATCGGACCAGAAGTGTGACTTTCAAAACCCAAATTTGATCAGAATGGTATTTGGCAGTTTGCCGCAAAGTTTTGGTAACTTCAAATGGGCGTAACTTTTGACTCGTATACTCGTTTTGGGTGGTTCAAGTTGCTACGGTTTCCTTGTTAAGTCCTCTACAGTAATATGTAATGATCAAATATCATATTTTTACCATTTTGATCAGGTCTTACCAAGAAAGTCACTAGTTTGCTTGTTATAGTAACTTGTCTTATCAATCATGTACAATAACTTGTTTTACTCACTTTTATACATCATGGACATGAATACAAGACATAATATAGCACAAATAATATATAAATAACATGAATATGATTATTTAACAAGAAGCAAGCTAGGGTTTGGCTTACAACTTTTGGCTTTCAAAGATGAAAGGAAGTTAACATGTAAGGATAGGACTTTGATAGACTTGCTTCAACCCACTTCACTTCATGCAATCTTTCTACTCTTGTAATCTTGAAAGATGGATGATGAAGGTTGAGGTGACTTGAGTAGATTCAAACTCAAGAGAATCACCAAAGTTTATAAGGTTTGGAAGTAGTTTGATGAATCAAAACTAAACTAGGGTTTATGTATGGATATTGCACTTGATTTCTTGGATGGAACTTGAAGTAAATGAGCTAAGGATGAGATGATGGTGTGTTTTTATGTGTGTGGGTCGTTGGAATGGCCAAGGAGGGGAAGAGAAGGCTTAAATAAGGTCTTGAGGAGGTTAGAACCTTGACTAGTCAACACTTGCTCACCAAGTTGAACACATGTTCACATCTTAAGGCTTAAAGCATGGGATTAAGCCACCTAGGGGCTGAATCCCCCCCCCCCCCTAAGTCGGTTTTCCAACCTTGGGGAGCAAGGGTGGACTTTTGATGATATTATCCAAGTTATTGAGTTAGTTTTGGCTCCGTAAAATGCTAACCGTAAATGGTTAAGCCACGAAACGTAAAACCGGGTGTCGTAAAAATACGAAACTTGGAAGAATGGTTAAACATGTTAAAATACTCCATAATAAAATATAAAATGAGTGGTAGGTTCCATTTGGGTGTAAAACCCTGCTAAAAACTGGAAATACGGGTCTAAAACGCGTAATACGTAAAATGTACGAATATTGCGTAAAATTGAGAAAAGTAAAATGTTACTTTTCTAATGTGATAAAAATGATTTAAAGAGACTTATAATGTCTAGACTAGGCTCAGTCTAGTGTCGGTTGGTATTAAATGTCTTTTAAACATCAAACCGTAAGCCTAAAAATCAAGGAATGACTTATAAAATCAAGGGATGATTTTTGGTCAATGGAGGAGGGAAAAATATGTTGACTTTTTCTAAAAAGTTGAAAACTCAAATCGTCTTAGAAATGTGGTGCAGGTATAGGCTAAGGTTACGGCTGAGTAAAAACGCTTAAAACTGAAAATTCCAGTTTTTCACGGCCGAGGTTTATTCTGGTCATGATTTTTCTCAGTCACGATTAATTCTCAAATAAATCATGAGTGTGTCAAACATTTTTCTGATGCGGGGTCACTTAACGCGGTCGAGTTTCGTTGTGCGTAGAATTTCTGAATGACGTTTTACCCTAAAACGTGTAATTCCTTAATAACTTTCACGAAAATGAGCTTATGAAAGTTAAACATTTAATTTGTCATGGAAATGATTTATCACTTGAGAATATCAAATAAAAATCAACTTTCGGGAAAATTTTCGGGAAAAATGAATAGTAAAAGTGAATAGTGAAATTTTTCCGGGAATGGTAATTAACCTGAAAATGCGAATTGTTACAGTCTCTACCCCTTACGGGGAACTTCGTCCCGAAGTTCTTTGTATGTCATATGTTGGAGTGGTGTCGATGAAAAGGTGTGGTTACTTATGAGGACTAAAGTCTGGGATTACTAGTGATGCAGTTTGATTTGTCATTTCAGTGTATGGTGTAGGATGAGGCTTACTTTTATGTAGGAAAGGTATGGTAATAGTCGAATATCAAAGGAAATTGATATAGCAGTCGAATATTAATAGGAATTGAGATAGTAATTGCAATCATAGCCTAGTAGGTAATCGGTTGTTGTACCTAGTGTTTATTGACTTCATACTTATGTTATTTCGGATACAAATAAGCCCACTTGTTTATAATTCTTTATTTACATAGAGAGGCATCCCAAACAATGTAAATACGGAAATATAAACTTATGGTTCGGTGATTTACAATGTCTTTATTTAAATGAAAAGGCATCCCAATCCATTCAAATAATTACAAATCATCCTATTTAAGAATTCCCAACACAACATTCACAATTAGCCGGTGAGTTACAAGGTAGTGTGTTACGAGATGATACTGGTGTAGCAAAAGTACAAGATGAATATTCAATCTTGTAAAGCTGATGAGGGTGCTTGTGGTGTAACTAAGGATGATTTGAGCTTTAAAAGTGCATCAAGATCTGTTAATGAGCTTGTGTTTGCCACGGTTGTGAAGGTAATGTTGTGATATATTGATGGACAAAAGTGTGTAATGTATGCTTAACATTAATACTCTTAGGTATAGATGTTGCGTTTGCTTTAAAAATCTTAAGAGATTTTAAAAGTTTATGATGGAATGGTATCCTTAGGACCTAAGCAGGATAGTACAAATAAAGTGTTAAGATTTCGCTGAGTGGTAAGGCACTATCGTGTCTCTAGATTGTTTTAATGTATTCTGGTGGTTTATCGTGTTCATGTAGGAAATCAATCTAAACATAACCCTAGTACAACTATTCTCAGTATTTGAAAATTTTAAGTCGAATATAGTTAGTCAGACTATATTCCACTGTCCCTAGGTTAAATATAGGTGACTAGTCTATATTTAGCCAAGGTTCGATAAAATGTTCAAATACCTAAATTAGGTATACTTTTGATATGTCCGTTGCTTTCGGGAAACTGTCCACTAAACAAAGGCGATGTCAACCCTTAAGTTGCAAGTCCCGTCCATACAAGACTTGTAACGTATGTTTTCATATTCCATTGCATAGAAGATAGTAAGGGTAGGTACGTATGGAAAGGAAGTTTTTAAGTAGTTCTAAAATAGAACATACTTGGCCAGGATCACGAACTTTTTATAATGAAGGTTTCAGAAGAAAACTTTGATGAATGTAGAGCTGAACTTCAGCTTTTGTAGGTGATGGATTTGTTTGTCCTTTAGAAATCTCATATTTCTTGTTTTGAAATCGATAGATTGTGACGGGTTTTTGATATCATAAGAAATGATATTGATGATGTGATGGAATAATTCTAGAGACCATTTGCACAAAACACAATGTCTCGGAAGTAGGTTAGACCATTGTGTAATTCACAATGTCTGGGAAGTGGGTTAGGCCATTGTGTGACTCAAAACATTTGAGAAATGATTAAGACCATTGTATCATACAATGTCTTGGAAAATGAATGAGATCATTGTAACTCACAATGTCTTGGAAAATGAATGAGGCCATTGTATCTCACAATGTCTTGAAAAGTGAATGAGACCATTGTATCTCACAATGTCTTGAAAAATGAATGAGACCATTGTATCTCACAATGTCTTGGAAAATGAATGAGGCCATTGTATCTCACAATGTCTTGGAAAATGAATGAGACCATTGTATCATACAATGTCTTGGAAAATGAATGAGACCATTGTATCTCACAATGTCTTGAAAAATGAATGAGACCATTGTATCTCACAATGTCTTGGAAAATGAATGAGACCATTGTATCTCACAATGTCTTGGAAAATAGGAAAGACCATTGCAATCAGTTACAATGTCTTGGACATAAAATGTTGGAGTAGGAACATGATTGGGAGAATGTGATTGTGTCGAAATGCCCTAGAATAGGCATATGCAGATATGTTTAGTCCATTATCTAGATGAATGATTGAAAATAAACCGAGTTTATATATCAATATACTAATGCTTACGGGGAAATGCTCAATTATGTTTAGGGTACATATATTAATATGCAATTATGTTTGTGTAGCATACAATGTCTACGGGGAAATGCTCCAAAATGGGTATATATGAATATACTAATATGTTTGTGTATCATAACATGCTTACTAAGTCCATAATCGTCTGGAGGATGGAAGACACGGAGAGCGGAAGGCTATAAAATGTTTTTGCTTGTAATTGCGGTTATAGTTTAGGTCTCAATTAGACCCGTTTCTCTATAACCATGGCTCTGGTACCAATCTGTAACACCCCCAATTCATGGTTGCAGCGGAATTCGAACTGGGTGTTACTCGACGGCACAATAGTCACAATAATAGAAAACGAACTCCAATTGAGTCGTTTTAAAAGATTTATCATTCAAATTGTATAAATATCAGAGATTACAAAATGAGGTCCCAAATGGTTCCATGTTTACAGTTTACATTTAAATGAGTTTTTGAATGATAAGTAAATTTATAGCCCTCTTGAGTATCCGTGTCCTTCCGTGCCATCCTTGATCGTCATGAACCTGAAATACATGCTTGAGAGGTCAACACAAAGGTTGAGTGATATTCATAGAGTTTGTTAAATCGTTTGAACACAATATGTTGGTAGTGTGAGTTATAGGCTCACACCAATGTTTGGAAAACAAAACAGGTAGGCTACGTTATTATACGCTCGGAACAGTTATTATACACTAAGCTTATGACACCATAACGTTAACGTGTACCAATATCGATCGGCAAATTTATCCCGGTAGGTACTTTGCTAACATACCTAAATCTCAAATATTAATGCATTTGTTTGAACTTAGTCAATACAAATGGGATTCGTCAATCCCAATAGATCTATTCACAATATTCGCGCTCACTATAGGTAGTGACTAATGGTTCATGATAAGGAATCTCGGTTTAGCAAGGCTGGTACTTAGTGATAATAAAACAATCAGGCAAGCATACAATTTAAAAACATTGTGCTCGGTTAAAAATAGCATGTATTCCCCCCAAGGGTTTGTAAAACAATTAAGTAATGGAAAGTGGGGCTATGAACTCACCTTGAGTTGGATGATGTATAATGAGAATGATGGATATGTCGTAAGAACTTCTACGAGCAACCTAGAATAATTGTTGTAACTTAGGTTTGGAATAATGTCTAAGGAAACATAAACATGCCAATATATATATCTTGCATCTAAGTCCATGATGTGGTATGATGTATAGTGCAAGTCTTTGAAAGAAATGATTCATGAAACATGTATGTTTATATATCGTTTACTACCGTTCGGGCCGACATAATTCAGAAGTCATGTTAGTAAGCGTTCGAGGAGCCAGGACACTTTAATTCGTAAATCCACAACTCATCTCGACGGCTTACATAATGAACTCCTCACATGAGGCTCCCTACTATTGTAGTAGTTGATAAAATATATAGATATAAGTTTTGATCCGAAAAGTTACATGTCCGATATTTGAATAAACTTAGGAAAGTTTATTAGTACATGAAGATTGTTATTAGGGGTAGTTTCATAAGTCTTGTATGACCATTTTTCTTTGTAATATCTCATGGTTTCCTTTTAGGTGAAGTAGATCCAAATTGCTTGTTCAATATATCGCCAATTCCTTGTTTCATGTTTACGCCTATGTAAGTTTACTTGGTCATTTCGTCATGGCCTAGCCACGACCTTTGGTCCTTGTTCCAAGGTCATGAGACTCAACCTTGGCTCTAGCCATGGTTGTGGTCTTGATTATAGGTCATAAGACCTCTTGTTCCTTTTAAAGTATAACCATAATATAGTGACTTTGGTCTAAAAAAGGGCTGTTTTGAATTTGAAGAATTTTATCACTCGGAAAGCATTTTCAGGGCTCGAGCTTCTTTAGACCTAAATGAAAACGTCGTTCCGGACAACTTTCGTGTTTTAACTTTTTGATGAATCGGACCAGAAGTGTGACTTTCAAAACCCAAATTTGATCAGAATGGTATTTGGCAGTTTGCCGCAAAGTTTTGGTAACTTCAAATGGGCGTAACTTTTGACTCGTATACTCGTTTTGGGTGGTTCAAGTTGCTACGGTTTCCTTGTTAAGTCCTCTACAGTAATATGTAATGATCAAAATCATATTTTTACCATTTTGATCAGGTCTTACCAAGAAAGTCACTAGTTTGCTTGTTATAGTAACTTGTCTTATCAATCATGTACAATAACTTGTTTTACTCACTTTTATACATCATGGACATGAATACAAGACATAATATAGCACAAATAATATGTAAATAACATGAATATGATTATTTAACAAGAAGCAAGCTAGGGTTTGGCTTACAACTTTTGGCTTTCAAAGATGAAAGGAAGTTAACATGTAAGGATAGGACTTTGATAGACTTGCTTCAACCCACTTCACTTCATGCAATCTTTCTACTCTTGTAATCTTGAAAGATGGATGATGAAGGTTGAGGTGACTTGAGTAGATTCAAACTCAAGAGAATCACCAAAGTTTATAAGGTTTGGAAGTAGTTTGATGAATCAAAACTAAACTAGGGTTTATGTATGGATATTGCACTTGATTTCTTGGATGGAACTTGAAGTAAATGAGCTAAGGATGAGATGATGGTGTGTTTTTATGTGTGTGGGTCGTTGGAATGGCCAAGGAGGGGAAGAGAAGGCTTAAATAAGGTCTTGAGGAGGTTAGAACCTTGACTAGTCAACACTTGCTCACCAAGTTGAACACATGTTCACATCTTAAGGCTTAAAGCATGGGATTAAGCCACCTAGGGGCTGAATCCCCCCCCCCTAAGTCGGTTTTCCAACCTTGGGGAGCAAGGGTGGACTTTTGATGATATTATCCAAGTTATTGAGTTAGTTTTGGCTCCGTAAAATGCTAACCGTAAATGGTTAAGCCACGAAACGTAAAACCGGGTGTCGTAAAAATACGAAACTTGGAAGAATGGTTAAACATGTTAAAATACTCCATAATAAAATATAAAATGAGTGGTAGGTTCCATTTGGGTGTAAAACCCTGCTAAAAACTGGAAATACGGGTCTAAAACGCGTAATACGTAAAATGTACGAATATTGCGTAAAATTGAGAAAAGTAAAATGTTACTTTTCTAATGTGATAAAAATGATTTAAAGAGACTTATAATGTCTAGACTAGGCTCAGTCTAGTGTCGGTTGGTATTAAATGTCTTTTAAACATCAAACCGTAAGCCTAAAAATCAAGGAATGACTTATAAAATCAAGGGATGATTTTTGGTCAATGGAGGAGGGAAAAATATGTTGACTTTTTCTAAAAAGTTGAAAACTCAAATCGTCTTAGAAATGTGGTGCAGGTATAGGCTAAGGTTACGGCTGAGTAAAAACGCTTAAAACTGAAAATTCCAGTTTTTCACGGCCGAGGTTTATTCTGGTCATGATTTTTCTCAGTCACGATTAATTCTCAAATAAATCATGAGTGTGTCAAACATTTTTCTGATGCGGGGTCACTTAACGCGGTCGAGTTTCGTTGTGTGTAGAATTTCTGAATGACGTTTTACCCTAAAACGTGTAATTCCTTAATAACTTTCACGAAAATGAGCTTATGAAAGTTAAACATTTAATTTGTCATGGAAATGATTTATCACTTGAGAATATCAAATAAAAATCAACTTTCGGGAAAATTTTCGGGAAAAATGAATAGTAAAAGTGAATAGTGAAATTTTTCCGGGAATGGTAATTAACCTGAAAATGCGAATTGTTACATAAATGATCATATTGTTTTTGGAAAACTTATATTTAAAAAGAGTTTGAGTGCAATAAATTTAATTCAATAAAAAACAGTGTTTTTTTTTTGGTATTTATTTTTTATATAAAAAACAAAAAATTTGAAAATATTTTTTAAAAAGTTTTATCTACAGTAATAACTTTACACAATGTTTAACTATTCAGACATTGAAACTGGGTAAAAAGCTAAGGATTGAAAAACCTTTCTAACCAATGAGTATTGGGCACAAAAGTGTTTTGGGTGAAACAATACTACGTAGTAAATAACCCATTGCTCTCATTGCACTACTTTTAACACTATTTGAAAACATATGTAAAAAAGTCCCAACCTTTCTTCGTAAAAAATAAACAATGTATATGTTTGACTTCCAATGTCAAAGTAGGAAAAAGTAGTAGTAATTGCCTGAAGCCATCTAACCTGAAACAGTAAAAAAAAAAAAAAAAAAAAAAAAAAAAAAAAAAGTCAAATTTTTATTAATTGGTGATAGGACAATTGCACCATGGTTTTATGTACTTTTTGTTAATGAAAAGCACAAATTAGTATTCTAAAATTGCATGATATTAGTTAATGTGTCCTGGTGCATTTTGACTTAATGAGTTTTGTGACAGTTAATTGATGTTTACTCGTTGTCTCCTCCTTCCAAACCTCCTTTCAGCGTCATATCTCGTTCTGTTGTCCATGTCCATGTCCATTTACACCATTTTTACTTTTCAGCTTGATTTCTGTGAGTTACCTCTTCGGTTGTACCTCTTTGCTTGCAGCAGTAAAACATCAATATGATTCAAGGTACAATAATGTCATAGAATTATGATCAAGGTATTGTTTTCCAAGTGGTTTATAGAGCGTGGAACGTAATATGACCTTTTCAACCTAGCTTGCATAGAAAATGTAGAATTCAAATCAGATTCTTTTTTGGTCAAGTTAACCTCTTTTTACCCGTACTATATTTTACACATATGTAGGTGTTGTGGTCTTTGTTATATTCAACTTTTCAGGAAATATACAATCACTAATAACCGAAAGCAACGTTAGTTGACATGTTTTTTAGTGTGCGTGTGTCATTGCAAATTAGTATCTTGAATGTGCATCATAGAAGTGGATAGTAACATATCAACAATTATATCAAAAGTCAATTGTGGTCAGACCCAAAACCACTTCTTTTCCTGAGTGATAAAAACACAATCCATAATGGTATATTGGAAAGACATGTCAACTTTTAGTATGGGTCAAAACAGCCTTGGTTGAGTTGGGTGGACCCACACAATTTAATGGTTTGATTTTGTGGTGTCAAGTGTGAATGGCTAATGTTACTTTAGCATCCTTAACGGGTTGATTTTTAATGTTATACAGATTTTACAGCTGTAGCATGTGTGTTTGGTTGCCGCAACAGGGGTGTTGGTAGTCACTTTTCTGTAGCAGAAGGGGCTGTTGGTTGCTATAGCAGAAGGGGTGTTTGGTAATGAGTTTACTGCGGCAGTGTAACTAAGATTTCAGTAACTTATTAGTGGAGTTTTTTTATATGGGTGAGTCCGAAGATTTAAATAACATAATAATAAATGCAGTTGTCTAAAACCTTAAAAAAAAAAAAAAAAAAAAAAAAAAAAAAAGGCTTCTAAAATAGATATTGTAAACCATGCTCAATCCTTTTTTCCAACATCATCCAAATTTTAAAAAGATAAAAACCATTCAACATCATCAACTAAGAACAAAAAGAAAGTCTCTATTGCAACTCCAATAAAATTAAAAAGCCGTAATATTGAATGCAAACAAATATAAAAATACTTCTAGACTACACTATGTAAAAATTCCAATTGTAGCTGCTCAGTTATTTTCAATACTCAAAATGGCTTTAGGGGACTTACATGAGTAATAAAGTCCCTTTTAAATGACAATGCCAAACACCCCTTTCTAATAGTTAATTGATGTAAACTCTTTGTAAAACTTCCTTGTAGACCACGTTAGTAGTCATGTTTGTTGGTTTTCCTTCTTCATCGCAAATTAGTACCTTCAATCCCTTTTTGGTGGTTACTCTTGATATTGCGACATATAACTGTCCATGTGTAAACACTGGCTTGCGTAAGTATAAGCCTACCTCCTCTATAGAAGTGCAAACTAGAAAACCGATAATGGAAAACCGATCATGACCAATGGTGATTTGTTGATTTTTGTTGAAAGATCTGCAGATAACTTTGATTAAAAATTCGTTGGTATAAAAAATGTCAATCAATTGAGTTTATATAATGCTTCGGTAAAGTCCCTATTAGATTAGAATTACAATTATAATACAATTTAAATTGGTTTTGTATTAAGAAGTCTGAGTTTTTTTTAAAGAAATTACACTTTAGTCCAACAACATGCAAAAAAGTTTTTAACAAACAAAAACTTATTATATAAAAGATGCAACTGTGATAAATAAAACACTATGCCAAACACCCTTTTTAGTTTATTAGAGGCAAGCAATTCCTCAAGAGCAAGCAAATCCTCGTAACTCATGTCATGTTCCCCAACCCATACATCATTTTACCTCTATATTATTAGCTGTAGTAACAAATACACAAAATCTGATTTTACCTGTGTTTTTGTACCTTTAGCCTTAACGTTTGTGCTCTAGTACTCTTGTGATGTTGCTGCATACAATGAGTGAAACTTCCACTAATCTCTTTAGCTTCCATTATCGGTTTTCCAGTTTGCACTTCTATAGATGTTGCTATCGACTATTGATCATGATCACTAATATCCACAGGTTCAGGTATTTACCTTTAGACAATGAGGGACATGATGGCTCACTGAATCTGGCAAATGCATAAGTAAGATTACGCAATGGTGAAAAGTTAACTCTTTTGGAGTTTGTTGAGGCGTTGCTGGCGTATTCATTTGTTCATCATCTTTGGTAGAGGTGTCAAAAGTTCTTTCTTGTATTTGGTGCTATAATAGAAGATATTAAATGAATGTAACTAGTGTTATCATAAAGAATAATATAAATGGAGTCTTACAAATGCAACAAAACAAAATTTGTTTACGAGACAATAACAAAATAAAATTACTTATTCATTAAAATAACTTTTTAGTTGCATTGATGCTCTTTTAATATAGTTGGATACCCGCGCACAGCGGTGGCGATAAATATAGTTAATATTATAAATATATTAGATGAATTGCTAGCCCAACTCTCATCGCAATTCTCTACTCGATTAGTAAATTCGTTTCACAACACTCCGAATGTAAATGTGTTAGTAGTATGTGTTTGCTTGGGTATCTCGTAGCTTTCCCGTGACATCATTATTCATATGTAGAAGACCATCGCAATCTCTTACCCGTCAAACACTCCCTCCAAAAATATATGATTTTGACGAATTAAGATTGTATTGATTGAAATAAAAGTTAAAGTTGTAAAAATTTGAATTAAAATAAAATAAATCCAATAAAAATGTAAAAATTAAAAACTCATATAAACATATCAAAATAGATGTTAAATTAAAGAGCACAAAATTTTAGAAAATATGATGAAATTAGATCATAAAAATAATAAATGGATAAAAAGTTATTTTAATTTAAAAATAAAAGTGAATTTTTAGTTGGCAAGTGACACATGTCACCCTATGATTAGAGCTCCTTATCTTAATTTTTGGTGAAGCCGACAACTTAAATGCTTTATCTAGTAGTATACATATGTTACTGTAAATTCTACAATGATTTTTTAATAAAAAAAATGGGATAAAAAAAAAAAAAAAAAAAAAAGTCCATGACCTCTCCATTCACGCATCCCGTCATTTCAACCCATCACAAACCATACTATCCACTATTAACACTATTCAGCAATACAATTAGGGTGCGTTTGGTATGCTGCGAGAAATGAAAATGGGTATGAGTTTGATAGTAGTGGTGGGTCCCTCAACTATGAAAGATCCATTCCCCCCTAAGAGTTGTATATGGAGTATGGAATATATTAGAGACTAAGGATCAAATGAGAAGAAAACTTAAAATGAGAAGGATGAGAAATAATTATAACTACATATTTGAGATGCATCGACTTGAATTAGATGCATCCCTAGTCTTTTAGATGCACAATAATATATTTTTTAGCAAAAAATTAGATGCATTTCATCAAGTTATACGAATCCTATACATTTTTCGTACTCTGCGGGTCAAATTTATTGTTAGTACTACTTTGCATCGTTTACACTTCAAAATCACTTTCGAAACTAATTGTGATGCATCTAAATGAGTAGAGATGCATCTAAATCAAGTCGATGCATCTCAAATGTGTGGTTATAATTATTTCTCATCATTCTCATTTTAAGTTTTCTTCTCACTTGATCCTTACCCATATATTAGACTTTCATAGTTATAGTTGTGGGCCCAGGCATTCTAAACAAACACAAACTATCACTTTCATAGTGATAGTTTGATTCACTTAGGAGGAAACCAAACGCACCCTTAATGTTAATCACTTTTTTTACCACATGTCACACCTACTCATTTTTTAAAATGTATATATAACATTACACAATATAAAATGTATGGTCATTAATTTTCCTATAACATAACAAAAATTGATAGTTTAATTATCATGAAAAATAAAACATAACTCGATGGTATAGCAACACGGGTACGTCACTGTTGAGTGTTGAGGAAGCCTTGTTTCTTTTTCTCCTTTAGATATATGGTGTGATATTAATAAAGATATGAACAGTTAACATATAAAATGCTATCGTGTACATGGAGTCACCAACTTCACCTAATAGGCTAATACACCCATTCCTTGTATAGTGTTATCAGAGTGACGGAGTTGGTGTATTCTACAAAGCCAACGGTAGTCAACTTATTTTAGATCTACAAACATGATGTACCTGTGTGATTGTGATTATGCTACACCTCCAAAACATACATAATTGACCACCTTCATAATGAAAACCAAAAAACAATCACGATAAAAATTGCACAAATCTAAAATATAATACAACGATCTTCAGACAATAAGTTAACACCAACATAAGCTTTGAATTCTAGAAAGCAATCAACTAAAAACTTTCAGATGTCAACAAATCAGGAGAAAAAATATTCAAAAATTCACCTGTAATAAGATGTTGGTCGGAATGATGGCGATGATAGTCGGTACCACCAACGACGGCAGGTTTTGGGGCCTACAAAAAGAATACATTATGATGAGAGTAGTTAAAGAATATATTAAAAAATAATAATAACAATAATAACCCTACCAAAAACAACCTGTAAGCTGCATCATGGACGGAGTATTAGTTGAGGCGGTGACCGGAGCAAAAGTTGGGAAGGGAGAAAAGATGCCAGGGAAAAGTGAATATGGCTAGCAAAGAGGAAAGAATGGTTAATAATGAAATTTAAATAGGTAGAAAAAAGCTCAAAAGTAGCTAGCAATTACGGAGTACTAACATCTTATGTGGCATTTTTTGGTGAGTTTTAACATCCTACATGTCATTTTTTGGTGAGTCTACAGTAAAATTTGGCATAACTTATATGGCACTCGGATTATTTGCTTGAGGGCACTCGACCAATCTTCTATGATTTTGACTTTTTTCCTTATATATTATGTGTGCCCGGAAGAGATTGGTTGGGGGCATCGCCCCCTGCTGTCATCAAGGTGGCTACGCCCCTGCAGCCAAACCCTGCTTCCGTGACAACAAATATGCCAAATAATCCTTCTAATATCATTTCAATTTGTCCCATTTTATACTCATATCATCACGGCCTTTATAAAACAAATAGGAATATTTATTTAGTTCATCAGTTATTGACTTTTACCTATGATAACATAATAGCTAAAAGTCAATAACTGATGAACTAAATAAAATGACGAACATATAATAAAATTGATTATTACAGAATGAAAAGATAATTAAAAAAAAAAAAAAAAAAAAAACAAAAAAAAAAACAAACCTTCACTTAAAAAAAAAACTAAATTAGTGCATTTAACGCAATTTTGACACTAAAAATCCAAGCTAGACATTTCATCAAACACCTTGTGTGCAACAAATATGTCTAAAACGTCATTTTTAACATGCGATATCTCACTCATATCATATCGAATTTAGGTGATTCAAATTTCTGGGTAAAGAGTGAACCAAAATCTACAACTTTCGTGTTTTAAGTTTATCATTATTTGATAGATTTAAAAGTAAAAATAGGGTCAAAATGCAAAAAAAAAAAAAACATCAAGAAAATCAAAACCCTTCGAAATTTTTAATAAAATTTATACCAAATTAAAGAGAATTAAATTTTAGAAATTATAGTGAAATCGGTTTTTTCTAAAAGTTTGTCGTTTAAGATATATGTGCGTTTGAAATTTGAGGTGAAAAAAGAACAAAGGGGTAATTTTATGATTTTGCCCATAGACGGATTTTTTAAATAAAATAGGTGGGATGACACTTGTCACATGATGAGTGGCTCTATACACTTTTTAAATTAGCCCACTTTGCAATTGATCCACAACCTAATGAGGTAACTAGTGTTTTTTCTTGTAGGTGTAGAGAACGTCGAATAAATCAAAATAAACATGAGTTTTGAAGCAGAAGACATTGTTGAAGGTGAAGACAGCATTGAAGAAATCAATATAAACATGAGTTTGGAAGCTAAAGTGTTGCCTGTTAGGGTGGATGTTTCTTTATTGGATGGAGGTAAAGAGAGTATTGGTAATAAACGCAAAAAGAGATGAAACTAGCGAGCTATATGAAACTTGTGTGGAAACAAAAGTGGCTAAGCAAGAGATTATGGACATAGTAACGACTCAAATGAAAGATTTACATGGTCTTACTCTTGATGAACGTCTTTAGCGAAGTATGTGGTTGGTAGGAGTGCACCACTTTTACTAATGTTTGAACATCTGGACGATGAGGGAAAGATTCGTATGGCGCAAATGGTTGCTAATGGTTATATAACCTAAGGAAAATAGTTGTTTCTTTTTCTTTCTTTTCTTTTTTGCGCAAGATTATGTTGTTACTGTACTAATGTTTTGTGAATCACGTTAACCATAGTATTTTTAAAATTTTTAACAAAATGAGTACTTTCAAATTTATTAAAATTAATATTGTACTTTTGAATGTTTCGGCAATCTCACCATAGACACAATGGCACAAGGTAATAAAATTTAATACAGTAACTACTAAACATTGCAATGCAATCTTACATTTCTTCTCATTTGACATCGTATCTTCTTCAAAAACATGTTCCATGACCAACTTCATTAAAATATAATTCCTTGTCATGGTAAACTCAATTAGGTGAATGATACGTGGGAATCGCACCAGGCTTTACCTCTCAAGGGATCTTGAGAAGCTTACAACCCCCACCAGGCAGTGTACCTGATCGTTGTAGTATAGTATAGTGACAAGTACCGGGGAATTGATCGTTCAGCTAGGAATAGTGTCGCTAGGATTAGAAAACCTAAATACTAGTTCTAAAGATGAGGGATGATTATTTTTGTATTTTTATATTTTTTAGAAAGCAAGTAAAAATCTCGGGTTTGAAGGATTTGGGCGGAATTAGTTGCTAGTCAACTAACCCAATACTAAAGATGCAATCAAAATAAAATACTAAAAATGAAAATAAACTAAATTATACTAAGGTTGTGAGCAATAAGTGGACAAAATGTGTTTACTTAGATTTCACTACTCCCTAGATATCTTTTACACGTTAATTACTTGTTATAGTTGCGTGGATGACGGATTGTATTCCATAATACCATTCATGGGGTGGCGCACTTAATTCCCCAATCCTATGAGTGCCTACTTCACTCCTATGTCGAGCCGGCTAAGAAGCTCCTAACATGGGATCATTAGAATTTACTCATGCATTAAATACAACCAATAAAACCTAGTGCACGTCAGTTCATGTTTCCTAAGACGTTCAAGCACGTTACCATTTGGAGATCTGCCAGTTTTCTTAAGCCTAACATCGAAATCATTCATCCAATACAACCATAAACAAGTAATCAACACATAATTAACATCTAGGTTTCATTAAATCCAAACAAACACAAGATAAATCTAGCCTAGCATGATGGAATTAAGACAAGAACAAGATATAGACAACCAACACATAGACATATTGATTGAATTAAAAGAATACTTATCTCAATTACACATGAAAGGGATGAAGGGCTGAGAACCCTTGAAAAACCTGTAAAATTCGTACCAAGTTCGTACTTAGGGTTTCTCCAAAACTTCTCTCCTTAATGTGTAAAAATTAGAAAACTATATATAGGAAATAGGGTCTGACGGCGTCAAGAACAAATTCGTGACGCCATCATCTCGCCGCCAAAATACTTCTCGGACTGCCTTGATCTACTTTTGACGCCGTCATGTGTTATGTGTTTCCAGGCCGTCATGCATTTTACTCTTGACGCCCTACTTCGTGACGCTGTCAATTCTGTACTGGGTCGTCATGGAAATTACTCTTGACGCCGTCAGAAATTCCTTCTTGACGCCGTCACCTACTGTTCCCAGCAAAAAAAATTAAGACTTTGGCGTTTTCTTCAATTTATGCTCCAAATAAATTGAATTTCGGGCTTAAATGACCCCCTAAAAGTGGTTCATTTTTCGCCTCATCATATACCCTTACACTTGAGATTTGCTTGTCCTCAAGCAAATGCACTTTTATTCTACTCAAAATACAAGTTATGGGTCATTTAACACTAATATAAAAGTAATTACAACAAATAATCGTTCCACTAAAGACCAAAGACAAGCACGGAGGTCATGGGCTAGCACCTCACAAATAGTGTTTAGATACTCACATCTCTCGGGTGTAATAAAGTATAAATTACAATATGGAAACGGAAGATATCTCTCACTACCTGTCATAGCAAAATAGATTACCATAGGCTTGGGAAATAATCAAACCTCCACCACATGGCATAAGCACCTAGGATAAACTATCAAAGAGGTCTTTTAAAGGGTTGTAACGTTAGGTGTAGGGATATGAAATACACGGTTTTGTTGGATAAAGGAAGTTTTTACTGGTGGTGAGCTAACAAATCTTGGTTAATTACATGTACAATGTGGCGTTGCTAAGCCAAGACTACACTCCACTTAAGCTAATAAATGAAAAATAACAAAAACATAAAAATGAATATAGAATAAAAAGGGATGGTAGTCCGTATGTTTTTCTCTTTTTCTTTTTTCTATTTTTTTTTCTTTTTCTTGATTTTTTAGATTTTTTTTTTTTTTTTTTTTTTTTTTTTTTTTTGCATACACTCTTACCCTACCATCCAAAATAATACATCATAGGGAATGAACATTCCCCTTACACTTGAATCTTTACATACTTTACAATAAACTAATCTAATGACTCGAATTAAGAAAATCAAAACACTTGGAGTACTTTTAAGATTAACATACATATGGGGGTAATAATATGATGTTCTTCCCTATTACTCCATAAAATAAGTACTTTACCCATGAGTCCCAATCGTCCCAAAACAATATGTACAAGGATATGACTCGACTTAGCAGCCATGTAATCAATTAGACAGTTAACTTAGGGTTTAATCAAATAACAATAATGCACAAAAGATGAGCGCATACACGGAAGGCTAAGGCGATTTGGGTGTACATTTAAGTGAGGTGTAACAAATTCTTCCTTTAAGTAAGATGCTTAAAGTTAGAAACGAAAAGATAGGCTCGGAGGGGGGTACTAGGGGTTTCGTGTACTAAAAATGAGTACAACGCTAAGGGTGTGGGAAAAATTAGTTGACTTAACTAGCCAAGTAATATGACTTAAATGGTCAAGTAATTATGAGACGGGTTTAACACAAGGGTGATCCTAATGCCTCTTATCATGTAGTAAATCCTACTACATGAATGTAGTCTCACTAGCGGTCTCGGAATGCATCACTAACGCAAGTTCTAGAATCTAAATGCTACCGGTACACTCATAAGCACTAATAATAAATGCTTTTCCTATCAAATCTAAAGGCGAACCTCACATATTTGGGTGGAAAATTTTTCTGAATATACGGTTATGTGCTAGTCATATAATCTCCTATCCATGAGATGCCTGCTATGGCTAAAGTTTCACTCCTAAATGTTGTAAAAAATTTAAAATTTGGCACTAAAATTGCACTAACAAGTATTTCTCATAGTTTTATTACACATCTACCATTAAACAAAACAAACTCAAGCGAAAGTGTACATGTAAGGTATCATCATTTTACCCTCCCCTTACACTTAAGATGAACATTGTCCCCAATGTTCAAGTAAAGAATGTAAAAGTGAAAAAGTAAAAAGAATGAAATCAAATACTCCCCTGATTCGCTCGGTATGGATAATAAGGTGGCCAGGTTAAATCTTCCTCCAAGAAAATGAACAATCAAAGCTTCCCTTCCAGAATATAAATCATCTTCTTGTCATACATAACCTGTAAATCCTGAGAAAATAGACAAGACAACCTCGCATAAAATCGGCGGCATCCTATATAAGTTACTAAATCCTAGAAAACAAAGTAAGATATAATGCTTGTGGAATGAAGTTTGCAGATTTCCTGGAGATTATAAAACTTAATAATTCACAAAAACCATAAGACTCCGTTAGAAAAACAAAACCGGTAAAATTTCCAGATTTTTTACACATGACGCCGTCAAGAGTTAACTCGTGACGCCGTCAGAAGTGACCTGCAGAAATTCTTATGTTAAGTTTCTGGAAAATTTCTGGAAAAACTTGGTCTCACTTCCTGGAAAATCCTTCAAAACTTCATTATGACTCGATACAAGCATTTTACTCTAACAAATACGAATACACATGTTCATTTAATATTGTGGAGAATCATGATCGGTTTGTTTCTTAAAAACATATTTGGGGTTTCCCCTTACACTTATCTTTTGCAAAAATACCTTTAGGTGGAGTTAAGACTAGGCCAAAACAACAAAGTAAAGTATTTCCACTATTTAATTGAGAAACATGATCTACCAACAATAAAAATAAAGCATGCATACGGAAGCAAATAACAAACAAACAAAAATAAAATAAAATCACACAAAACATGGGTTGCCTCCCAAGAAGCGCTTTTCTTTATTTACGAGTCTTGTAGCTAGACTCAAGGTCATGGGTTACTACGTGATACGGGTGAGTTCCTCATTGAGGACATCCTTGGGATCAAACTTAGGTTTCAACTTCCTATCAGTTTCCTTAGTATGGTATGACCTTTCAAACTTTTCTCCATCTGGATCATACAAAGTCATCCTCATATGCCATGATCCATCACCTTCTTTAGGTGGCTTGTCCCACCTCCATTTACATTTGTCTCCCTCTCTTTTCCACTTATTCATCTCTATGTTAATAGGCATTACGCTTAAGAACTCAATCATCTTCCTAAAGACTAAGGGGTCCTCAAAGGGATCTAGCTCTTCATCTCTAGCTATGAGTTGTTCTACCGAATGTGTCTTTTTAACGAAATATTTCTCTAGATAAAATGGGCATTGAGGTCCTATGAAGTTCCTTTCTATCCAAGGTCCATATCTAGATGGTCTCCTATTCATCTCTACCCAATGCGGTGTCGGTTCATCATCACAATCATAACTATGCTTCTTTACATCGTACACCGACCAAGTATCGCCTTCACCTACCGCTATCTTAGACTCCTTACAATCTATCATGGCGCTAGCGGTTGCTAAAAATCCTCTTCCTACCAATAATGGGCATGTAGTGTCACTAACCATGTCTAGGACGTGAAAATCCGCTAATATAGTTAACTTTCCTACGTGAACAACTACATCCTTAATCATTCCAACCGGGTGGGCAATACTCCCATCCGCTAGCCCTATAAATACCTGCGTTTCCTCTAACTTTCCTAGCTTAAGAGCGGTGAATAAGGATAAGGGAATCAAGTTGAGGCTTGACCCTAAATCGGCTAGTGTGTCGAAAGCTTCGGATCTTCCTATCTTACAAGGCAAAACAAATATACCCGGATCATCAAGCTTTTTAGGCAACTTGTTTTGAACGAAGGCGGTCCCATTTTTACCTAGTTTAAACTTCTCATATTTTTCTAGGAGGGCACTATAGTAATGAGCACGTACTAAGACATCAATGACGCGGCGTTCAAGGTGAAGTTCTTTGAATTCATCGTCAAGGTCTTGCGTAGGAGGTGTTTCAACTATACTTTTGACCTGTTCTATATCGGGTGTTTTACTTGATTGGTCCTTTTGAAGAATTTGGTTTTGTTTGAAACACGTGCTCGTTGATTTAACCGAGTAGTATTGTGGACACGAAGTGGGTGACGAAACTGAAGATATGGAATTAATGTTTAGTTTCAGATTCTTGACCGTGTCGCTTGGGAGTGCTCCCATTTCTCGGTCATTGAGAACTTTCAACAATGCGTCAATTTTAGTGGTCATCTCGCTTTGCTTTTGTTTGAAATCGGCTTCAAACTTAGATATGCGAGCTTCTTGAGATGCCATAAACTTTGACATCAATCCTTCAAGATTGTTGGTACTACCATAGTTGTTAGAAGGATTGTTGTTGAAAGTACGGTTGGAGGGTGGACCGTTTAGTTGGTAACGATTAGGCGGATTGGAAGAATTGGGTTGATTTTGTTTCCACCTAAGGTTTGGGTAATTTGTCCAAGAGGGGTTGTATGAATCACCATAAGGGTTTGGCTCGGGCTTGAAAGTGTACCACTTATCTCCCGCTTCGTCGGTACGCGTGGATGCGTAGTCCGAAAAAGCTGTTCCAGGGAGTTCCACACAATCACGAGTGTCGTGGGGACCACTACATAATTCGCATGAAGAAGTGATTTTGTTCACTTGGCTTGAAGGCTTTTGAGCTTCGTAAGATTTCATGTGAAACTTGACTTGGTCCTCAAGTTCCATGATCCTACGGTCGGGAGTGCTAGAATTGTTCGAAGGCAAAGATATTGCCTTGACCGCTTTGTTCAAATCACGGGGATCATTCCAACTTTCGTTGTCATAGAGAGCAAGATCTTCTATGAGTTCCCATGATTGTTCCGCACTTAGATCACGTAGCTTACCACCGGCCAATTGGTCAATGGCTCGCCTCGTGGAGAGATCGATATGGTCATAAAAGATTTGGACTTGGAGCCAAAGATCTATGCCATGATGAGGGACTTTTTGGAGTAAGCCCTTGAAACGAGTCCATGCTTCATAAAGATATTCATTTTGACGTTGTTGGAACATCAAGATGTCATTTCTAAGCTTAGTAGTTCTCCCCGGTGGGAAAAATTGAGCAAGGAAACGAGTGGTGAGATCATCCCATGTGGTGATAGATCCCGCGGGTAAACGCTCAAGCCATTGACTAGCTTGATCCCGTAGAGAGAATTGGAATAGGCGTAATCGGGTTGTCTCTCTAGTTGCAACATCTAGGTCTATGGAGTCTACGATTTTGAGGAAGTCCTTAAGATGTTGATTTGGATCTTCGGAACGAAGTCCATGGAATGCACATCCGCTTTGCACCAACCGGATGGTGTCGGATCGCAAGGGGGTCACATTGGCTCCGGTGAGCTCAATGGTGTTTCGGTAGCCTTGGTGGCTAGGTCGGGAATACTCTCCTAAGGTTCGGGGCCTAAGAGGTTCTAGTGGTGGGTTTTGTTGTGGTGGGATGACGGGTTCAAAGATGTTCCCATCGTCCATGATGTCGGGTGGTGAAGAGTTACGAATAAAGACACAAAGAAATAAGATAGACTAAAGAAAACCTAAAAATAAAAATAAAATCTTACTAGAAAGGAATCTAGCAAGTAGACCTAATAAAAAGAGATTCTAACCTAGACAATAACTATTCCCCGGGCTGCGGTGCCAAAAACTTGATACGTGGGAATTGCACCAGGCTTTACCTCTCAAGGGATCTTGAGAAGCTTACAACCCCCACCAGGCAGTGTACCTGATCGTTGTAGTATAGTATAGTGACAAGTACCGGGGGATTGATCGTTCAGCTAGGAATAGTGTCGCTAGGATTAGAAAACCTAAATACTAGTTCTAAAGATGAGGGATGATTATTTTTGTATTTTTATATTTTTTAGAAAGCAAGTAAAAATCTCGGGTTTAAAGGATTTGGGCGGAATTAGTTGCTAGTCAACTAACCCAATACTAAAGATGCAATCAAAATAAAATACTAAAAATGAAAATAAACTAAATTATACTAAGGTTGTGAGCAATAAGTGGAGAAAATGTGTTTACTTAGATTTCACTACTCCCTAGATATCTTTTACACGTTAATTACTTGTTATAGTTGCGTGGATGACGGATTGTATTCCTTAATACCATTCATGGGGTGGCGCACTTAATTCCCCAATCCTATGAGTGCCTACTTCACTCCTATGTCGAGCCGGCTAAGAAGCTCCTAACATGGGATCATTAGAATTTACTCATGCATTAAATACAACCAATAAAACCTAGTGCACGTCAGTTCATGCTTCCTAAGACGTTCAAGCATGTTACCATTTGGATATCTGCCAGTTTTCTTAAGCCTAACATCGAAATCATTCATCCAATACAACCATAAACAAGTAATCAATACATAATTAACATCTAGGTTTCATTAGATCCAAACAAACACAAGATAAATCTAGCCTAGCATGATGGAATTAAGACAAGAACAAGATATAGACAACCAACACATAGACATATTGATTGAATTAAAAGAATACTTATCTCAATTACACATGAAAGGGATCAAGGGCTGAGAATCCTTGAAAAACCTGTAAAATTCGTACCAAGTTCGTACTTAGGGTTTCTCCAAAACTTCTCTCCTTAATGTGTTAAAATTAGAAAACTAAATATAGGAAATAGGGTCTGACGGCGTCAAGAACAAATTTGTGACGCCGTCATCTCGCCGCCAAAATACTTCTCGGACTGCCTTGATCTACTTTTGACGCCGTCATGTGTTATGTGTTTCCAGGCCGTCATGCATTTTACTCTTGACGCCCTACTTCGTGACGCCGTCAATTCTGTACTGGGTCGTCTTGGAAATTACTCTTGACGCCGTCAGAAATTCCTTCTTGACGCCGTCACCTACTGTTCCCAGCAAGGAAAATTAAGACTTTGGCATTTTCTTCACTTTTATGCTCCAAAAACGTCCGAATTGCTTCCTTTTCCAGATTTCTCTCCCAAAGTACCTAAAATCACAAAAGGAATGATTTAGGGCAATATTTGATCAAATAAATTCGAATTCGGTCTTAAATGACCCCCTAAAAGTGGTTCATTTTTTGCCTCATCAGTGAAAGAGATACACATGAATCGAATTTGTTACCAAAATTGATAATCTTAAACTAGAACAAACAACCACCATCCAAAAGGCTCCATCTCGTTGTGTCAAGGAGGGTTTATTTTGGCACATTTCAACAAGCTTTGAATCACATAATCAGATTTTAGAAAACTCACAAACTAATTTACGGGAAAAATAAACCCAATGTATTTAAAGTGCTTCACCCCTAAAAGTAATTTGGAATCCAAATTTAAAGCAATAACAGTTCACTAAACCCAGTTTTAATCACTGCATATAATTTGATGTACTTCATGCAAGATATCGACTTTAATAAGCAGATGTTTACAGTCATGTTATTAGTTACTGTATTAAATTTCATAAACTTGTGTCATTGCATTTGTGGTGGGACAATGAAAATTCAATAATACATATTATTTTAAATAAATTTGAAAGTACTCATTTTGTTAAATAAAATTGGGAAATACTCTGGTCAAATAAAAAACTCTTTGATGTACTTCACGCATGTGACAACCCGAAAATTTCCATCATGTTCTATTTGGAGAGACAACGAGTTATTTTGAGTTTGGCATCAATTTTGAGAAATCCTGGCGTATTTATAGTCCATTTTATTAGAAATGGTATTTTGAGCAAGTTGGTGTAATTCCCGTGTCTCGCATTTACCTTTTACTTATCTAAACGAGCTCCGAGCCTCTTTCGTGAAAGATTAGAAAAATTACGCTTCCGATCCCTGGGGAGGTATTTACACTTTCGACCCCTCATCTCTTGCAAACCTTTCAAGTTGTATTTCGCTTGTTATAAAATTTTAGGTTGGATATAAAAGGGGAAATCATATTACACTCATTCATTATTAGAGCATGCCCATCCGTAACACAGGTTATAAGTTAACGCAGCGCCACGTCAGCGCCACATCAGCTTTACCACTTTAACTTTAACTCAGAAAAAAACACCCACAACAATAACTTAGCCTTAACTCAGCTTTAACTCTAATATTTTCAAATTCTACCTCAACAAAACCTAATATTTCATTTAATAACTAATAAAAACAACTTATATTTAAACTTAAAATTTAAACATACATTAAACTTAAACGCAAGTTACATTAAACATGAAACATAAAGTAAGATAATTAAACATAAAACTAAAATAATTAAACATAAAACTGCGAATCAATAGAACGAATCGTCGGACACCCACCCTTCATGACTCGAATAGGAGGCACTCGAATCGTCCTCACTCGTTGGCACACGGTCTTTTCCCATTTCCCATCGCCATTGTGCTAGACGGTTTCGCCGATCCTGTTTAGCTTTTGCTCGCTGCTCACGAGCTCTTGCCTCCATTTCTTCCTTATATTCAACACGTAACAATTCTTGCATGTTTTGTTCTTCAAATTCTTCATCAGTCAACCCTCTCCTAATGGGTTGGTTTTCCTCCGGTAGATTGTTCACCGGTTGATCTGGTTGTTGTTGGACAACAGGTTGATTGGGCACCGGTTCATTTTCCGGTGTGAATACCGGAAAGATGTCTTCCGGTGGAGTGTTCACTGGTGCAGTTGCATTCTCAATCGTGCTAGAGCTTGGGAATTGCTGGCCAAAGTCATGGTGAGTTGGAAATTGTTGGGAGAAGTCACGGTGTGTTGGGAATTGTTGGGAGAAATCCTTGCGAGACATTGTTTGAGAGAATTGTGTTAGAGTTGTGTGAGAATTGTTTGTGACTTGTGTGAACTGTCAAAGGGTGTTAAATAAGCCCATAAATCCCGCCCATACATTTCAAAATTTGAATTTTAAACATTTAAAAATAATCCAGCTTTTGAATTTGAATATTCAAATTTAAACACGTTTTTTTTTTAAATTTGAATTTTAAACGTTTATCCCGCTCAGATTTTGAAATTTGAATTTTAAACGTTTAAACTTTCCTATATATAGTATACATTATCGTATAATTATACACACACTTCAATTTCTACAGCATAATTATACACAATGGCAAATCGTTGGGATATTGAAGAAGAAACCTTGCTAGCCGATATGTGGCAAGTGGTTCATGAATTCCATGCCGGCGAAGGACCTTTTTGGCAAGGCATAACAGAAAGGTTCAATGAACAAGCAGTCGGTCCTCATCGGAGCAAATCCCAGATAACGAGCAAGTGGGCACGGATGAACTCTGAATGCCAACAATTTCATGCAATTCATGACAATTTGCAACCTACACGTGACCCATGGGTTCGTGTTGAAGATGCAATGAATGTTTTCAAAGAACGCAATGATGGGAAAGCATTCAAATATTTTCACGTTTGGTCGATTTTGAGGTTCAACCCCACTTGGTGCAGGTTTATGGGTTAATGGCTTTTGTATTCCATGAAGATGTGATGTATCGTTTGTGTTTTCTGTTTCGTTTGTGCTGTATCTTGTGTTTGTTTAACTTTTAATTTGAATAAAACGCTTAACGGCTACTTTTCCAACGGATATTTGTTTAACGGCCACTTTTCCCCTATAAAAACCTGTTTAACAGAACTATATTTTCTCACACAAATATCAATACTATTAACACACACAAAAAAATGGCAAACAACCTAGCTGAGGTGCAAAAATCTATTCTTTCTTGTTTACGCAACGAATAAGAGAAGGAACTCAAGTTGGTTAACAGTTTGTTTGGTGAGATAACTCGTTGTATAATGCAGATGCATAGTCGTGCTCCTGAGGTCGAAAGGTTACGTGATATGCCTCAAGACCATCCAATCATCAGCGTCGGGCTAGAAACTCTTTTAAGAAATGATGAAACAGATTTGCAACTTCAGGTCGCCTTGAAAATGGTTAAGGAACAAGTATTGCAAGTGTGGGAGGAGAAGTCAAATCTAATCGACAATTACAAAGCTATATAAATCCTATCTGTTGTATTTGTTTCTCGTATCGTTTGTAATTGTATTTCCGTATCGTGTGTGTTTGAATAAAATCAGTATCGTTTAAGAATTACAAGGGCCAAAATTGTCAAAACACAAACATAAATACATGGACCAGAAGTGTATTTTTTTTTAATCAAATGTGGCTTAACGCCACGTTAGTGGCTTAACTTGCCATGTTAACGTGGCCTTAACTTGTGCTCCCACATCAATAACGCACGTTAACGTGCGTTAAAATGACCTTAACGCACCCCTAAATGTTATTGCTGCGCATGCTCTTAGGGTTAAATCAAACCCTTTCCTTCCTCTCTCAATAATACCAGCCGCCACCTGTTTTCCGGCCAAACCCTCACCACCACCGCGAGTGGTATCTCACATCCACCACCATCTTGTTCACCGTGACCTCCTTGAGTAGTGATTCGAGTTGATGTTGTTATTGTTGCTGGTCACGAGTTGGTTTAAAACCCGGCTTGTTTTTGGATAGTGATTCGTTTGAGTCACGGCTTGAGTTACAAGTCAACGGGGTTATGATGATGTATCGATTTGGTTTGGGTATGCTTATTGATTCGGTATGAGTTTGAGTTTTTAGTCAACGAAAAATACCAAAGGGTAATTGGTTGTGTCTCGATTCACAGCAAGGAATGCCCAGCTAGGGTCATTTGTTTTGATTCGGAATTAACTTATTCATTTATTTTATGTTGGTCTCGCTATGTATTCAGATCTACTTATTTTGCTTGTGTCGAGTAGAGTTAGCTTATGACCTAAACCCTTTCGGTTTGGTAATAAGCTCATAAGAGTTTGATCATTTTGATTGATTATTTGAACCACTTGCTTCTTTCAAATTATTGAGTTAATGGTCATCTTAAACTGCTTGTGTTTACCTTTAAAACTTCATAAACTAACTACAATTTTGAGTACATAAAAGTCTTTCTAAGTGTGTTTAGCTTTAAATAGATTTAAGAACTTTATTTTGTCATATTTGAGTAAATTGTAGTAATTGATATATCAAACTAACATTTCTTGTTTGTTTTGTCATGAAAGAAATGGTACGTTTCGGATACTTAATATGGGATACTTGAAAATGATATGGATTTGGACTTGGACATCTTAACAAAAACCGATGCTCGAATTTATTGACCGTTATTGGACTTACGGTATTGGACGATGGAAATTATTGGACATTTTGGACAAGACGTTATAATATATTGGACTCGATAAGAATTTAATATATTAGATACGGATCGGGTACAAAATATTCAATAAAGCCAAAGGCTAATATTAATGCTAGTTATAACGATAACTAAAGTTTATAAAACAATGTAATTAAAAATTTGGTTTATTCGAGAGTCACAATGACTTGGGAATAAGTTATAAATGGACACGTCATGCTGAAATTTATAAAACTTTCCCAACTTACACTTCTATTTACAATCCTTTGTAAGATCATTTTTATGAAACACGACAAAGAATCTAAAATGAATAGTCTAATTAATCCTTAAAACCCTTTCATATTTAAATTATTAACTTGTGATTTCTTATAAAACTTATTGGATTATTCTAAACTCTTGGGGATTATTGGGTAAACACCGAAACTTACCTATTTTATATCTTATGGTTAATTGTCATCATGGTCTAGATTATCTTTGGTGAACTTGTGTTTTGCTAACATTTTTCACGACTATGTCGATGTCCGTTCCTCTTTGGCGTGAGTTGTTTTCGATATCTTTTCCACTTTGGCGTGAGTAACATTTGGAGTCCGTACTTTCTTACTACCACACGAAACATAAAGTTTCCTTATGAGACATTGATACTAAACTTTTTATAAGTAACGATACGAATAATCCACAAAAACTATGACACATTGTCTTTTATAGACTTCATTATTGTACGAGCTATTTTCTGAGATAAACGTATGCGTATTAGGTTACGCCATCTCTATACCATTGTATTCGTGATACCTATCTTCTAGGATTACCGTTGTGATTAGCTCTAGATGCCAGTCGTGTTAGTCGTGATCTTTGCATTGTTGTGCCTAAGGTGAGTTCATACCCCCTACTTTTTAACAGTTTTCATAACTATTTTAGGGGAGGATACATGCTCATTTTTAACTAAACTCAATGATTATTTATCTGAATACGTGAACTGTTTGATTAAGATCTGATTGATTGATTGATTGACTGATATACTTGAATTGGCTATCCGAAGGCATTATGTGTTTACCTGATATATTTGTGAGCTCCCTAGCTGATGAGGCGAAAAATAAACCACTTTTAGAGGGTCATTTAACCCCCGAAATTGAATTTATTTGATCAAATATTGCCCTAAATCGTTCCTTTTGTGATTTTAGGTACTTTGGGAGTGAATTCTGGAAAAATAAGCATTTTGGACGTTTTTGGAGCATAAAAGTGAAGAAAACGCCAAAGATTTAATTTTCCATGCTGAGAACAGTACCTGACGGCATCAAGAAGAAAATCCTGACGGCGTCAGGAGTAAAATCCATGACGACCCAGTGAAAACCTGAAAGCGTCAAGAGAAGGGCGTCAAGAGTATTTTTGGTGACGGCCTGCATAAGGTGTACACATGACGGTGTCAAACCCAGATAAGATTGAGATCGATTTTATGATAGTAGAAGATACTTGTCCGGTGATAGATGATTGCCTAAGCCAAGTAGTGTTCGGAAAACCATTTGTTGAGGCTACTAGGATGAGTTATGATCCGACTTTAGGAATAGTTAGGTTCAAGAAGGAGAATGATGAGATTGCCTACCAAATGCCCTATAAGATTGAGCAGTACCGCCTCTTGTCAAATATAGAAAAGGAACACAAACAAGCAGCTTACTATAGGAATGATGAGGATAGACGTAGAGGAGTAGAGTATGTGATGAATAGGATGCTTGGTTTCTACAAAGAATGCTTGCAACTAGGTCCGGAATACAAAACTGGTATAGGAGATGACCTAGAGAGTGGAACCAACAATGAGGTCACATAGTAACCCATGACCTTGAGTCTAGCTACAAGACTCGTAAATAAAGAAAAGCGCTTCTTGGAAGGCAACCCATGTTTTGTGTGATTTTTATTTTGTTTGATTGTTATTTGTTTCCGTATGCATGCTTTATTTTTATTGTTGGTAGATCATGTATCAAAACTAAAAAAGTAAAAATACTTTATTTTGTTGTTTGGCTTAGTCTTAACTTCATCCAAAGGTATTTTTGCAAAAGATAAGTGTAAGGGGAAACCCCAAATATGTTTTTAAGAAACAAAACCGATCATGATTCTCCACAATATTAAATGAACATTTATATTCGTATTTGTTAGAGTCAAATGCTTGTATCGAGTCATAATGATGTTTTTGCAGGATTTTCCAGGAAGTAGGATGAAGTTTTTCCAGAAATTTTCCCGAAACTTAACATAAGAATTTCTGCAGGTCACTTCTGACGGCGTCACGAGTTTCCTCTTGACGGCGTCACGTGTAAAATTCTGGAAATTTTTCCAGTTTTGTTTTTCTAACGGAGTCTCAAAGTTTTTGTTGAATCATTAGTTTTATAATCTCCAGGAAAACTGCAAACATCATTCCACAAGCATTATATCTTATTTTGTTTTCTAGGATTTGTTAGCATATATAGATTGCCACTGATTTTATGCGAGGTTGCCTTGTCTGTTTTCTCAGGTTTTACAGGTTATGTATGACAAGAAGATGATTTATATTCTGGAAGGGAAGCTTTGATTGTTCATTTTCTTGGAGGAAGATCTAACCTGGCCACCTTATTATCCATACCGAGCGAATCAGGGGAGTATTTGATTTCATTCTTTTTACTTATTTCACTTTTACATTCTTTACTTGAACATTGGGGACAATGTTCATCCTAAGTGTAAGGGGAGGGTAAAATGATGATACCTTACAGATACACTTTCACTTGAGTTTGTTTGTTTAATAGTAGATGTGTAATAAAACTATGAGAAATACTTGTTAGTGTAAATTTAGCGCCAAATTTAATTTTTTTTACAACATTTAGGAGTGAAACTTTAGCCATAGCAAGCGTCTCATGGATAGGAGATTGTATGACTAGCACATAACCGTATCATTCAGAAAAATTTTCCACCCAAATATGTGAGGTTCGCCTTTAGATTTGATAGGAAAAGCATTCATTATTAGTGCTTATGAGTGTACCGGTAGCATTTAGATTCTAGAACTTGTGTTAGTGTTGCATCCCAAGACCGCTAGTGAGACTACATTCGTGTAGTAGGATTTACTACATGATAAGAGGCATTAGGATCACCCTTGTGTTAAACCCGTATCATAATTACTTGACTATTTAAGTCATATTACTTGGCTAGTTAAGTCAATTAATTTTTCCCACACATTAGCGTTGTACTCATTTTTAGTACACGAAACCCCTAGTACACCCCTCCGAGCCTATCTTTTCGTTTCTAATTTTAAGCATTTTACTTAAAGGAATAATTTGTTACACCCCACTTAAATGTACAACCAAATCGCCTTAGCCTTCCGTGTATGCACTCATCTGTAGTGCATTATTGTTATTTGTTAAACCCTAAGTTAATTATCTAATTGATTACATGGTTGCTAAGTCGATTTATATCCTTGTACATATTGTTTTGGGACGATTGGGACTCATGGGTAAAGTACTTATTTTATGGAGTAATGGGGAAGAACATCATATTATTACCCCCATATGTACGTTAATCTTAAAAGTACTCCAAGTGTTTTAATTATCTTAATTCGAGTCATTAGAATAGTTTATTGTAAAGTATGTAAAAATTCATGTGTAAGGGGAATGTTCATTCCCTATGATGTATTATTTTGGATGGTAGGGTAAGAGTGTATGCAAAAAAAAAAAAAAAAAAAAAAAAAAAAAAAAAAAAAGAATCGAAAAAATCAAGAAAAAGAAAAAAAAATAGAAAAAAGAAAAAGAGAAAAAACATACGGACTACCATCCCATTTCATTCTATGTTTATTTTATGTTTTTGTTATTTTCATTTATTAGCTTAAGTCGAGTCTAGTCTTGGCTTAGCAACGCCATATTATACATGTAATTAACCAAGATTGTTAACTCGCCACCAGTAAAGACTGCCTATATCCAACAAAACCGTGTTTTCCATATCCCTACACCTAACGTTACAACCCTTTAAAAGGCCTCTTTGATAGTTTATCCTAGGTGCTTACGCCATGTGGTGGAGGTTTGATCCTTTCCCAAGCCTATGGTAATCTATTTTGCTATGACAGGTAGTGACAGATATTTTCCGTTTCCATGTTGTGATATTACTTTATTACACCTGAGAGATGTGAGTATCTAAACACTATTTGTGAGGTGCTAGTATATGACCTCCGTGCTTGTCTTTGGTCTTTATTGGAACGATTATCTGTTGTAATTACTTTTATATTAGTGTTAAATAACCCCTAGCTTGTATTTTGATTAGAATAAAAGCGCATTTGCTGGAGGACAAGAAAATCTCAAGTGTAAGGGTATATGATGAGGCGAAAAATGAATCACTTTTAGGGGGTCATTTAAGCCCAGAATTGAATTTATTTGATCAAATATTGCCCTAAACCGTTCTTTTTGTGATTTTAGGTACTTTGGGAGTGAACTCTGGAACATGAAGCATTTTGGTCGTTTTTGGAGCATAAAAGTGAAGAAAACGGCAAAGACTTAATTTTCCATGCTGAGAACAGTACCTGACGGCGTCAAGAAGAAAATCCTGACGGCATCAGGAGTAAAATCCATGACGACCCAGTGAAAACCTGAAGGCGTCAAGAGAAGGGCGTCAAGAGTATTTTTGGTTACGACCTGCATAAGGTGTACACATGACGGCGTCAAACCCAGATCTAGGCAGTCCGAGAAATTGTTTGGTGGCGAGATGACGGCGTCAGAGATTTGTTCTTGACGCCGTCACCTCAGAAAAACTATATATACTTTTCTATTTTTCATTCATTAGAGAGGAACTTGTGTGGAGAATACTAGGGCCGAACTTGTGAAACCCTAGGTCGTATTTTACAGTATTTTCAAGGGTTTTTACCCCTTGAAACCTTTCATGTTCAATTAAGATAAGTCCTCGTTCAATTCAATCAATATGTCTATGTGTTGTTTGAATATATCTTATGCTTGTCTTGATTTCAACATGCTAGGCTAGATCTATCATGTGTTTGCTTAGATGTAATGAAACCTAGATGTTGATTATATGTTGATTACTTGTTTATAGTTGTAATGGATGAATGATTTCAATGTTAGGCTTAAGAAAACTGGCAGATCTCCATTGTGTAACATGCTTGAACGTCTTAGGAAACATGAACCGATGTGTACTAGGTTTTATTGGTTGTATTTAATGCATGAGCAAATTCTAATGATCCCATGTTAGGAGCTTCTTAGCCGGCTCGACATAGGAGTGAAGTAGGCGCTTATAGGATTGGGGAAGTAAGTACGCCACCCCTTGAATGGTATTAAGGAATACAATCCATCATCCACGCAACTGTAACAAGTAATTAACATGTAAAAGATATCTAGGGAGTAGTGAAATCTAAGTAAACACAATTCTCCTATATATTGCTCACACCACTAGTATAATTTAGTTTATTTTCATTTTTAGTATTTTATTTTGATTGCATCTTAATAATTGGGTTAGTTGACTAGCAACTAATTTCACCCAACTCCTTCAAAACCGAGATTTTTACTTGCTTTTACAAAAATATAAAAATACAAAAAGAATCATCCCTCATCTCTAGACTTAGTCTTTAGGTTTTCTAATCCTAGCGACACTATTCCTAGCTGAACGATTAATCCCCCAGTACTTGTCATTATACTATACTACATCGATGAGGTACACTGCCTGGTGGGGGTTGTAAGCTTCTCGAGATCCCTCGAGAGGTAAAGCCTGGTGCAATCCCTACGCATCAAGTTTTTGGCGCCGCAACCCGGGGAATAATTATTGTCTAGGTTAGAATTTATTTTTATTAGGTCTACTTGCTAGATTCCTTTCTAGTAAGATTTTATTTTTATTTTTAGGTTCTCTTTAGTCTATCTTATTTCTTCGTGTTTTTGTTCGTAACTCTTCACCATCCGACATCATGGACGATGGTAAAATCTTTGAACCCATCATCCCACCACAACAAGACCACCCACAAAACCCACCACTAGCTAACCAACCTCTTAGGCCCCGAACCTTAGGAGAGTATTCCCGACCTAGCCACCAAGGCTATCGAAACACTATTGAGCTCACTGGAGCCAATGTGTCTCCCTTGCGATCCGACACCATCCGGTTGGTGCAAAGCGGATGTGCATTCCACGGACTTCATTCCGAAGCTCCAAATCAACATCTCAAGGACTTCCTTAAAATCGTAGATTCTATAGACCTTGATGTTACAACTAGAGAGTCAACCCGATTATGCCTATTCCAATTCTCTCTACGTGATCAAGCTAGCCAATGGCTTGAGCGTTTACCCGCGGGATCCATCACCACATGGGATGATCTCACCACTCGTTTCCTTGCTCAATTTTTCCCACCGGGGAGAACTACCAAGTTTAGAAATGACATCTTGATGTTCCGACAATGTCAAAATGAAACTTTATATGAAGCATGGACTCGTTTCAAGGACTTACTCCAAAAAGTCCCTCATTGTGGCATAGATCTTTGGATCCAAGTCCAAATCTTCTATGACCATATCGATCTCTCCACAAGGCGAGCCATTGACCAATCGGCCGGTGGTAAGCTACGTGATCTAAGTGCGGAACAATCATGGGAACTCATAGAAGATCTTGCTCTCTATGACAACGAAAGTTGGAATGATCCCCGTGATTTGAACAAAACGGTCAAGGCAATATCTTTGCCTTCGAACAATTCTAGCACTCCCGACAGTAGGATCATGGAACTTGAGGACCAAGTCAAGTTTCTCATGAAATCTTACGAAGCTCCTAAGCCTTCAAGCCAAGTGAACAAAATCACTTATTCATGCGAATTATGTAGTGGTCCCCATGACACTCGTGATTGTGTGGAACTCCCCAGAACAGCTTTTGCGGACTACGCATCCTCGCGTACCGACGAAGCGGGAGATAAGTGGTACACTTTCAAACCCGAGCCAAACCCGTATGGTGATTCCTACAACCCTTCTTGGAAAAATCACCCAAACCTTAGGTGGAAACAAAACCAAGCCAATTCTTCCAATCCGCCTAATCATTACCAACCATACGGTCCACCCTCCAACCGTACTTTCAACAACAATCCTTCTAACAACTATGGTAGTACCAACAATCTTGAAGGATTGATGTCTAAGTTTATGGCATCTCAAGAAGCTCGCATAGCTAGGTTTGAAACCGAATTCAACAAACAACAAACGGAGATGACCAACAAGATTGACAACTTGTTGAAAGCCCTCAAAAATCAAGCGTTAACTACACCTAGGAAGGACACTAGAGACGCCAATAACGGAATCCAAACTAAGGACCCCTCGTCATCCAAACGTGTCCATTTTGTCAATGTTGTCACCATTAAGCCAATAGATAAGGATATAGAAGAAAGTGACAAAGATGAAGTTGAAGTAGAAACCGAGACTAGGGATGAAATTAGGGAAGTTGAGGTTAATAAGGGAGAAGAGTTAGAGGGAGTAGAGACCGTAGAAGAGTACTTTGATAAGTTGCCCACCAAGGAAGAACGGGAATATCATAAGGATTTATTCGATGGCCCCGAGACACCATATATCCTTGGCACACCCCTTATCAAAATGGGAGACCCCTCTAACATCAACATACCATGCAACATCGGGCATATGCATATATGGAAAGCTTATATCGATCCTAGATCTCCTATAAACATCATGACTAGGACTTATTATAATTGGGTAATGAAGAAACAACTTGGTTATAGGATGATGCCCAATAAGAATTGGATAAGTAATTTTGTAGGAAGAGTGAAGGGATTGCATGTGATTGTGGGAAATTTCACCTATGAGATCGATTTTATGATAGTAGAAGATACTCTTCCGGTGATAGATGATTGCCTAAGCCAAGTAGTGTTCGGAAAACCATTTGTTGAGGCCACTAGGATGAGTTATGATCCGACTTTAGGAATAGTTAGGTTCAAGGAGGAGAATGATGAGATTGCCTACCAAATGCCCTATAAGATTGAGCAGTACCGCCTCTTGTCAAATATAGAAAAGGAACACAAACAAGCAGCTTACTATAGGAATGATGAGGATAGACGTAGAGGAGTAGAGTATGTGATGAATAGGATGCTTGGTTTCTACAAAGAATGCTTGCAACTAGGTCCGGAATACAAAACTGGTATAGGAGATGACCTAGAGAGTGGAACCAACAATGAGGTCACCTAGTAACCCATGACCTTGAGTCTAGCTACAAGACTCGTAAATAAAGAAAAGCGCTTCTTGGAAGGCAACCCATGTTTTGTGTGATTTTTATTTTGTTTGATTGTTATTTGTTTCCGTATGCATGCTTTATTTTTATTGTTGGTAGATCATGTTTCAAAACTAAAAAAGTAAAAATACTTTATTTTGTTGTTTGGCTTAGTCTTAACTTCATCCAAAGGTATTTTTGCAAAAGATAAGTGTAAGGGGAAACCCCAAATATGTTTTTAAGAAACAAAACCGATCATGATTCTCCACAATATTAAGTGAACATGTATATTCATATTTGTTAGAGTCAAATGCTTGTATCGAGTCATAATGATGTTTTGCAGGATTTTCCAGGAAGTAGGAGGAAGTTTTTCCAGAAATTTTCCGGAAACTTAACGTAAGAATTTCTGTAGGTCACTTCTGACGGCGTCACGAGTTTCCTCTTGACGGCGTCACGTGTAAAATTCTGGAAATTTTACCAGTTTTGTTTTTTCTAACGGAGTCTCAAAGTTTTTGTTGAATCATTAGTTTTATAATCTCCAGGAAATCTGCAAACATCATTCCACAAGCATTATATCTTATTTTGTTTTCTAGGATTTGTTAGCATATATAGATTGCCGCCGATTTTATGCGAGGTTGCCTTGTCTATTTTCTCAGGTTTTACAGGTTATATATGACAAGAAGATGATTTATATTCTGGAAGGGAAGCTTTGATAGTTCATTTTCTTGGAGGAAGATCTAACCTGGCCACCTTATTATCCATACCGAGCGAATCAGGGAAGTATTTGATTTCATTCTTTTTACTTATTTCACTTTTACATTCTTTACTTGAAAATTGGGGACAATGTTCATCCTAAGTGTAAGGGGAGGGTAAAATGATGATACCTTACAGATACACTTTCGCTTGAGTTTGTTTGTTTAATAGTAGATGTGTAATAAAACTATGAGAAATACTTGTTAGTGTAATTTTAGCGCCAAATTTAAATTTTTTTACAACATTTAGGAGTGAAACTTTAGCCATAGCAAGCGTCTCATGGATAGGAGATTGTATGACTAGCACATAACCGTATCATTCATAAAAATTTTCCACCCAAATATGTGAGGTTCGCCTTTAGATTTGATAGGAAAAGCATTCATTATTAGTGCTTATGAGTGTACCGGTAGCATTTAGATTCTAGAATTTGCGTTAGTGATGCATCCCGAGACCGCTAGTGAGACTACAATCGTGTAGTAGGATTTACTACATGATAAGAGGCATTAGGATCACCCTTGTGTTAAACCCGTATCATAATTACTTGACCATTTAAGTCATATTACTTGGCTAGTTAAGTCAAATAATTTTTCCCACACATTAGCGTTGTACTCATTTTTAGTACACGAAACCCCTAGTACACCCCTCCGAGCCTATCTTTTCATTTCTAACTTTAAGCATTTTACTTAAAGGAAGAATTTGTTACACCCCACTTAAATGTACAACCAAATCGCCTTAGCCTTCCGTGTATGCACTCATCTTTAGTGCATTATTGTTATTTGTTAAACCCTAAGTTAATTATCTAATTGATTACATGGTTGCTAAGTCGAGTCATATCCTTGTACATATTGTTTTGGGACGATTGGGACTCATGGGTAAAGTACTTATTTTATGGAGTAATGGGGAAGAACATCATATTATTACCCCCATATGTATGTTAATCTTAAAAGTACTCCAAGTGTTTTATTTATCTTAATTCGAGTCATTAGAATAATTTATTGTAAAGTATGTAAATATTCAAGTGTAAGGGGAATGTTCATTCCCTATGATGTATTATTTTGGATGGTAGGGTAAGAGTGTATGCCAAAAAAAAAAAAAAAAAAAAAAAAAAAAAAAAAAAAAAAAAAAAACCGAAAAAATCAAGAAAATTGAAAAAAAAATAGAAAAAAGAAAAAGAGAAAAAACATACGGACTACCATCCCGTTTCATTCTATGTTTATTTTATGTTTTTGTTATTTTCATTTATTAGCTTAAGTCGAGTCTAGTCTTGGCTTAGCAACGCCATATTATACATGTAATTAACCAAGATTGTTAACTCGCCACCAGTAAAGACTGCCTATATCCAACAAAACCGTGTATTCCATATCCCTACACCTAACGTTACAACCCTTTAAAAGGCCTCTTTGATAGTTTATCCTAGGTGCTTACGCCATGTGGTGGAGGTTTGATCCTTTCCCAAGCCTATGGTAATCTATTTTGCTATGACAGGTAGTGAGAGATATTTTCTGTTTCCATATTGTGATATTACTTTATTACACCCGAGAGATGTGAGTATCTAAACACTATTTGTGAGGTGCTAGTATATGACCTCCGTGCTTGTCTTTGGTCTTTAGTGGAACGATTATATGTTGTAATTACTTTTATATTAGTGTTAAATAACCCCTAGCTTGTATTTTGATTAGAATAAAAGCACATTTGTTTGAGGACAAGCAAATCTCAAGTGTAAGGGTATATGATGAGGCGAAAAATGAACCACTTTTAGGGGGTCATTTAAGCCCGGAATTGAATTTATTTGATCAAATATTGCCCTAAATCGTTCCTTTTGTGATTTTAGGTACTTTGGGAGTGAATTCTGGAAAAGGAAGCATTTTGGACGTTTTTGGAGCATAAAAGTGAAGAAAACGGCAAAGACTTAATTTTCCATGCTGAGAACAGTACCTGACGGCGTCAAGAAGAAAATCCTGACGGCGTTAGGAGTAAAATCCATGACGACCCAGTGAAAACCTGAAGGCGTCAAGAGAAGGGCGTCAAGAGTATTTTTGGTGACGGCCTGCATAAGGTGTACATATGACGGCGTCAAACCCAGATCTAGGCAGTCCGAGAAATTATTTGGCGGCGAGATGACAGCGTCAGAGATTTGTTCTTGATGCCATCACCTCAGAAAAACTATATATACTTTTCTATTTTTCATTCATTAGAGAGGAACTTGTGTGGAGAATACTAGGGCCGAACTTGTGAAACCCTAGGTCGTATTTTACAGTATTTTCAAGGGTTTTTACCCCTTGAAACCTTTCATGTTCAATTAAGATAAGTCCTCTTTCAATTCAATCAATATGTCTATGTGTTGTTTGAATATATCTTATGCTTGTCTTGATTTCAACATGCTAGGCTAGATCTATCATGTGTTTGCTTAGATGTAATGAAACCTAGATGTTGATTATATGTTGATTACTTGTTTATAGTTGTAATGGATGAATGATTTCAATGTTAGGCTTAAGAAAACTGGCAGATCTCCATTGTGTTACATGCTTGAACGTCTTAGGAAACATGAACCGATGTGTACTAGGTTTTATTGGTTGTATTTAATGCATGAGCAAATTCTAATGATCCCATGTTAGGAGCTTCTTAGCCGGCTCGACATAGGAGTGAAGTAGGCGCTTACAGGATTGGGGAAGTAAGTACGCCACCCCATGAATGGTATTAAGGAATACAATCCGTCATCCACGCAACTGTAACAAGTAATTAACATGTAAAAGATATATAGGGAGTAGTGAAATCTAAGTAAACACAATTCTCCCATATATTGCTCACACCACTAGTATAATTTAGTTTATTTTCATTTTTAGTATTTTATTTTGATTGCATCTTAGTAATTGGGTTAGTTGACTAGCAACTAATTCCGCCCAACTCCTTCAAAACCGAGATTTTTACTTGCTTTTATAAAAATATAAAAATACAAAAAGAATCATCCCTCATCTCTAGACCTAGTCTTTAGGTTTTCTAATCCTAGCAACACTATTCCTAGCTGAACGATCAATCCCCGATACTTGTCATTATACTATACTACATCGATCAGGTACACTGCCTGGTGGGGGTTGTAAGCTTCGCGAGATCCCTCGAGAGGTAAAGCCTGGTGCAATCCCTACGCATCACTAGCTCAAACCTATTTTCTCGGACCTGCTACTAGTTTGTTTTGCTATTAGTGTTGGCTAGTTGAGGTTAAATTGCGGTAGATGTTGACTTAGGCTATGGCTGCTTGGAACCTAGCTAGGGAATAGACTTCTTCTTATGGCCTAGATCCAGGGCAGTAACGGGTGGTTTTGTACTGCAACGTGTGACCTGGCTAGTGACCGCGGAGGGGCCCACTTATCTATTTAAGATAAGAAATCAATCGTTTGTGAATTGTTATGATGTTGGAATGCGAAATCTATACCTGCCTCTAGTCACACATAGTACTAAACTCTTCAGGTCCACAACTGCTTTATAGCTTAAAACTATGAACTCACCAGCGTAAGCTGACCTTTAGCATGTTTTCTCAGGTATAAGGCGATAGCTCACTATTTGAAGGCGCTTGGCAAGGGGCATTGGTCATAGGCGACTCTGATAAAGCAATTGGGACCACTTTAACTATTTTATGGGCCTATTTCCTCACTTCTTTTATAAAATGTAAACTTAACGTTTTGTTAATACATTTTATTCTTAATGAATAAATTAAAAACCGTTCTTTGTACTTATGTTATGATGCCGTTGTAGTAGCACCCCAAGGACATGTATGTTTTCGCTAGACCCGAATTTTTGGGGGTGTTACAACGCAAGATATCGATTCTAATAAGTGGATGTTTACAGTCATGTTATTAGTAACTATATTAAATTTCATAAACTTGTGTCATTGCGCTTGTGGTGGCACAATGAAACATTCAATAATACATATTATTTTAAATAAATTTGAAAATACTCATTTTGTTAAATAAAATTTGAAAATACTATGGTCAAATAAGCGGATATTTACAGTCATGTTATTAGTAACTTATTCCCAAGTCATGTTAAATAAAATTTGAAAATACTAGTAGGAGGTTATTTAAAAACCTAGACGCGTACCCATGCACACCAACGAGATTTTATAGCGACAGGTAGTTTTAGTGATAAAAAAAAGTTTATGAGTTAGAAACGAAAAATAAAAAAAGTTTGATAATTTGAGAATTAAACATAATGTTTTGAAACCCGGTTTGACCCGAGTGGTTCAACCGGTTGAACCGCTGCGGTTGAAAAACGGGTCAACCCGACGGGTAGGGTCGAAAAAATGGTCAAATTAAACCAAGTCAACCCGCCGGGTTTGAAGCGTCCCGGGTCAACCTGGTTTTTTATGTGTATTAATAGTTTTCTTTTGAAACATATGTGTATTAGTAGTTGAAATTTCTCATAATTAATTGTTTCAACATCACCTTTTTAATTTTTACCACATTTCACTTTCTTTACTTTGAACTTTTCACTTTGACCATTTTTGTTTTATAAAAAACTTCCAAGTTGCTTACTCTGACTCTAAAATTTCAAAAGTGCAAGAGAAGTCTCTGTAAAAAAGCTTCAATTCATAATTTAATACAATATTTTCATATTTTATCTAATTTTAAAAACAGCGAGTTAATATTTTTAGACATTTCATATTCATAAATTAATACAATATTTCATTAAACATTTATATAATTTTATGTTTATGATACATAATAATTTGTAGATGTGAATATTATTTACAAATAACAAAATAACATTATAGTAGTATTTTAAAATCCAATCCAATACAATCTCAATATTGCAAAATCGAAAAAAGTGATGAATAAAACCCCAATCTTGAAATCTTTGCTAGAAAATATACTTACAAAGTTACAAATAGTAAAAAAGACAGCAAAAAAATAATAGTGATTGAGAGACCTAAATCATATGCCTAAAAACGTGCCTAAACCTATTTGACATCATCCAAATGACTACAGGCCACACATGCTTAAGCACATTTTTAAGCACATCATTAAGCTTCCCAATCGATTTCCAAAAAATAAATCCCCAAAAATAAGTGCAAAAACCAAAATCAATTTCCCCTCTAAAAAACCACCCCAAAATTTCACCATCCCAAAACCAAATTCAATTTCCCCCCAAATCAAAACCCTAACCCTAACTTTTCAATCCCACAAAATTAACATTCAATTCACAAAAAGTTAACATTTTTATGTAATATCTCCACTCTTTTCACAAAACCCATCTTTTAATTTCATCAATTTGAAAAAAAAAATTATTATACAAACCGCAATATCAAAATACTCCTTCTAATCCATTGAGCTTGGGAACCTTATTTGTGAGCTTATGAGCTTATATAATTTCTTCTTATTTTGAGACTTATGGGCTCACATAAGCTTATTATGATGTGCTGTAATAACTTAATATAAGCCCATAGGTATCAAAATTTGCTTGAAAATTTGAGCTTATATAAAGTAAGCCGAAATCATACAAGCTCACAAGCCCACAAATAAGCTTAAACAAACACCCCATGCTTATTATGAATTGATAAGTTTTTGTGGATTTGATATTGCAAATTATCTGTTAGGGTGAAATAAGTTGTTTTTGATAAGCTGATCATCTGCTTATTACCTTTTATTGCACTTTGATGTTATGGATATGCAGTTTTGAATGTATGGGCTCTGTACATGATTATATGCTTATTATGACTAATAAGTTTTTGTGGATTTACTATTACAAATTTTCTGTTAGGGTGAAATAAGCTGTTTTTGATAAGCTGATCATCTGCTTATTACCTTTTATTGCACTTTGATATTGTGGATAAGCAGTTTTGAATGTATGGGATATGGAGATGATTATATGCTAATTTGGGGGTGAAATAAGCTAATTGGCAATTGTTCAAAATGTTTATTTGCTGTTATTTTGAAATAACAAATTTGCTCTTACGATGAAATAAGCTGTTTTCTTAGGTTGAACAAGCTGATCATCTGCTTATAAGCTGTTTGAAATAGTAATCCCAAACACCCCTTACTGTGTTTTGATATTGTGGATAAGGTTCGAGTGTCTGGACATGATTATATGCTTATTTGAGGGTGAAATAACTCAATAAGCTGATTGGGAGGTGTGCTGGCCTAATGGAGATTAGATAGGATAATTTGAAACAAGGAAGGTTTACCGATAGATATGATATCAAACCATTTATACATTAAGTCCCTTGCCTACTCTTTTCATTTGCAGCCTTGCAGGTGCGGTTTTTTGGGACTATTTTTCGATATTCGAAACTGTTTCTATGATATGAATGTTGGATTCATTAGTATTGTGAATTGCTTGATGTGGGAATTGGGATTGTTGACTTTTGAGTTGAAACTGTTATGATGTGTTTAATATGCTGAATTGTTTGACATGTGATGTGGGATGTTTGGGATTTTTGCCTATGTAAACAGCTTATCTTCTTATTGGTCTTTTTAAACATATGATGAAATGTAACTATGCTTATCTACTTAGATTAGGGTGAATAAGGTCTGTCAAATTAGCATTTTAAGTTTAGGATGAAATGTGAAGTATATTCAAGTTTAATAGTGTGTAGGGAGTAGGGGTGTGTTTTGGAATTGGGATCTGCTAATGGATAAGCTTTTTTCGAGTGGTTGATGAGAAGAGTGATTATGCAGTATGTTTATGATCTTGTTCAAACTGTTATGATGTGAATGCAGTTTTCTTCTGTTAGTAGACTGAATTGTTCGACATGTGATGGGGGTGTTTGGGATTGTTTTATTGAAATTAGATACTTGCTAGGTGGTGTTTGGGATTGCCTTATTGAAACAATTTATCTGCTTATCGTGTTTCTGGAAATAGATATGCACATGTTAGTGTTTGGGCACTCTGAGTTTGTTTATTCCAAACTGAATATAATGGTGGATTTGATATTTAAGATTACTCTGAGATAAGCTGCTTTAAATAAGTTGATTAACTGGTTATGAGCATAAGTTATTAAAAATAGTAATCCTAAACACCCCTTATTGCGTTGATGTGGCAGATAAGCAGATTTGAGTGTTTGGATGTGATTATATGCTCTTTTTAGGCTGAAATTAGCAGTTTGGGAGTTGCTTATTTAGATGGTGTATTTGCTTCTGTATCTTTGAAGTACTCTTAGCAGAATTGCCAAACTCATAAATCACCTAGCTGATTGCTGTTTGACATGTGACTCTTCTTGAGATATGGTTTGTACATTATTCATTAAGCAGTTTGAGATTGTTTATTTTAAGCTGATTATACTTGCTGGATTCATCATTACAAGTTTGCTCGTAGGTAAAATATGTTGTTTTTCATAAGTTGATCATCTGGTTATGAGCATAAGCTGTTTAAAATAGTAATCCAAAACACCCCCTACTGTGTTTTAATACAATAGATAAGCAGTTTTGAGTGTTTGGATATGAGTATATCCTCCGTTGATGGTGAATTAAGCAGCAGTTATGAGTAACAGTTTTGGGGCTGCTTATTCATATATCTTGGCTGAATCTGATTAGTTTACCTCTTATATCCGTTATTAGCAGAATTGCCAAACACTTAAATAGCTACGTATCTAGTTATTGTGACACTATATCTTGAATTGCATATGTTACAGTCAATGCTTACCTCAGAAAGGCATAAGCAGGTTTAATTTCAATCTCAAACACCCCCTGAAGTCTATGCAACCATAAAAGTAATTGATTAGCAACTAGTTTAGTGATTTGGCTAGTATTGTATTGATTCTATATGTCAAGCTGACAGCATACTAGTCCTTCCGAGTTATTAGTACTATGACTCCCTTCTTACAATAGGGACATGTAAATTTTCCTTGAAGCAACTAGGGATGTCGAAATGTTGATAAATTTACGCTGAATTAAATGATGTTATAACAATTTATATTCCTGTAACAGGTTTCTGATTCTATGTTATATTCTAGACCAACATGGGAAGGTGGTCAGTATGATGGAGATGAATAGAGTAGATTGGCTGCTCTTCGATTAGCAATGGAATTAGGAGCTGATCACATCGATGTTGAGCTTAGTATAATAATAACTGTTTTGTTTTCCAACCATGAGTATGAGTCTAATTAACTCATACTACCAACATATTGTGTTCCACTACTTAACAAACTCTATGAATATCACTCAACCTTTGTGTTGACTTCTTAAGCATGTATTTCAGGTTCATGATGATCAAGGATGGCACGGAGGGGCACAGATATTCAAGAGGGCTATAAATTTTATTATCATTTGAAAACTCATTTAATGTAATTTGTAAACATGGAACCATCTGGGACCTCATTTTGTAATCTCTGATATTTCTATAATTTGAATGATAAATCTTTTAAAACGACTCAATTAGAGCCCGTTTTCTATCATTGTGACTATTGTGCCGTCAAGTAACACCCAATTTGAATTCTGCTGCATTCATGAATTGGGGGTGTTACATAGAGAAATTTGTGGTATGTGTAACCCCTCAACACCATTATCCTCAAAATTATCATCATCCCCCAAACACTCAGTTTCATCAACATCAATTTCAGGCATCACCACCAATGAATATAGTTGACCACTACATTTGTGCCCTGGAGCATACTTTCCATCACAATAAAAACATAAGTTGTTAGCCCTTTTTTTTGCATACTCTTTCTTAGTTAACCTCTTGTTTGTTCCACCAACCCGAGTGTTTGCTTTAGGCCTAACAGTAGTATTGGTAGTGTTTGGTAGAGGTAACAATGGTCTTGAGTGATTGTTACTACCTGTTTGCACTACTAATAGTATAAGCACTCCTATTCTTCTTCTTAATAGCCTCTAGTGTGTCTTCTTGCAGATTTGCCAAACAATAAGCATCAGCTAATGTCTGTGGTTTGAACATTCTTACCCCCATTGCTATTTCATTTGGCAAATCCACCCATAAACAGACTCATAGCATGAACTTCACTTATATCAACTCTACTCAACAAAGTATCAAATGTATCTTCATAATCTCTAGCATTAGTCTCATATTTCAAATTCTTCAGTTCAAACATAGGATCATCATAGACACTACCAAATCTACTCAAGATAGCTTGCTTATACACCTCCCATTCCACAAAACCACCATGAATTTCTAATATATTGTGTATGCCAAAACAATGCTTTATCATAAAGATGGATAGAACCAAGGTTTACCTTGTCCATAGTAGACACTTGATCAATCAAGAAGAGTTGTTCACATCTAAACAACCACCCTCTAACATCTTCACCATTGAACCTTGAAAAATCAATCTTAGTTACTCTGGCATGCTGTGGTTGTCCTCCACCATTTCCCAATTGAGTATTGTTTTGCAAACTTAATCCAGTGATCTACTCATTCATTTGATCCAATCTTGTGTTGACTGTTTGCATTGCACCTCCTACCATTTGGGCAATTTGATCAGCAATGTATCTTCTTGTGTCCTCATCAAAACCCAATGAAGACCCATTACTAGAACCAGTAATTCTTGTAGTAGAAGCCATTGCTAGCTAACTTCAAGATTACTCTAACTAACTACTACGTGTACCAATCAATGATTTTGTGAAAATGTCACTGATTATCACTCTCTACCATTTGGCCGAGCAATAATCAACAACTTAACCGTTTCTTGGCTACCCTCAAGTCAAACAAAACTGACCCTTAATCCAAAAGCAGAGGATTTAAGCCTACGACGCTGCTCTTGAGGTCACGATGTATACTTGACAAGTAGTCATGTTTTTGAACGGATAGTACACAGCTAATCAATATACCAGTGTAGTATGATTGATTAGAATCAAGGCACCAGTGTAGTACTTCTTGATTATTCAAGTTCTTGGTCGGAAAAATAGCAACCTTCACCAGAATGTCGCTGGAGAAGAAAGTGAACAGTGATGATGGTTTTCTAGATAAATAATGATAAAGAGCCAAGAAAGGGCTCTGATACCACTTGATGTACACCAATTAGGATCAGTGATGATCTTTTAATGGATTTCAATGATTAAATCAATCAAGAATAAGAAAGAGATTGATGGACTCAATGATCATCAAAGGTTTTAGTTGTTATTGATAGGAAATGAGTTTACAAAAAAGATAGGAAATATCAATGTTCATAACTAGGCTATTACAAGTGAGGACTAACAGATATTTAAAAGAGCATTTAGGCGGGAAAGTTAGTTGGGCTAGAATTCTATTGGAGTAATGTCACATGCACCTCATGTGCACAGCTTATAGCTGGTCACATGCACCACACGTGCCTAATAGCTTATTCTAGCTTATACACATAATATATTCTAGTCAACTCACTTTGGTTATTTTAAAAACTTAAAATGAAGAAACTAAATGAATGGTTTTTGCAGTTTACTCTTGTGAAAACATTAAAATGGTATCTAAACAATCATATAACCATTACTATAATATTTTTGTAGGTTGATAAATGGATATCGGGCTTTTATTACTTTTCTTTTTGAAAAAGAAAGAATAAATATCGTTTAATGAAAATATAAATATTTGTTAAATAATCACCTTCTTCTTACTAGTTTCACTGGTGAAAAGCTGTAAACAAGTAAAAACGTTACCAAACTAAAATGACGCTCGATTCAAGTAATAATAATAAGAGATCTTTTCATTAAAAATCTACTTATGTTTGGTAAGTCAAATTTATACTCAAAATAATTGTCTACCTGACTTTTTTTTGATATCTCAAAATAATTGTCCATTTTAATTAAAAATAATAATAATAACAATGGGGGAATATTTTACCTAATTGGTTGTAAATTATAGTGATCTCACTTTTATTAAACTGCATGATTTTTGTCTCACAGTAAGTTTGAGACGGACTACAAAATCGCTTGACAAAAATGATTATCAAGTCACTCAATTTTTATTACTCTCACTTTCTCGACATTTATTAGCTTAATGTTTTGTATACTTTGGCAAAACTAGAAGGGTACCCGCGCCGGAGACTATGTTTGTGGCAAGCAAATATTTTTCATTTTAAACATTCCTTATTTAGTATTGTCTCAAATAGTTTAAAACGTTGTAGATATAGGTTTTTTAAAAGTAGAACATTTAAATTATTAATAGTGTGATGTGTGTTTAGAAGGTGAGATGAAACTCTGTTAGTTTGTAGGCTTTGTATATATGAAATATGCATTAAAAGGTAGTTATAGTATTTTTTTTATTTTATTATTTTTTTTTGTTTTTTGTTTTTAATTGGTTGTTATATCACATTGATTAAATGGGCTATTGCAAGTTAATGAGGTTCATAAATATTAGTGGCTCCTACAATTAAAGTGATTAAAATTCATAATGTAACTTAACTCCTATTCATATGTATGTGTTTGTTTGAAATCCTTCTAATTAAAGAAATATTTTTGGTCTTATTTTTTTAAGATCTCCTTTTTAGGAATGACCTAAATGCATTATAATGTAGTTAAGATAACTCAGTCATCCTTGTATCAACTATAGTAAGTCCATGATACAACAATGATAAAAAGTGTACATTGCAAAAACTAAGAGTAAATTGGAAAAATGATGTGGTTTGTCTAAATTGCAAGTACAATTTAAAAAACTTTGAAAGTACATGTAACGGGTTTTAGGGAAATCTTTGGTCATTTTTCCATTGTTGTATAAGTGAAATGACTCAAAATCATCATTTGAAAAAAAATGTTGCGTCTTGGTTATTGTCAAAAACGAAAAGTGAATCAATTTTTTTTTTTTTTTTTTTTTTTTTACAAAACTACACTTGTATTTCTAAAGTTATGGGATGTGCGTCTATGATTTGAACCAATTAAGAACACATGTTGAACCAAATACGAGTGTGTTGGGATACACATTTGCTATGGGCCCCTCTTTCATTACATGCCACTTTGCACGCTTTATTATCGTAGTTTCGGTTGCATGAACTTAGTGCTGACGTAATAGAATTTTGTATGACATTATATTCATTGTAATGTGAATATACTTTACTTATGGTCCAACTTTACTGCTTATTATAAACCTATGAAGTCATTAGTTTTTTACTGATTTTTAAGTATGTTTTTCTCAAGTGCTTAACTTAATGATGTATGATGTTTCCAAATTTCAAGGCATGTCATGGCAGGGTCATAGGCACATTTGGAGTGAATTATACCCACTCACGACCACTTTTTGTAATATAAGACAACTAAACTTTATGGGCCTTGTACTCCAAATTTGACTATGATGTAAACTTACTATTAAAATTAATGTACGTTTTTAAATGGGTTAGATTACTTTGTGTTGCGATCAGATACATAACACCCTATGACCAGAATGCTTCCGCTGAACCGATTTTAAGGTGTTACAGTAACTTATTAGGGTGGTGGCAATGGAGCGGCATCACTTTTGGTTTGCAGCCAAGCCGAGTGGCAACACCGCCGCCACGGCTGCGGTTTGAGCTTTTGCGTTAATAATTGCTGAGTCGGTATGGTGCATTGAACAAGAAAAATAGACGTTTGGCATTAAATTGGGAGTGGGCAATATAGCCGTTGGGAGCGGTTCTAAAAATAAAAAATAAAAAATAAAAAAATTTAAGTCTGCTATTGGAATAAGGAGAGGATGAAGATGTAGGCAGTGAAAGAGAAACAGATGACTAAATAACAACCCTAATGGGCCTTGACCCGATGTTTTTAAAAGTATATATGTTGGTACCCATGTACAATTCTTTATGCATTCTTGTTTTTGTTTCATTGTTGCCTTTTTTTGTACTACGTGACTAGTTATAATGTCCGTGCACGCGCGAGTTTTTTTAAAATTTTTTTGAATCATATATTTTTATTTATTAAAAAACAAATAATTTAATTTTTGTTTTGTTTGATTTATGATGTTTAATTATAGTTTTTTATTATTAAAGATAATTATTTAAAAATTTAAATCTATTATTAATTGCATCTTATCTATATTTTTTGTATTTATCTTCTACTTGTGTTATGGATAAATATAAAATGTTACCTAATAAGAAAATAATCTTTTTTTTTAAATAAAATTATTACTAAATAAGGTATGAATGCATTTTTTTGAAATGGAAAATTCCCAATAGGGGTTTTATTTTTTTATATAAAAGATGGAAGTATACTTGGAGCTTTGGCTCGAAAATCCGATGCATTCTATGAAAAAAAATATTATGTTTTTATTAAATTGTTTATTATAATTTATGAATATAAAAAATAAAAAGATAAAATTAGGTGAGGTATTAGAAAATCATAGTTGCCACTAAAAAAGTATGGTGAGGTATGGTTGAAGTATGAGATGAGATGGAATGATATTATTGATGGGTTGAGATGTATGGTTGAGGTATGGAGGCATGATTGCCACCACCCTTACTGTATAAATCAAGCCGTAATATAATTTTTGTTGTTAAAGACACTATTAATTAAGTATTAACATGACACAAAGGTCTTCTTTCTCTTTCTTTACCAGTACAACGTTACCAACAGTAAAAAAATCCCCAAAATTTTAATTTCCCTCTAAAAAAACCCCAAATTTTCATCAAATTCCCCAAACCAATTCAATTTCCCTCCATTTTTTCCCCCAAATCAAAACCCATCTTTTATTTCCATCAATTTCATTAATTTATTAAAAAAAAAATTGATTTTTATTTTTTTTGGGTGCAGATGAGATTAATAATAATGGGGGATGATGAATCAGATAGTAGTACTACTTGGGATTTTGTTGTTGTTGTTGTTAGGTGACACCTGCAGCTGCTGTTGAGAAGATGGGTGGTGAAAATGAAAATGGAGTAAGAAGGAATAACAACACATTGATATGTGCACCAATAATGGCTGATGATATTGATCAGATGTTGGTTTTTATGAAGTTGGCTAAGTCTTATGGTGCTGATCTTGTTGAGATTAGATTGGATAGCTTGAAACCCCTTTTCGGGGGGTTTAATGTCAGAGAAAGTATTCAGACCCTTGTTAAATTAACCCCTTTGCCTACCTTTTTACTTACAGGTCAGAAGACTCTTTTTTTTTTCGATATCCGAAAACCGATATGAATGCAGTTTTTTTTATATGTTTTTAAGGATACTGAATTGTTTGGGATTACTTATTTGAACAATTTATCTGTAACACCCCCAAATTTTGGTACAGCGGAAGACTCAACAAGCTTTCGGAGTGCTACAGGGATTGGTATCCATTCAAAGTCATGAAAGAACGAGATAAAGTAAACATAAGAAAAACACAACCAAAACGGGTTTTAAAGTTTACATTTATCCCAAGAATTATCCAAAGTAAGACCCAATAGAAATAAACGTAGGTCCACAATAGTTATCAGAGTTTTAGAAATATAGATCCATAACCGGTGCCAATGCCAAGCCTCCAATCCCAAGCATCCATAGAGCATCACTTAATTACCTGAGAAAACGTGCTAAAAGTCAGCTTTCGCTGGTGAGATCATAGGTTTAAGTTCATAATTCAATATAGTGGACATATTCGCAAAACGCTTGCTAGCTAGACTAGGCCTCAATCATCCAACCAAATAATCCAACCAAAATAATCCAACCAAATCAAATCAACCCTATAGGTGCACGCTATAGCTCAAATCAATCCAATCAATAGCTTACCTAGCTCAAGTCTAGGCCTCGCTCTATAATCCATCCAATAGCTTACCTAGTTTGGGACTAGGCCTCGCTCAACAACCAACCAATAGCTTACCTAGCTCATGTCTAGGCCTCGCTCAACAACCAAATCAATAGCTTACCTAGTTCGGGACTAGGCCTCGCTCAATCCTACCTAGTTCTATAAGCATAGCAAGTTTTAAATAAACAAAGCGATAATAGTCCACATAAAACATTTGCACGTTTCTCACCCCAAGTATTGAAAACAAAGTTCAAGAATAAAAGTGGGGCTATGACTCACCTCAAGTCCAGCAAAACCTCAAAAGAAATTGATAGAAGAAAGACGTAAGCAAACTCAAGTAACTCACGTAACGGCAACTACAGACTCGGCACTTCCTAACAATATCAAGCTCGTTCAGAAATCATTTCCTCAAAATCAAATATTCCCATTCCCGAACGTATTCCATTTTACTTTCCAAAAATATCCATTTCTCGAATTAACTTCATATTAATTTGAAATTCGACGTTTGGTATCCATATGGGTGAAGGGTCGACACAACTCAAGCCAAAAAGCCACAACAAGCAAAATAATAAACCAACTATAGGTCTAATATTAGCCCAACATATTATTTAAATAAATCATCAAAGTTTATCAAATCCGTCGATTTGGTAATCCCCATATTTATTTACGTAATATATCGCTCCAAGATTATACCCAACCTAAATCACATAGCACAAAAAATACTATATGGTAAATATCGTAGTCCAATAAATTCCCTATATATATCGTCCAATTTGCCAAATTCGTCAATTTAGCCAATTCCACGAGATATATAGTAATTTATTATCCTAATACACGTACCACAACCTATGGGCGTCGTGGGATACGATGCCCATTAATATACTCATTTTTCTATGGCTAAATAAACCCTATTTAACCCGTCGATTAAATAAGTTACGTAGTTATAGAAAATGGATATATTAATCGTCATATATCCGTGACAACACAAAAGTCACATAATAAAGTCCACTTGGACTTAAGTAACCACAACTCGTATAACTCGACAAGTCTTTCTAAATTTACAAAAAGTCATCATGTTTTTATTTATTACTTACCCGACTTATTAGTTTTCGACATTATTTCAAGTTATTTATTTATAATAATACTCCGACATTTATTGCACTATTCGCATAGTATAATAATTATCGTTATATTATTATAACGTTACTCGTGATCGTTTTATTATTAATATACGCATTTATAATAATATATGTACGTTTATCACGTCTATATACTTATATAAACGATTATATTACTAATAATATTATTACGAGTTTTATTATTAGCGTTTGATTTTGAATATTTATCGAGTCATAAGAATTTGGTCACATGTCCGAGTCATCACTTTCGGCTCATAGTCCAAGTCCAAAAATAATATAACCAAGTCATAAATAAATAAATCAACTCCGTCCAAATCAATCCCATATCCACGTGCTATAACATGAGGGTCCGACTATGGCACCCAACTAACCTATCTCCATCATCTAATGACCGTCTCACAATCGGTCCCCAAATCCACACTCGTCAACACAACTCCATAATCCAAATCACAAGTATACCATGTCGAGACCACAAAGTGTCTCGACCCATCCAAAAGCTTCGGTCCAAAAATAATGCCACAACAATAATAATAATAACCACCATATAAACAACAACAATATAACATCCAAGATACATATAATATGGTTTGGTTTACCACGCCAAACCCGAGCCAAACGACCCACTTGGGTCTCGGCTAGAACCGTGAGTCACAAGGACTCGAAACCAAGGCCACTAGGCCACGACATAGGCTCAACGAGCCGTACCAAATCTGCCCAAACGAACCATACATGGTCGCGACATAGCCAAGACAAACAAACATCAAATCGGCTAATCCAAATCGACCAAATATCAATAATATCGGACCATGAGTCCTCTTGGACTCCCAACGAGCCAAGAAAAGGGTCTCACCGAGACTTTAAGTCTCGGCCATGCTCCAAACGAGCCATCCAACAAAACCAAACGCGACCCAAAGCTACAAATCGAGTATCAACTCGCGTCAAAACCCAAAACCCAAGATACCAAACGGATTTTTAATGACCAAATATCATTTCCCCATCATTATTAGCCAAGATTTCATCAAAACCCATCAAGAAATGTACATATACCCACGGTTTGGGTACAAATCGAGGCGCACGAATAAGATTCGTGGCCACTCACCTTCAATAAAGCTCCAAAATGTGATTTCTTCAAAAACCCAAAAAGAAAAGATGACAAAGGTGGTGTTAAAGTGGTGATATAAATTCATATGGGGTGTTAGGGTGGTCCAAATCGCGCGTGGTTTATACCAATAGATAGATCGGGAAAAGATGGTTAAGATGGTGGTGTTAGTTTTGGTGTGAGGGTGGCGGTGGTGGTGATATTGGAGGTTTAAGGTGGCGGTGGTGTTGATATATTGAAAGAGAGAGTGAGTTGTGTTGGTGAGGGTGAAGGTGCTGTTTTGTTTCCAGGTTATCACATGGGACGATTTGTAATTCACTCTTTTAAAAAAAAAAGACTTTTCCTTAATAATAATAATAATATTGAGGGGTAAGGTGGGTTAAGTAGCCCGGTGTAAATACACGGACCAAACCCAAAACCTTAAATAACAAATCCACTCTCTTGAACCGAACTCGTTCCAAAATAACCAAAACCTCGCGATACGTTCCAAAAATATAAATATCCGAACCAACATTTAAAATAATTAAAATTGTTAGGTTATCCTAGTGCCGGAGTCAATGTAGTGCCAACTAATGATCTCAAAAATAAATCATCACGAATGAATCAAACCAAACCATAAATAACGTACGATTAAAAATCTCATTCCAACGTTCATAAAATATCTCGTCACGATAAACTTTTAAAATATTCCAAAATTGTAAATTTTAAAGTAATGCGGGTTTTCAAAACGGCTCCCTAATTTGCCAGTTGTCACATCCTCCCAGCCTCAGAAGAAACCCGTCCCGGGTTTCTCTCGGAACAAACCATCTACGAAGTAAAAAGCTTCGGATATCTCTTTCGAAACTCATCCTCACGTTCCCACGTGAATTCCGGACCATGCCGCGAATTCCAACGAACTTTGATGAGCGGAATACGACTTCTCTTAGGTCGTTTAATCTCTCTATCCAGTATCTCAATCGACTATTCCACAAAATTCAAACTTTCATCCACACGAATATCCTTAATTGGTATAACCGACGTTTCATCCGAAAGACACTTCTTCAAATTGCTAACATGAAACACATCATGAACTTTACTCAATTCCGGTGGTAATTCCAACCGATAAGCCACGGGCCCAATTCTTTCCAAAATAAGAAATGGTCCAATGTAGCGGGGATTAAGTTTCCCACGTTTCCCAAAACGTATCACACCTTTCCAAGGCGAGACTTTCAACATCACTTTGTCTCCAACCTGGAATTCTAGGGGTTTACGTCTCTGATCGGCGTAACTTTTCTGCCTATCTCTAGCTGCTTGAAATCGATCTCGAATTTGCGTTACTTTCAAAGTAGTTTCCAAAATAAGCTTAGGGCCTGTGAGTTGGCTATCTCCAACTTCTGCCCAACCAATAGGTGAACGACATTTACGACCTTATAAAGCTTCAAATGGTGCAGCTTTAAGACTTGTGTGGTAGCTATCGTTATAGGAGAACTCCGCAAGGGGTAGATATTTCTCCCAGCCTTTACCAAAGTCTATTATACATGCACGAAGCATATCCTCCAAAGTCTGAATGGTTCTCTCACTTTGACCATCGATTTGGGGGTGATATGCAGTACTCATATCAAGTCTCGTCCCCAAAGCAGTTTGAAGTGATCGCCACAACGCTGACGTAAAGCGACTGTCGCGATCAGAAATAATCGATATCGGAACTCCATGACGAGAAATAATCTCCTTCACATACAACCTCGCAAGTTTGTCAACACTATCATCTTCACTAATCACCAGGAAATGAGCAGACTTAGTCAATCGATCCACAATTACCCATATAGCATCACAACCGCTAGCTGTCTTTGGTAATTTGGTAATAAAGTCCATTGTGATCCGCTCCCACTTCAAAACCGGAAGTTCTGGCTGCGTCAATAATCCTGACGGTCTTTGATGTTCGGCTTTAACCTTAGAACAAGTCAAACACTTACTAACGTACAATGCTATATCTGCCTTCATATTCGGCCACCAATATAACTTTTTCAAATCCTGGTACATCTTGTCAGACCCAGGATGAATAGAGTATCTTGACTTATGCGACTCATGCATAATCAACTCTCGAATTCCTCCATACAATGGTACCCAACTTCGCTCTCCAAAACATAATACTCCATCAGAACGCTTAACAAATCCCTTCTCATTTTCTGCCATCCCAAATATGTTCTCAGCAGGTCGATTTTCTGCTTTCAACACTTCCGTTTGAGCTTCTAATATTTGAGACGGTAATGGCAATACGATAGTCATTCCTAATGACCTAACTCGTAACAGTGGAATTCTCTCCTTTCGACTAAGAGCATCAGCAACAACGTTTGCTTTACCAGGATGAAAACGAATTTCACAATCATAATCGCTTAGCAACTCAATCCAACGTCGCTGTCTCATGTTAAGCTCTTTTTTGTTCAAAATGTGTTGCAGAATTTTGTGGTCAGTAAACACTACACACTTGGTTCCATACAAGTAATGTCTCCATATCCTTAAAGCAAAAACCACAGCACCTAACTCCAAATCATGGGTGGTGTAGTTCTTATCATGCTTCTTGAGCTGTCGGGAAGCATAAGCTATCACTTTCTCTCGTTGCATTAACACAGCTCCTAAACCTTTATGCGAAGCGTCACAATAGACGACGAAGTCCTCGTTACCTTCAGGTAACGCTAAGATAGGAGCACTACACAACATTTCCTTAAGTAATTGAAATGCTTCCTCTTCTTTATCTCCCCATTCGTACTCAACACTCTTTTGAGTCAATTTGGTCAACAGTTTTGCTATCTTCGAAAATCCCTCAATGAATCTTCGGTAATAACCGGCTAATCCCAAAAATTGATGAACTTCTGTTGGGGTCGTAGGTGCAGCCCAATCTTTAATCGCTTCAATCTTAGCAGGATCTACAGGAACTCCTTGTCTATAAATCACATGACCCAGAAATTGTACCGTCGGAATCCAAAATTCACATTTGGAGAACTTGGCATACAGTTTCTCCCTCCTGAGAAATTCTAAGATAAGCCTTAGATGTTTCTCATGCTCTTTCTTACTCTTCGAGTAGATTAGAATATCGTCAATGAACACTATTACAAACTTATCTAAGTAAGGCTTACACACCCGATTCATGAGATCCATGAATACAGCCGGTGCGTTAGTCAACCCAAACGGCATCACCTGAAACTCGTAATGCCCGTAACGGGTTCTGAAAGCCGTTTTCGGAATATCTTCCTCGCGAACTCGAAGCTGATGATATCCCGATCTCAGATCGATCTTCGAATACACACTCGATCCTTGAAGCTGATCGAACAAGTCGTCGATCCTTGGTAACGGGTATCTATTCTTCATCGTTAACTTGTTCAACTCTCGATAATCAATACACATGCGAAACGATCCATCCTTCTTCTTCACAAATAAGACCGGGGCTCCCCAAGGCGAAGAACTTGGTCTTATAAATCCATTTTCGGCTAACTCCGCTAATTGTTTCGACAACTCTTCCAATTCAGTAGGTGCAAGACGATAAGGCGCTCGTGCCACGGGTGCAACACCAGGTATCAACTCAATCTGAAACTCTACTTGTCTAGTAGGCGGAATTCCTGGCAATTCATCGGGAAACATATCCGAAAAATCACGAATCATAGGTACATCTCCAATGCACCTTTCCTTCTTCTCCTTCCCTCCTTTCTCAGAAATTTGAGCTAAGAAAAGGCAACATCCTTTTTCCATTAGCTTCGGTAATTTAGTGCAAGATATGACCGTTAATCTAGATGGGCCTCTAAAATCCTTTCTATCTCCTGGTATGTTCAGAATCTCCTTGCCGTAAGGCACACACACGATCTTCTCATCACAAAGTATATGAGCACGATACTTCGACAACCAATCCATACCAATAATAACATCAAAACTTCCTAACGTGACGGGTAGAAGATCTATGTTGAAAGGACGATTCAGAAAGTTTAACGTACAACCGCGAATGATAGTCCTAATCCTCTCTATGTTCCCATTAGCTAACTCTACATCATAACTAATTCCTAAGGCCATCGGGGGTTTCTCTAGTAAGGGTGCAAACGTAGTGGACACAAAACTCTTATCGGCACCAGTATCAAACAGTATGGAAGCATAACGATTATTGAGAAGGAACGTACCAGTAACGACGTTCGGATCTTCTCCTCTCTCGTTCTCAAGTGCATATACTCTTCCACGAGCAACTCCAGCTTCCACACGTTGGTCCCCATTATCTTGTCGTCCACGGTTTCCTCCAGCTCCACGGTTTCCATTATTGTACCCATTACCACCCGATCCTTGATTTCCTCGGTTCCACGATTCCCTACACTCATTCCTATAATGTCCCTTCTTTCCACATCCATAACAAGTAACATTTGCCTTACTCATAGTTTCAGGAGTAGCTTGAACCATAGCAAGTGGTCGAGCTCTACAATCCTTAGCTATGTGTCCCATCCTAGAGCAATTCTTGCACATCACAGTACATCATCCAGAATGATTCTTATAACATCGGTTACTCTTGGGTGCATCTCCATTGTAGTTCTTCTTGTCTCCATCTCCCATAGCATAAGCTCTAGTAGTTGTTTGTCGCTTGTTTCGATGATCATTACCCTTAGAGTGATTATCCCTCTTTTTCTTTCCATTCTTGTCTTTCTCAGCTTCTTCCAATACCAACGAGTCCATCAATTGTTGAGCGATAGTGATAGCCTCATGAATGTTTGCAGGCTTAGCAGAAATCACATCATTCCTTGTAGCTACCGGCAATCCATCGGTATACCTCTCAATCCTTTGTGTCTCAGTCCTAACCATATCGGGGCAAAGTAAGGCTAACTCTCGATAACGGCGATTGTAAGTTGCCATATCGGTACCTTTCACCTTATGATTCCAGAACTCAATCTCCAGCTTCTTAACCTCATTCCTTGGGCAGTAAGTCTGAATCAGCAAAGACTTAAATTGCTCCCAAGTCATAGCATAAGCCACATCACTCCCAACCGAATTTCGGTAATTGTTCCACCAAATCAAAGCTTCATCCTTGAAAGTAAAAGAAGCAAACTTTACCTTCGCATTCTCTGCACAACCACTGACATTAAACACTGACTCAGTCTTCTCTATCCACCTGACCAAGTAGACCAGTCCTTCAGTTCCACCAACTCAATGGGTCCACAAATTTTAAACTCCTTGTAGCTACATCCATTAGCACGAACAGGCGGAAATGTTCCAGCAGAATTGTTGGAATGATTCGACTCAGCTAGTAGCTCAGCAACTCGTTGCTCCACAAGTTGATTGATCATTGCTTGATCCACAGTAGGTGCGTTAAGTGGAACATGATCATTGTCTCCCTGAACATCAACATTTTGATTCCTGTGGTTGCGGTTAGTAGTGTCCAGGTTATCAGGAGTAGAGGTTTCAACATTTCGAGTAGGACGGCGTCCTCGACGACCAGGGGTAGTCGTTGCAGGACCAGTTCTGGTAGCTCTAACAGGGTTTCGTCGTGGGGCCATTGATCGAAGTCACAATACAAGGTTCGTAAGTCTCCAATAACACATACCATAACGTCTAACAAGAATCCGATTGGTGAAAGTCGAAATACGAACATAATACCAACCCAATATCAGCCACGCAAATAGGAACACAATTCTCCATGTACGCCAAAAACCGTAGAATATCAGACGAAATCACCATCGTCCATACAAGTAGCGATCGATACTTCATTCCAAAACACCAAAAGACATAATAAATACTAATCGTTCCATACGAGATGAACATACAATCCGAATAACATGACTTAAGGGATAGAATAAACAGCTCTCCTAACCAAGCACTACCTGGCTTAGGAAGCAACACAACAACATCACAAATCCAAATTGATCTAGCCATGAAGCTGGCGTAGACTCCTCAACTCTGATCTCAAACCATCAAAATTTCTCCATAACGATCCTAACTCGACACTGCGAGTATCATTATTTCTCTTAAAGTCTGCTACCTCCATCATACCTCTCCTAATCGCTGTCGTCCTGCCCATGATAGTAGTCAAATCAACTCTCAACTCAGCAACAAACTCAGCAATAATCATCTCAAGTCAGTCAGACATCCGTGAGATCCTCTCGCCCTGTGCAGTAACCTGAGCCCACATCCTACCAGTCTTACCTAACTCTGCATGCTCAGCAGAAACCTCAGAAGGTGCATCTGACGCCACAGGACTACCAGGTGGTGAATCAAACAAAAACGGATGATCGGGTGAAACCGGCTCTAACGGATGTATCAGGGAATCGGGCTTCGCAGAATGGGCTGAATGTGCTAGCGACCTATCATCATCAGGCATCTGCTCCTCCTGAGGATCATCATCCTCCTCATCATCCTGAGGGTCATCATTCTCTTCCTCATCTTGAGGGTTATCATTCTGCTCACCCTCGTACTCCTCCTCATACTCCTCGTCGGGGGGTACTCCATCAATCGTCATCTCTGAGCAGGTGGACCACGAGGCGATAAAATCGGTGATTTAGGGCGTCAATGGGACGATAACGTAGTGGCCGAACGCATGACCAACACGTATGGGTCATCATAGGCCATAGTGATCTACGAGGGGCGACGCGTACTAGCAATAACAATTCTTGATAACAACACATGCAAAGGAGGCTATGATTTGTGACAACGGCGTAGGGCAGGTGTAAGTGTTTCAAAACAACTAAACCGCGAACTCAAAATACCATATCAAAATCATCATATAATTCCCAATCATATATATCAAAAAAATGATTTAAAATACCGCATTACTAAAAGCCTTCGTAAAACAATTAAGCCATATCATTCCTCAAAACGCATATAATTCCTCAAAACGCATATAATTCCTCAAAACGCCATCATATCACTAAATCAATAAACCTCAAATCCTCAAATCATCTCAAGAATCCCATATCCAGTAATCATCTCAATATACCTCAATATAAACAATGATGCTTCGGCTTGGCGGGCTGGCGGGCAATGGTCGAGGATCGTTTTCTATAAAAATCGGTTATAGTTTAGGTGTTTATTAACCTAGTTCTCTATAACCTTGGCTCTGATACCAATCTGTAACACCCCCAAAATTTGGTACAGCGGAAGACTCAACAAGCTTTCGGAGTGCTACGGGGATTGGTATCCATTCAAAGTCATGAAAGAACGAGATAAAGTAAACATAAGAAAAACACAACCAAAACGGGTTTTAAAGTTTACATTTTTCCCAAGAATTATCCAAAGTAAGGCCCAATAGAAATAAACGTAGGTCCACAATAGTTATCAGAGTTTTAGAAATATAGATCCATAACCGGTGCCAATGCCAAGCCTCCAATCCCAAGCATCCATAGAGCATCACTTAATTACCTGAGAAAATGTGCTAAAAGTCAGCTTTCGCTGGTGAGATCATAGGTTTAAGTTCATAATTCAATATAGTGGACATATTCGCAAAACGCTTGCTAGCTAGACTAGGCCTCAATCATCCAACCAAATAATTCAACCAAAATAATCCAACCAAATCAAATCAACCCTATAGGTGCACGCTATAACTCAAATCAATCCAATCAATAGCTTACCTAGCTCAAGTCTAGGCCTCGCTCTATAATCCATCCAATAGCTTACCTAGTTCGGGACTAGGCCTCGCTCAACAACTAACCAATAGCTTACCTAGCTCATGTCTAGGCCTCACTCAACAACCAAATCAATAGCTTACCTAGTTTGGGACTAGGCCTCGCTCAATCCTACCTAGTTCTATAAGCATAGCAAGTTTTAAATAAACAAAGAGATAATAGTCCACATAAAACATTTGCACGTTTCTCACCCCAAGTATTGAAAACAAAGTTCAAGAATAAAAGTGGGGCTATGACTCACCTCAAGTCCAGCAAAACCTCAAAAGAAATCGATAGAAGAAAGACGTAAGCAAACTCAAGCAACTCACGTAACGGCAACTACAGACTCGGCACTTCCTAACAATATCAAGCTCGTTCAGAAATCATTTCCTCAAAATCAAATATTCCCATTCCCGAACGTATTCCATTTTACTTTCCAAAAATATCCATTTCTCGAATTAACTTTATATTAATTTGAAATTCGACGTTTGGTATCCATATGGGTAAAGGGTCGACACAACTCAAGCCAAAAAGCCACAACAAGCAAAATAATAAACCAACTATAGGTCTAATATTAGCCCAACATATTATTTAAATAAATCATCAAAGTTTATCAAATCCATCGATTTGGTAATCCCCATATTTATTTACGTAATATATCGCTCCAAGATTATACCCAACCTAAATCACATAGCACAAAAAATACTATATAGTAAATATCGTAGTCCAATAAATTCCCTATATATATCGTCCAATTTGCCAAATTCGTCAATTTAGCCAATTCCATGAGATATATAGTAATTTATTATCCTAATACACGTACCACAATCTATGGGCGTCGTGGGATACGATGCCCATTAATATACTCATTTTTCTATGGCTAAATAAACCCTATTTAACCCGTCGATTAAATAAGTTACGTAGTTATAGAAAATGGATATATTAATCGTCATATATCCGTGACAACACAAAAGTCACATAATAAAGTCCACTTGGACTTAAGTAACCACAACTCGTATAACTCGATAAGTCTTTCTAAATTTACAAAAAGTCATCATGTTTTTATTTATTACTTACCCGACTTATTAGTTTTCGACATTATTTCTAGTTATTTATTTATAATAATACTCCGACATTTATTGCACTATTCGCATAGTATAATAATTATCGTTATATTATTATAACGTTTACTCGTGATCGTTTTATTATTAATATACGCATTTATAATAATATATGTACGTTTATCACGTCTATATACTTATATAAACGATTATATTACTAATAATATTATTACGAGTTTTATTATTAGCGTTTGATTTTGAATATATTTATCGAGTCATAAGAATTTGGTCACATGTCCGAGTCATCACTCTCGGCTCATAGTCCAAGTCCAAAAATAATATAACCAAGTCATAAATAAATAAATCAACTCCGTCCAAATCAATCCCATATCCACGTGCTACTACATGAGGGTCTGACTACGGCACCCAACTAACCTATCTCCGTCATCTAATGACCGTCTCACAATCGGTCCCCAAATCCACACTCGTCAACACAACTCCATAATCCAAATCACAAGTATACCATGTCGAGACCACAAAGTGTCTCGACCCATCCAAAAGCTTCGGTCCAAAAATAATGCCGCAACAATAATAATAATAACCACCATATAAACAACAACAATATAACATCCAAGATACATATAATATGGTTTGGTTTACCACGCCAAACCCGAGCCAAACGACCCACTTGGGTCTCGGCTAGAACTGTGAGTCACAAGGACTCGAAACCAAGGCCACTAGGCCACGACATAGGCTCAACGAGCCGTACCAAATCTGCCCAAACGAACCATACATGGTCGCGGCACAGCCAAGACAAACAAACATCAAATCGGCTAATCCAAATCGACCAAATATCAATAATATCGGACCATGAGTCCTCTTGGACTCCCAACGAGCCAAGAAAAGGGTCTCACCGAGACTTTAAGTCTCGGCCATGCTCCAAACGAGCCATCCAACAAAACCAAACGCGACCCAAAGCTACAAATCGAGTATCAACTCGCGTCAAAACCCAAAACCCAAGATACCAAACGGATTTTTAATGACCAAATATCATTTCCCCATCATTATTAGCCAAGATTTCATCAAAACCCATCAAGAAATGTACATATACCCACGGTTTGGGTACAAATCGAGGCGCACGAATAAGATTCGTGGCCACTCACCTTCAATAAAGCTCCAAAACGTGATTTCTTCAAAAACCCAAAAAGAAAAGATGACAAAGGTGGTGTTAAAGTGGTGATATAAATTCATATGGGGTGTTAGGGTGGTCCAAATCGCGCGTGGTTTATACCAATAGATAGATCGGGAAAAGATGGTTAAGATGGTGGTGTTAGTTTTGGTGTGAGGGTGGCGGTGGTGGTGATATTGGAGGTTTAAGGTGGCGGTGGTGTTGATATATTGAAAGAGAGAGAGAGTGAGTTGTGTTGGTGAGGGTGAAGGTGTTGTTTTGTTTCCAGGTTATCACATGGGACGATTTGTAATTCACTCTTTTAAAAAAAAAAAAAAGACTTTTCCTTAATAATAATAATAATATTGAGGGGTAAGGTGGGTTAAGTAGCCCGGTGTAAATACACGGACCAAACCCGAAACCTTAAATAACAAATCCACTCTCTCAAACCGAACTCGTTCCAAAATAACCAAAACCTCGCGATACGTTCCAAAAATATAAATATCCGAACCAACATTTAAAATAATTAAAATTGTTAGGTTATCCTAGTGCCGGAGTCAATGTAGTGCCAACTAATGATCTCAAAAATAAATCATCACGAATGAATCAAACCAAACCATAAATAACGTACGATTAAAAATCGCATTCCAACGTTCATAAAATATCTCGTCACGATAAACTTTTAAAATATTCCAAAATGGTAAATTTTAAAGTAATGCTGGTTTTCAAAACGGCTCCCTAATTTGCCAGTTGCCACATTATCTGATGGGGGTAATTCCAAATTAACTGGTGTTTGTTTAAGCTTATTTGTGAGTTATGAGCTTATATGATTTCGGCTTATTTTATGTAAGCTCAATTTTCCGGCTTATTATGAGGCTTATGGGCTCATATAAGCTTATTATGATGTAATAACTTAATATAAGCCCATAGTTATCAAAATAAGCCGGAATAATGAGCTTATGTAAAATAAGCCGAAATCATATAAGCTCATAAGCCGACAAATAAGCTTAAGCAAACACACCCTGCTTAATATGAACTGATGTTTTTGTGGATTTGATACTACAAATTTTCTGTTAGGGTGAAATAAGCTGTTTTTGATAAGCTGATCATCCGCTTATTAGCTACATAAGCTGTTGACCCATTATTGCACTTTGATATTGTCGATAAGCATTTTTGAATGTATGGGCTATGGACACGATTATATGCTTATTTGGGGGTGGAATAAGCTGATTGGCAATTGCTTGTTCAGATTGTTTATTTGCTGTTATTTTGAAATAATGAATAGTTTATCTGCTAGGGAGGATATTCAGACCCTTGTTAAACTAAGCCCTTTTCCTACCCTTTTTACTTAACATGTGAGAAGATTTTTTTTCCGATATCCGAAAACCGATATGAATGCAGTTTTTTTATATGTTTTTTTAGGGTGTTGAATTGTTTAATATTTTGTTTTTGAGTGTTTGTGCACTTAGCGATTGCTTATTTTGAACTGATTAGTATTGGTGAATTTGATATTACAAATATGCTCTTAGGGAGAAATAAGCTGTTTCTTAGGGTGAAATAAGCTTATCATCTGCTTATAAGCTGTTTGAAATAGTAATCCCAAGCACCCCCTTATTGTGTTTTAATATTGTGGATAAGGTTTGAGTGTCTGGACATGATTATATGCTTATTTGAGGCCTTGAGGGTGAAATAAGTTGATTGGGAGATGCTGAATTGTATGGTGCTGACTTAGTTGAAGTTAGATAGGATAGTTTGAAACAGTAAAGGTTTACTGATAGATATGATATCAAACCCTGTATAATTTAAGTCCTTTGCCTACTTTTTTTACTTGTAGGTGCGTTTTTTTGGGACTGTTTTTCGATATTCAAAACTGTTTCGTGATATGAAATATGATGTGTTAGTATACTGAATTGTTTGACATGTGATGTGGGGTGTTTGAGATTTTTGCTTATTTACACAGCTTATCTTCTTATTTCTTTTTTTTAAGCAGATGATGAAATGTGATTATTCTTAGCTACTTAGTTTAGGGTAAATAAGCTATTTGTAATTATAAGTTTAAGTTTAGGATGAAATAAGCAGTTTGGGAGTTTAAGTTCAAAATTAATAATCCTAAACACCTCTTATTGCTTTTAATGTAGTAGATAAGCAGAGTTGAGTGTTTGTATGTGATTGTATCTATTTAAGGGTGAAATAAGCAGTTTGGAAGTTGCTTATTCAGACAATGTATTTGCTTCTGTATCTTTGAAGTTTGTAGTACTCTTAGCAGAATTGCCAAACCCATATAATTGGGTATCTGATTGTCTTTCGAGTGTCTAGATTAGAAATGTGCTTATGCTTATGATCTTGTTGATACTGTTATGATGCGAATGCAGTTTTCTTCTGATGGTATACTGAATCGTCTGACATATGATGGGGATGTTTCAGAATTTGGATTGTTTTTATAACAGATTATCTGCTTATTGTGTATTTTGAGCAGATGCATAAATTTGACTATGCTTATCTACTTAGTTTAGTGGTGAAATAAGGTCTTTTCTGCAAGAAGTTTCAGATTGTTTAGTTTGAACCGGTTATTGTTGGTGGATTCAGTTTCGTAAGTTTAACCTTAGGGGTGGGTGAAATAAGTTATTTTGGATAAGTTGATCTTCTGGTTATTGGCATAAGCTGTTTAATACAGTAATCCTAAACACCCCTTGTTACATTTTGATAAAGTAGTTCAGTAGTTCTGAGTACTTGGATATGAGTATAGGCTCATTTGATGGTGAACTAAACAGCCTCGTAAATCTTTAATAAGCAGAACTGTCATACACTCAGATAGCTACTTTTCTAGTTATTGTGACATAGATACTAATGGTGTTATCTTCTATACTATCAAACATGTTACAGCCTTGTAAATCTCTGGCGCACAACCTCGTAAATCTCTAGCGTTGCATTATGTTACAGCCGAATCTGATTCCCAAACACCCCCTGAAGTCTATACAAATGAATTAGTGTATGATCAACAACTAGTTTAGTGATTCGAAAAGTCTTTGCATATTACATGATGTTGTAACACTTTATCTTTCCCGAAAAGGTTTCTGATTCTATGTTATATTCTATTAGACCAACATGGGAAGGTGGTCAGTACCATGGAGATGAACAAAGTCAATTGGCTGCTCTTCTTTTAGCAATGGAATTAGGAGCTGATCACATTGATGTTTAGCTTAAGGTTCCTTTCTTCTTTACTTTAAATGCATTTATTCATGCTCATAGGCTCGTCTAAAGTACTATTATTAGTATTCTTACATACTAAATTCCTGTTATACTATAAGACATAATGTTTCTATCAGATATCTCATTTTAGTTACTCAAATGCAGGCCGTTGACGATTTCAACAACTTAATCCATGGAGACAAGCCTACAAAGTGCAAACTCATAGTTTCTTCCCACAATTATCAAAATACTCCTTCGATAGAAGAGCTTGGGAACCTTGTGGCCAAAATACAGTCAACGGGAGCTGACATTGTGAAGTTTACAACAACTGCTGCAGATATAACTGATGTAGCACGAGTCTCGCATTACTGCTAATTCTCAAGTAAGCGGTGTAAGTCATGCATCATAAATTTTGGAGATGGTATTTTTGTTTGCATGTAATAAAATTTGTATATTAGACATTTTTTTGCGGTTTTATTAGCTTACATGATTATTTAAGTACATTAATTAATCATTTAGGTTCCAATAATAGCAATGGTGATGGGTGAATAGGGTTTGATGTCGAGTACTCTGCCCCAAATTCAGTGGATATTTGACATTTGGCACCCTTAAGCATGGAAAGGTATCATCACCCGGGCAGCCTACAATTAGGGATCTTTTGGACTTGTTTAATTTCAGACAATTAGGACCCGACACAAAAGTATTTTGGTATTATTGGGAAGCCAGTTGGACATAGCAAATCACCTTTGTCATACAATAAAGCTTTCAGATCAGTTGGTTTTACTGGAGTTTATGTACATTTGTTGCTTACTCGTCTACAAATTTCGCAGGATTCAGGTTGAGTTTTCATCTATTTTTATTAGAGCTAGTGCTTAAGTTTCTAGGGGTTCTTGTTTTTCCATCAAACCGACATACTTTTTATATTTGTGTATATAAACTAGTCTTTAAAGGTAGTCTTAGTGCACAGTTTGGGGCATTTGGTAACCGGAAAATTTAACGTTATATATCAATCTAAATCACACATATATAAACCTATCATTTTTTTTAAATAATGTTGATCATATTTGACAGTCACTTTTTGTGTTACTGAATGCCCAAACAGTCTACAGAGCGATCTTATAATGAGTCAAATGTTTTAAAAAAAGTAGAATGGCTAAAAGGGCAAAAATGTGAAAGTACGTTGGTATTTTATGGGAAAAAAAACCCGTTTCTCTACTTATTCAGATTATAAAAATGTATCATTATTGTTTGCAGTTGTACCATTCCTCACAAAGAACTTTACTTCAATGTTGTGATGAGGTTGATCCAGTTGCAAACTTAAGTTTCATTGTCATAAAAAGCTTTACTCACAAAGAATCTTATTGATTGTATGTTACAGTCAATAGGAGCAGTCAATTGCGCCATCAGGAGACCGAATGATGGGACATTATATGGGTTGCAATAGAGACTATGTAGTCACTATTTCTGCTATCGAGGATAGTATTTCTGTACATTCTATTTTCTATTAGAAGTGATTATATGGGTGGTTAGGTCAAAACAGTGCCTTTTGTGCAGTTATAAAAGATTTAAAGCCCGATTTGTGGTGCAACAAAAATGGGTGCCTTTGTTTACAGGTTCAGGTGTTCAAAATGGTGCAACAGGATCACCCTTGGCTGGTAGACTATTTGTGGTTATTGGTGATGGCGGTGCTGAAAAAGCACTTGCTTATGGAGCAAAAGCAAAGGGTGCAAGGATTGTGATAGCCGATCGGACTTACGGTTAGATTCTACCAACTCTCACATACCATTTCTAATACCGGATTTAACTGCAAATAAACCATTATAATAGTATCATTGCATTCTTATCAGTTCACCAACTAAAGTTTTCTCTTTCTGATACTTCACAGACCGTGCCAGAGAACTTGCTGACATAATTGGTGGAGAGGCTATATCTCTTGCCGATTTAAGCATTTACAGCCCAGAAAGTGGCATGATACTTGCAAACACTACATCAATTAGTATGCAGCCAAATATAGACGATACTCCTATTTCTAAGGTACAACTATCTACCTTTCTTCGGTCATATGTTTTAGAAATGGTGGTTTGCAGTTAGAAACGTAATTATGAGGTAAATATGTGCATGAGATGAAGTTTCTATTTTCTTTTGTGGCAGGAAGCTTTGAAGTCGTATGCACTGGTATTTGATGCTGTGTACACACCGAAAATTACGAGATTAATTCGGGAAGCAGGAAAATGTGGATCCATAATTGTTACAGGGGTGGAGATGTTTATAGGACAGGCATATGAACAATATCATAGATTTACAGGGTTACCTGGTATGTTTTAAATGCAATGTTATGATATTTCATGCCTCTCCCATCAATCCTAAAATATTACCATCTCTTTTTTTCTTATGAGTTTTTATCATACTTGTAGCACCGAAAGAATTTTTTAGGGAGATTATGGAAAAATCTTAATTGTCTCGGGGGCTGCCGTAGGTATGTATCTTTTTCTATCCTATCTTCCTTTATCTTGAAATTTCAGTTTATGGGTACCGTGGAACAATAAACTAGGCAAAATAGTTGGCAATGTCATTGCCATCGATACCTTTTCCAATCATATGAAGTTATGCAAAAACGAAAAGATTTGACTGTCACATACTCGTATATATTAATCTAATTATAGCTATTGGGGATAGGACATTACCCAAATCAGCCCAACTTCTAAGTAAATGGGTCAAAATTTCTACTGCTGCAGACTTCGACTTTCGATCAAAATTTTTATAAATTTACGTAAAGCTGAAGTTTTTGTTACTTTGTATACACAAAAATCAACCTTCAATTCATAAAAAGTTGACATTTTTATGTAATATCTCCAATCTTTTCACAAAACCCATCTTTTATTTCCATCAATTTCATCAATTTATTACAAAAAAATAATTGATTTTTATTGTTTTCTTGTGTGCAGGTGAGATTGATAATAATGGGGAATGATGAATCTGATAGTAGTACTACTTGGGTTTTTGGTGGTGAAAATGAAGATGGAATAACAGCACATTGATATGTGCACCAATAATGGCTGATGATATTGACCAGATGTTGGTTCGTATGAATTTGGCTAAGTCTTATGGTGCTGATCTTGTTGAGATTATATTGGATAGTTTGAAACCCTTTTCTAGAAGGGTTTAATGTCACAAAAAGTATTCAGACTCTTGTTAAATTAAAGCCCTTTGCCTACCCTTTTTACTTACAGGTGAGTTGATTCTTTTTTTCATCCGAAAACCGTTTTTTTATATGTTTTTTAGGATACTGAATTGTTTGATATTTGATGGGGGTGTTTGGGATTGCTTATTTTGAACTGATTAGTATTGGTCCGTGAATTTGATATTACAAATTTGCTCTTACAGTAAAATGAGCTGTTTTCTTAGGGTGAAATAAGCTGATCGTCTGTATATAAGCTGTTTGAAATGGTAATCCCAAACACCCCCTTATTGTGTTTTGATATTGTGGATAACGTTTGGGTGCCTGGACATGATTATACTATATGCTTATTTGAGGGGTGAAATAAGCTGATTGGGAGGCGCTAAACTGTATTGTGTTTGTAACAAGAAAGGTTAACTGATAGATATGATATCAAACCCTTTATAAATTAAGTCCTTTGCCTACTCTTTTCACTTGCAGGTGCGGTTTTTTTGGATTATTTTTCGATATTCGATACTGTTTCTATGATATGAATGTTGGATTCATTAGTATTGTGAATTGCTTGATGTGGGAATTGGGATGGTTGACATTTGATTTGAAACTGTTATGATGTGTTAGTATTCTATTGTTTGACATGTGATGAGTGGTATTTGGGATTTTTGCTTATGTAAACAACTTAACTTCTTTTTGCTTTTTTTAAGCAGATGATGAAATGTGACTATGCTTATCTACTTAGTTTAGGGTAAATAAGCTCTTTGTAATTAGCAGTTTAAGTTTAAGATGAAATAAGCAGTTTAGGAGTTAAATTTAGGATGAAATAAGCAGTTTGTGAGTTTAAGTTCAAAATTAATAATCCTAAATACCTCTTGTTGCGTTTTAGCGTAGTAGATAAGCAGAGTTGAGTGTTTGTATCTGATTGTATCTTTATTTGAGGGTGAAATAAGCAGTTTGGGAATTGCTTATTCAGACAGTGTATTTGCTTCTGTATTTTAAAGTACTCATATATTTTCGTATCTAATTGTATATCAAGTGTCTGGATGAAAAATGTACTTATGCTAATAATGTTCTTGATACTGTTATGATGCGAATGTAGTTTTTTATGTTAGTATACTGAATTGTTTGACATATGATGGGGGTGTTTAGGAATCTAAACAGATTATCTGCTTATTGTGCTTTTTTGAGCAGATGAAGAAATGTGACTATGCTTATCTACTTGTATATAAACGAGTCTTTAAAGGAAGTCTTAGTGTACGGTTTGGGTCATTTGGTAACCGGAAAATTTAACATTATACATCAATCTAAATCACACGTATATACATCTTATCATTTTTTTATAATGTTGATCATTTTTGACAGTCAGTTTTTGTGTTACTGAATGCCCAAACAGTCTACAGAGCGATCTTATAATGAGTCAAATGTTATAAAAAAAAAGTAGAATGGCTAAAAGGTACAGATGTGAAAGTACGTTGATATTTTATGGAACAAAACCCGTGTTTCTACTTATTCAGATTAGTAAAATGTAACAATTTTGGATGTAGTTGTACCATTCCTCACAAAGAATCTTTACTTCAATGTTGTGATGAGGTTGATCCAGTTGCACATGTATATTTCACACTTAATAAAAAGCTTAACTATTTAAGTAGATGCAGATGTAGCATTCAAGTATGTGACAGTCAATAGGAGCAGTCACCTGCGCCATCAGGAGACCAAATGATGGGAAGTTATATGGGTGTAATACAAACTATGTAGGCGCTATTTCTGCTATCGAGGATAGTCTACGAGGTTTCTTTCTATACTCTATTAGAAGTGATAGTATGAACCGTTGGGTCAAAACAGTGCCTTTTGTCCAGTTATAAAAGTTTCATATCATATTTCATGTGTGACTTTCTACCCGTTTGACCCATTTGAGATTTACTTACAACACAGATTGGTACAACTGTTTACAGGTTCAGGCATTCAAAATGGTGCAACAGGATCACCCTTGGCTGACAGACTATTTGTGGTTATTGGTGCTGGTGAAGTGGCGGTGCTGGAAAAGCACTTGCTTATGGAGCAAAAGCGAAGGGTGCAAGGATTATGATAGCCAATCAGACTTATGGTTAGATTCTACTAGCGTTCACATTACCCTAAAAAAAACCAAAATTTCATCAAATCCCAAAACCAATTTAATTTCCCTCCACTTTTGCCCCAAATCAAAACCCTAACCCTAACTTTTCAATCCCACAAAAACCAACTTTCAATTCACAAAAAGTTCACATTTTTATGTAATAACTCCGATCTTTTTACAAAACCCATCTTTTATTTCCATCAATTTCATCAATTTATTATAAAAAATAATAAGTGATTTTTATTATTTTTTTTGGGTGCAGGTGAGATTGATAATTATGGGTAGTGAGGATGAATCAGATAGTCATACTATCCGGAGACTAAATGATGGGACGTTATATGGGCTGTTTACAGGTTCAGTAAAAAACTTTCATATTATATTTCACGTGTGACTTTCTACCTGTTCTAACCATTTGACATGTTTGAGATTTACTTATAACACAAATGGGTGCCTCTGTTTAGAGGTTCAGGTGTTCAAAATGGTGCAACAGGATCACCCTTGGCTGGTAGACTATTTGTGGTTATTGGTGCAGGCGGTGCTGGAAAAGCTCTTGCATATCGAGCAAAAGCTAAGGGTGCAAGGATTGTGATACACAATGGGACCTACGGTTAGATTCTACTAGTGTTCTTGTTACCATTCCTAGTACTCGTACTTGATTATCTGCTTATTGTGTTTTTTGAGCAGATGCATAAATTTGACTATGCTTATTCTACTTAGTTTAGGGGTGAAATAAGGACTTTTTAGTAAGAAGTTTCAGATTGTTTAGTTTGAACTGGTTATTGTTGGCGTATTCAGAATCATAAGTACGGGTGAAATGAGCTATTTTGGATAAGTTGATCTTCTGGCTATGAGCATAAGCTGTTTAACTTAGTATTGCCAAACACCCCTTGTTGCGTTTTGATACAGTAGATCAGCAGTAATAAGTGTTTGGATATGATTATAGGCTCATTTGATGGTGAACTAAGTAGCAGCTATAAGTAACAGTTTTGGAATTGCATATTCATACAGCATATTTGATTCTGATTATTTGACGTTTTAAATCCCTAATTAGCTTATTGCCGAAAACATAAACAAATGCAATATCTGATTATCTGTTTTCGTTAATGTAGAAGCAATTGCTTATTTCATGAAAGCATAAGCAGTTTTAATAAGCATTACCAAACATCCCCTGAAGTCAATGTAATCATAGAAGTATTTATGTTGTATGCCGAATTGACATCAGACAACTCCTTCAATATTAGTATTATGAATCCTTCTTACAAAGGGGGACATTTATATTTTTGTTTAGGACAACCAGGGCTATTGGTTTCTTGATTAATCTAGTCCATATTACATGATGTCGTAACACTTTATCTTTCCCGAAAAGGTTTCTGATTCTATGTTATTTTCTAGACCAACATGGGAAGGTGGTCAGTACGACGGAGATGAACAAAGTTGATTGGCTGCTCTTCGATTAGCAATGGAATTAGGAGCTGATCACATCAATATTGAGCTTAAGGTTCCTTTCTTCTTGACATTAAATGAGTCTATTCATGCTCATAGGCCCGTCTAAAGTACTATTATGTTATTCGTAACTCAAATGCAGGCCGTTGACGATTTCAACAATTTAATCCATGGAAACAAGCCTACAAAGTGTAAACTCATAGTTTCTTCCCACAATTATCAAAATACTCCTTCGATGAAGAGCTTGGGAGTTGGGAACCTTGTGGGCAAAATACAGTCAACAGGAGCTGACATTGTCAAGTTTGCAACAACCGCTGTAGCACAAGTCTTTCACATTACTGCTAATTCTCAAGCAAGTGGCGTAAGTCATGCATGTAATGAAATTTGTAAATTAGATTTAATTTTTTCACGGTTTTATTAGCTTACGTGGTTATATAAGTACCTTAATTAATCATTTAGGTTCCAATAATATCAATGGTGATGGGTGAAAAAGGTCTGATGTCTCGAGTACTCTGCCCAAAGTTTGGTGGATATTTGACATTTGGAAAGGTATCGGCGCCCAGACAGCTCACAATTAGGGATCTTTTGGCCTTGTTTAATTTCAGACAATTAGGACCCGACACAAAAGTATTCGGTATTATTGGGAAGCCAGTTGGACATAGCAAATCACCTTTGTTTTACAATAAAGCAGTTTATGTACATTTATTGGTGGATATTGACAGATTTTGCGGGGTTCAGGTTGAGTTTTAATCTATGTTTATTAGAGCTAGTATTTCAGTTTCTAGGGTCTTTTTTCCCGTAAAATGTCTACATCCTCTCATATATGTGCCTTTGCAATTGAAAGGTGGCGTGGCTTTGTTGTACCTGTTGGGTCATTTAATAACTGGTATATATAAATTTGAAATTTATATAAATAAAGTTGACATTTTTTATTTAAAGTAATCATATTGACCATCGGGTAAGCTGGTACCAAATGCCCAAACGGCGTACAAAGCCATCTTTTATTGACTCAAATGTTATATAACCATAAAAGGGCACACATGTGAAAGTATGTTGATATTTTATGGGAAAAAAACCCGTGTTTCTACTTATTCAGATTAGAAAAAATGTATCATTTTGATGCAGTTGTACCATTCCTCACAAAGAATCTTTACTTCAATGTTGTGATATCCGGTTGCAAAGGTAAGTTTCATTTTTATAGAAACCTTAAGCATTGAGGCTAATGTAGAAGATTATTAAATTACAGCTTTTTATGTATTCTGTTATTTGATTGTATGCTACAGTCAATAGGTGTAATACAGACTATGTAGGCGCTATTTCTGCTATCGAGGATAGTCTACGAGGTTTCTTTCTGTACTTTCTATTAGAAGTGGTAATTTGGGCTGTTGGGTCAAAACCATGCCTTTTGTCCACTTATAAAAGTTTCATATTATGTTTCACGTGTGACTTTCAACCCGTTTAACCCATTTGACCCGTTTGAGGTTTACTTATATCCTAAATTGTTGCAACTGTTTACAGGTTCAGGTGTTCAAAATGGTGCAACTGGATCACCCTTGGCTGGTAAACTATTTGAGGTTATTGGTGCTGGCGGTGCTGGAAAAGCTTTTGCTTATGGAGCAAAAGCGAAGGGTTGAAGGATTGTGATAGCCAATCGGACCTACGGTTAGATTCTACTAGCACTCACATTACCATTCCTAGTACTCGAACTTGATTGCAAATAAAACATTGCACTAGTTTTATTGCATTCTTATCAGTTCAGTATGGGTGAAAGCCAACTGCACGGTTCTCATCATATTTAGAGGGTGTTTGGATGTGAGTTGTTTATCAAAACATAAAAAATTGATCATTGTGACTTCAGGTTACAGTAATCAAATAACCAGTTGCAAAATTGAAATCCAAACACCCTCTTACATGCATAGTTAATACACCAACTAAAGTTCTCTTACTGATGTTACTGCACAGATCGTGCTCGAGAACTTGCTGACATAATTGGTGGAGAGGCTATATCTCTTGCCGATTTGAGAACTTACAGTACAGAAGGTGGCATGATATTTGCAAACACTACATCAATTGGTATGCAGCCAAATATCGACAATACTCCTATTTCTAAGGTACGGCTATCTACCTTTCTTCGGTCATATGTTTTGAAATGGTGGTTTGCTGTTAGAAACTTACGATGGTGAATATGTGCATGAGATAAAGTTTCTATTTTCTTTTGTGGCAGGAAGCTTTGAAGTCGTATGCATTGATATTTGATGCTGTGTACACACCAAAAGTTACAAGATTACTTCGGGAAGCAGGAGAATATGGAGCCATAATTGTTACAGGGGTGGAGATGTTTATAGGACAGGCTTATGAACAATATGAGAGATCTACAGGGTTACTTGGTAAGGTTTAAATCTCACCGTCTCCCTTCTCTTATGAGTTTATCCTACTTTTCATTTGCAGCACCTAAGGAATTATTTAGGGAGATTATGGAAAAATCTTAATTGCCTCGGGAGCTGCCGTAGGTATGTATCGTTTTCTATCCTATCTTTCTTTATCTTACCGTGGAACAATAAACTAGGCAAAATAGTTGGAAATGTTATTGCCATTGATACCTTTTCCAATCATATGAAGGTTTGAAAAAACGAAAAGATTTGACAGTCACATATGCTCGTATTCTTATGCTTATATCTATCACATTGTTCACATCGTTTACGTATAATCTTCATCAGATTACCTTATATATAGTTTATTTTTTGTTAGACATGATCAGTATTCTGTGTCAAGTTGTTCTTCATGTCGTCTCTTGTCTCAAATTGAGCAATTAAGTTCTGTAACTCGTTTAAATTTGAGGACTTTGATGTGATTGACCACTTTTGCTCGAGTATGGAGTTAAAAAAGTATTATCCTTCAGTTAAATGCTACTAGAGTGTCTGTCCGAGATGGGCGTGGGTTAAGTAATGAGTCAACCTTCCTCTGTTGTGGAACATTTTGATTTTTTTTTTTTTTTTTTTTTTTTTTTTTGAATCATTGGTTCTCTTCTCACACAAAAACCGCTTTTATCTGATCATTAACCATTTAACCTTAACATAATAATCTAATTATTGCTAAACAAAATGATATAGGATTTTGACACACTTTGGGTGACTTGCATCTAATCAAATTATCAAACTTTACCCATTTGACCCATTGGAGATAGGATATTACCCAAATCAGGCCAACTTCTAAGTAAATGGTCAAAATTCCTACTGCAGACTTTGACTTTGGATCAAAATTTCTGCAAAATTACATAAAGCTGAAGATTTTGTTACTTTGTATACAGAAGCAGAAGGCTCGAGAGTAACATGTGTTGTGCAAAATGGTACACACAGGAAGCACGGAGGAGGTGATTATAGTTCTTGTTTCTCCATCATTTGTTATTGTATCATTAGTATTTTTGTTTGGACATAATAAGGAATTTTATATTTGACAGCCATTGTATTCTCAGTGTTGTGATACTAAATTTTTTTATAAATGAATACTCATAAATCCTTGAAAACGAACGACGTCATATTTATCTGGATAAATTGTGACTTTGTAGGTTTTTCTACTGTGATAGTAAAACTCTTGTGAGTATATGTATGATGATGTTGTGAAAAAATCGATAAGATTTGAGAATTTTGATGGACTATAGTAAAATGTCATAATAGTAAATGCATGTATTCTTTCCGGAAGCAATCTTTTCTACAATGTTCTACCTCGCACATACGTCGCTTTGGCAGGATTATGTATTGTGTTAAGGTTATTTTGAAGTGAATTGGGCTTTATAAAAAGCATCAAGACTATGCAGATATTGTTTCCTGTCTATATATTAAAAGGGTGAAGGATTTTGTATCATAGTTTTGTGCAAACTAGCAAACCCAGTTTATCGTGTGACCGTCTAGTCATTTGATGCTTAAACGCAAATAAAACATTTGTTTCATAAATCAATATATAAAGTCACTCATTTAACCGTTACTCAAGATCACAGGTTAATAATCACAGAATCAAGAACACAAAAGTCTGGAATAAGCTCTCCAATTAACAAAGAAAATAAGCTCAAAACTTTGATGTTTCACACCTTGCCACAGGCTCAGCAGGTTATGATTATATAGGGATTGATACATGCTCACCAATCCTTATCAAATTACAATTCTAATTCCATAAGATAATCCTTATCCTGACTAGAACTAAGGAATCCTAATTAGAATACAACTGTGCTACAGTAATCGACTGCTACAGTAACCGACCCATTGCTTGGAGTCTGTTCAGCTGCTGCCCATGGGCTCGGGTCAGACAAATAGACCAACATTCACCCCCTAATTTCTGACTCGAGATGAGGAGGTCTTCAACTCCGAGTAGCTCTCTCATCTCCTTGAACTTAATCCTTGCAAGAGCTTTTGTGAGAATATCAGCACGCTGTAAATCACCTCTTACAAATTCAACTCGTACTTGGCCTCTTTCAACACACTCTCGGATAAAATGATAACGTGTGTTTATATGCTTGCTTCTCCCGTGAAAAACTGGATTTTTCATAAGTGCAATAGCCGATTTGTTGTCAACAAATAAGACCACCACTCTCTCTTCCATTCCGGTTATTTCACTCAACAATCCAAGTAACCATATCCCTTGACACGCGGCTGAAGTTGCAGCCATGAACTCGGCTTCACAAGACGATAGAGACACCGTGTTTTGCTTTTGTGAGCACCACGTGATAGGTGATTTACCTAGATAAAATATGTGCCCAGTTGTGCTTCGACCATCATCTTGATCCATAGCATAACTACTATCACTAAACCCCACCAACTCCTTGGTTTTCTCTTGGTTATATCGCACTCCAAAATTCAAACTACCTTGGATATACCGTAGTATTTGTTTCACAGCTGCCATATGTGATTCTTTTGGTTCTTGCATGTAACGACTAACCAAACCAACCGAGTAAGATAAATCAGGTCGTGTGTGTAGCAAATACCTTAGACAACCAACTCGTCGTCTATACAGAGTTGCATCAACTGGTTTTCCTTCCTTGTCCATGCTTAACTTCATTCCAGGTTCTAATGGACATTGAGTAGGATTCGCTTCATGCATTCCAGCATCTTTTAAGATCTTCTTTGCATAGCCTACTTGACTTATTGAGATACTCGAATCCTCTTGCTTTACTTCAATGCCAAGATAATAGCTCAATTTTCCCAAATCACTCATATCGAACCTTTCTTGCATTTGTTTCTTGAATTCACCAATTTCGCCAAGCTTCGAACCGGTTACTAAGAGATCATCTACATAGACCGCAATAATCAAGATTGACTTGTTTGTCTTCTTCACATACACCGCTTGTTCATGTTGGCATCGCTTGAAAGACATTTGCTTGAGTTCTCTATCAAGTTTTGTATTCCATGCCCTTGGGGCTTGTTTAAGTCCATAAAGCGCCTTTTTCAACTTGTAGATTTTCCTTTCTTCTCCTTTCTTCACGAACCCCTCCGGTTGTGTAACAAACACTTGCTCTTTTAGTTCTCCATGTAAAAAAGCTGACTTTACATCCAGATGATGTAGCTCCCATGCTTCTTTTGCGGTCAATGAGATCAATAAACGCACCGTTTCAATCCGTGCTACGGGCGCAAATACCTCGTCATAGTCAATTCCTTCCTTTTGAGCATAACCCTTTGCTACTAAACGAGCTTTAAACTTATTAATTGAACCATCCGGATTTCTCTTAATTTTGAACACCCACTTTAGTCCAATGGGATTGACATTAACCGGAGCTTCAACTAATTCCCATGAATCATTCTTCTCGATAGACTCAATCTCTTGGTCCATAGCAAACATCCACTTGCTTGAAACTTTTGCTTCTTGGAACGTTCTTGGTTCATCATCTTCAATCAAAAGTAGATTTTGATCTTCATTAACAACTGAGGTTCTTGAACTAGACCCCATAATAAAGTCATTAAATCTAGTTGGCTTAGTTGAAACCCTCGAAGAACGCCTCACAACTGATTGAGTTTCTGTCACAGGAACAGGATCAGGGTCATTACCCGCTGGTTGATTATCATCAGCATCATGCTGATTTTCAGCCTCTTGATCTTCAGCCTCTACTTCATCGGTCACACCTGGGTTAACAAATCCACAACCCGTATCAATAGAACTGTGCCATTCTATGACAAACATACCTGGGTTTAGCTCGTGTGTTTCGCTTCCAGCAACATACTTCCAGCCAAGTTCCTCATTAAACTCTGCATCACGACATACCACTATCTTCTTTAGTCTTGGATTGAACAATCGAAAACCTTTTGTACCTGGCTCGTTTCCGATATAAATGAGTCGTGTTGACCTGTCGTCTAACTTATGTAAATATGGCCTTGTTTCCGTTGCATAAGCCACACATCCAAATACCCTCAAACCCTCCAAGTTAGGCTTTTTTCCTTTGAAAGCCTCGTATGGAGTTTGATTAACTAGAGCTCGAGTTGAAACTCTATTAATAAAAAATGTGGCGTGTCTAACTCCTTCAGCCCACATATAGTTTGGTACGTCTCGTGCTTTCAAGATGCTTCTAGTCATTCCCATAAGAGTACGGTTTCGCCTTTCCACGACTCCATTTTGTTGTGGTGTGTAGGGAGCGGTTAGATGTCTTGTTATACCCTCGTTTTCACAAAAGTTGGTAAATTCTTTTGAAGTGAATTCACCTCCTCTATCGGTCCTTAGGGTTATAATCTTCTTTCCCGACTTCTTCTCAACCAAAGCTTTGAACTTTTTGAAGTATTCAAATGCCTCTCCTTTTTCCTTCAAGGTAAAAGTCCACATAAACCGTGAGAAGTCATCAATAAGAACAAATATGTACCTGTTTCCTGCTATGGATGGTGGAGAGATTGGTCCACATAGGTCGGCATGAATGAGTTGAAGAGAATGTGTTGCCTTAAATTTTGCTGCTTTAGGAAACGCCTTCTTGGTTTGTTTTCCTACCAAGCAAGATTCACACAACTTGTTCTCTTGATGAATTATTGGCAAATTTTCAACCATGCCCTTCCTTGCCATTAATTCCATTGTCTCGAAATTAATGTGACCCATCCTAGCATGCCATAACCAAGCATCATCTTCCATCTTTGCTTTGAGACACACCGGACTTCCAACTTGGAGCTTTATTTTGTAAAGTCTATTACTTGTTCTAGGAACCTTCATCAGAAGCTTGCCATCTGAGTCACGCATAGTAAGAAGATTACCTTTCATACGAATGTCACATCCGCCTTCGGTAGCTTGCCCAAGACTAATTATGTTGCTTTTTAGCTCGGGTAGGTAATAGACTCCAGTGATCAACCGTTGCTCACCTGTTTTCCCTTCAATGATTATCGAACCCTTCCCTTTTATCTCGATGTAGGAGTTATCACCAAACTTCACTCTGCCGGAGATATTCTCATTCAACTCCGAAAAATATTCTCGGATCCCCGTCATGTGATTACTTGCTCCATTATCCAAATACCAAGTGTCTTCCTCGTTTGGCTTAGTATTCAATTGGTTTAGGATAATCTTTTCTTCATTCAAGAAAACCACTTCTTGAACGCTTTTCATCATAAAAAGTGTCGGGTCATCATCATCCTCCGTTTTCAAAAGGTTTGCTTCATGCTTTTTCTTTTGTTCACGGCGTTCGGGGCAATTAGAAGCAAAGTGACCATATTCATCACATCTGAAGCATTGAATCTTTGAAAGGTCTCGGCTTTTGTTCTTCTTTTGATCCGTATTGCTCCCGGAGTTGTTTTGGTTTCCTCGGTTGTGGTTATTAGCTTGACCACTACCACGAGATTTGTTTTGAGAGGAAAAGTTTTGACCTTTTCCGTTGCCACCAGAGAAGTTCCTTCCTCGACCTTTCTCAGCCTTGTTCTTATCATATCTTTCAGCCCTTCCGAACATCAACTTGCCTTGATCTTCAGAAGTGGTGTCAACACCCTTCATTCTTCCTTCAAAAGCTTTCAACCTTCCAATAGCTTCTTGAAAAGACATAGTATTCAAGTCAGCAAATTGTTCTATTGAGGCAACAATTGCAACAAACTTATCCGGAACGGATGCAAGCAGCTTCTTAACAAGTTTCTTGTCTTCATAAACTGTTCCCAAGCTGTTGACTTCAGTTACAATTTTGCCCATCCTAGCCGCAAAGTCATCGATTGATTCGTTGACTTTCATCTTTAAGGATTCGAATTCCGTCTCCAAGGTTTGCAACCTTGCTTCTCGAACCCGATCAACACCCACATACCTGGTCTTCAAAGCTCCCCAGATTTCTTTGGCTGTGTTGAATTGTGACACTTGAAAAACAAGTTCTTCTGGAATCGCCTGAAAAAGTAACGCCACTGCCATATGATCTTGCTTATCATCGACCGGTGTTCCTTCCTTTGGTTCCAACGCATCGAGTATTCCATGGACTCGGAATACTGCTTTAATTCTTATTGCCCAGATGTTATAGTTCGTGGCTGTTAACATCGGACACTGAAGAGCAGCTTTAGAATCTGCAACAGCAGTAGGTGGTCGACTGGACTCTCCTTCCACCATCTTCTTCTTGCGCCTTCTGGTATAAGTTACAGGTGTATCTGGTGTTTGATCTCCTTCCAGCCCGTTATGGTGAACCTGAGCTCTAGATACCAATTCAAGATCACAGGTTAATAATCACAGAATCAAGAACACAAAAGTCTGGAATAAGCTCTCCAATTAACAAAGAAAATAAGCTCAAAACTTTGATGTTTCACACCTTGCCACAGGCTCAGCAGGTTATGATTATATAGGGATTGATACATGCTCACCAATCCTTATCAAATTACAATTCTAATTCCATAAGATAATCCTTATCCTGACTAGAACTAAGGAATCCTAATTAGAATACAACTGTGCTACAGTAACCGACTGCTACAGTAACCGACCCATTGCTTGGAGTCTGTTCAGCTGCTGCCCATGGGCTCGGGTCAGACAAATAGACCAACATTGGTTACCTGTGTTTATCATTTGATCACGTGATCACGTGATTGCACAAATTAAGTCTCGTAGCATTTTTAAACATGTGTTAAACTCATATTAGTCTCGCAAGTTGCACAAAACTGTGATGCAAATCTTTACACATTCTCATAGGCTGGGTGGGTGTAATGGTCAACTTTTCATCACCTTCACCTCAACGTCACATCAGCTTTTCAGCACATGAGCTGTAGTTGTGACCACCTAACCAAACACATGAAAACGCCACATATTTATAAGCTTAGTTACCTACTTACCTTCTAAGTTTAGTAGCGTGAAACGTTATTAGTAGCCTTCAAGTGACCAATACCAATACCAATACCAATACCAATACTTAGCTTCGTTGACGGAACAAGGGTGGGTCTTGAGGATCTCGTGACACACATGGATTTTTGTGGAGATAAGCTTAAGCCTACACGGTAAGCTTAGACAAACATCACATATTTATAAGCTTAGTTACCTACTTACCTTCTAAGTTGAGTGGTGTGAAACGTTATTAGTAGCCTTCAAGTGACCAATACCAATATCAATATCAATTCCAACATATACTAATCTTTATAACCCGAACAATCACACCGGGATAACACCTCAAGTGAAACCCAAAAACGGATTTCCTACACCGTAGTCTTCGTATCCAAAGTGATCAAATTTTAACTACTCTATATTCACGAACTGAGACAGAAGCGTGCAAAACAAAACAACCAAAAAAATAACATTTCTTTTTATTGAAACAATACGAAAAAGCAAAACCAAGTTGCAATATTCACCATACGACCCGACCCACTATCAATTTACTATTCATCCTGCTCAATTTTCAAGTACATAAACGAATCAAAAATTTTTAACCACTTTTTCAATATAATATAACAAAATTTACCTATCAATAAGATTCGGCGATGAGACCAGCTAACAATCCCCCGCTGCACACATGGGACAGAGATCAGAAACCTTCCACACGTACAAAGTTACTTTATAATTATCCTGGTGTCACATTGTGAAAATAATGACTATAAAACCATTATTTAAACATAATAATAACACCAAATAACATCGTATCTAATTTGCGACCATTTTTTATACAAAAGACTTGGAACAATCGCGCATAAGACAAGACAAACACACAGATATATACGATGGATATATACTTGGACAGATTAGAAAATGATTCTGCAGCCATCCAGACTTCCTCAGCTTGTCACTTTCAGTCTTTGAAGAATCCAGAAATAAGCTGAAGTCCAGCAAGCTCGACTTTAACACTACAAATTTAGATAACCACACAATAAGTCCGTGTAAAATCATAACCATGTATAGAATGAGTATACTTTAAAAATTTTCTTACGCTGGCCGAAACTCAAGCCCACATACAATGAGGCCAGACATAGTTCCTTCTTGACTTGTAAACTTCATATAAATCGTATGAGAGTCATTCTCAAGTTCATGAGCTGAGTTAAATTTCCACAGTTGAATCTCCATCCATCCATCTTCCCTTTGTTTTGGAACCCGAGTAAAATCATTTATATTCAATGGGGTTGGGGTAATAAAATAGAAAAATTCGGCCTTGTTATTTTCTTGGTGGATTAAATCTTGTACTTTCACTGGAGAATGCAGCCCTTGGCAATTATTTGAAATCTTGAACACAAAGTAACACATGTACTCTGTATTGGGTGATAACATTTGACTTTCAATTGTGCATTTGATATGAAATAGTTGTTGTGGTAAAAGCTCACACACCTTCCGAAATCTGCATGCGTGACACATATAATATGGTTACATACGTCTTAAAAAAATTCATTTCGAGACACAGAAAACTAAATCCATATGGTAAAGCTTTTCAACCATCTATTCACAAAACCTTACATATTTTATTTGATAATGTACATTTAGATTAGCTTTAGCTTAATTAATACTCCGTAATGTTTTAAAGTTTGTTCAGAAAATCAAACCTGCAGTGAATTGATCTTCTTGAACTATAGAGATTCGCGTCAGAAAATTTGAATATAGTTGCCTTTGCAGAAAGCATGAGAAGTTTCTTCCCGTTTACTTTGCCGAACCAGAACATGTCCTTAGAGTTTGTGTACTTCTTAAATAAATCTTTAAACATAGTTGGCAACTGTTGCAGTTGATCCACACTGAAGTTTGATTTCAAGACTTTCGGGGTTTCCTCCAACTTTCCAACATCTTCAAGTTTCACCTGTATAGAAATCATGTATAGGCATGTAACTTAGAATACTTTTTCCATACATCCACCGGCTTTGTAAAATATAAAGTAAATTGCAAAAACCATCCACGTTGTTTGCCCAGATAGCAGGCGCAATCCCAATAACATCAAAAGTGCAGGCATAGTTCATGTGGGGAACTTTCAGTTCAATTTTCATCCCTGACCAAAGTTGAATGAATGACATATATTTAACCTTTTTTTACCCAAATGACTGAAAGTTCCCACAAACAAACTGCGCCTGCACTTTTGGAGTTATAGTGATTGCGCCCGTGAGTTGGACAAACCATAAGGACGGTTTTTTCAGTTTACTCTTTATTATAAAAAATAATTTAGAACACATCAAAGGAATATTTTTAAATTTACCTTAATGGCTCGAAATTCAGTGCCTTCAACATAAATCGCACCATCTCCATACTGGAAGGTTGAAAAGCTCTCTAGTAGAAACTCAAACACGACATCCTCTTTCTGGTTCGAGTATCGGTCCAACTCAATCATCATCCACTCCTTGTCTCTCCGTGTTGCAAAATATGCATGCCGACTTTCGGTCCCCTTCCTATACTTAAGGTTAACATATGCCGGTGTACTTGAAAAGTTTCTTGAATCACAAAATTTGAAGACTAAATAGACTCCATAAACAACATCTGGAGATAAAAATTGAGCATTTGTCTTGATGTTGATGTTTAGGTTGGAAATATCTGACATCTCAACTACTGTATCAAACCTGCACATATTATAAATAGATGTTCTTGATGTGTTTATCAGTAGCGCGCAGTAGCAGCTTACTCCCTCTATCATACACTTATACTTTAGAATTTAATAATTTTTTTTTTTCTCTCCATAAACATTAGAAAAAGAAAGATATATGCATGTTCAACAACAATGCGTATATTGACTTATCACTTGTGTACTAACAGGGGTAGAGAGAAAGATAGAAGAACCTTGATTCTGGAAGAGATTGCCACTTCAGTGGACAACTGTTTATGTATGAAAACGTTGTTGCTGATACCATTTTATTTCTTTCCCGATTACCATCGAATGACAGCAGCTGTTATACGACATGAATTAATTTAGACTTGATTTATACCATGTGTAAATGCAAGTATGATTTTTAAGCTGTCCATCAATAAGTAAAAGATGCATAAAACGCTGGAAACACAAAATAACTGAGATATATTAACGAACTGCTTACCACTTTGTCCTGTTGAAGGAGGACTCCTGCTGAGAATATGTTGTAAAGATCCTCTTTCTTTATGGTAGAATAATCTCCGGGGCATTTTGACATCTGGATTATTTCTTTATAGTCTTTTGGCAATTTCGGCTCCCATATCGCAAAATCCACCTGTACATTAGTTAAACAGTTAATAAGCTCATCTTTCATACGATCACATTTCTACCGTTAGGGAAACTACTAAAGACATTCTAGTAAACATGGACAAGACATTTTTTCTGGATCATGTAAACTTGTTCTCTTCATTTTGACATTTGATTTATTTTTTGTTTTGAGTGATAAAAAACAGACTGTCTTATTAAGAAATATGTTTGTTTATCATGTTTTATGGTTCAACATCACTTGTTTGAACAATAGAAGTGTAATTTGAAGTTATTGTAAAACTTACTTGGAATTCCAATGCTTTCTTAAGTTGTATTATCACTTCACCTGCCGTTGGCCGTCTTTCTCTCCTGTGATGTAAGCATTGAAGGGCAATCCTTGTAAATGTAGTATATGACTGTGGCACAATTTGTTCTTTCATACCCTCAAACACTAACTCATCAAGTTTTTCTAAATGATAGTGTTGTTTAGCCAAAAAGGGTAAATAGAGATACTCGTCATCTAGTTTTACAGATGATAGTTTCCCACACAATATGTCAAATAAGACCGCACCCAATGAGAATATATCAGACTCTTTGGTTAAGAAGCTTGTTTTCGAGTATAGTGGGTCACGATAGCCAATTGTGCCTGTAACATTGTCGATGACATAGTCTACATCCTGATTTGTTGGACATACTAAGGAAAGCCCAAAATCACTAATTTTTGCTTTCCAATCATCAAACAGTAGAACGTTGCTACTGCTGATGTCCCTATGTATTACCATTTCTGGACTTGAAACAGTTCCATGAAGAAACTCCAACCCCATTGCAATATCGATGCATATTTTAAGCCGTACCTCCCACGTAAGACTATTATCGCTCAAGTACTTATCAAGACTTCCTCTTGATGCATACTCATAGACAATAATTTTCTCATTCTCTTCATCACAGTAGCCTACAAGACCAATTACATTTTCATGTTTATACTGCATAAGGATTTCAAGTTCTGTCATAAATTCAGCTTCTCCTTCAGCAGATTTTCTACCCAACCGCTTTGCAGCAATGAAGTTATGCCCATGGGTGTGACCCTTGTACACATTCCCAAAATCTCCATGTCCAATAATATTGTCTTGGTTGAAAGTTTTTGTGGCCAACTTTATGTCTTGATGTGACAGTTTAAGGTTGTCCTTGTGGTTCTCCTGCGAATCATCGGACAATCAGTCGATTTGATAAGTAAAATATAAGTGAACTATTTGCCATCTAAAACTCCTTTAAAGTCTCTATGTTCAGGGTTATGGTTGTAAATTAAGCTTGGTAAAGTTTAAGATTAAAACAATATGTCACTAAAGTTAAGGACTAAATAAGTTAAATGGTAAGATCGTTAATTCAGTAAAAGTTTGAGAATTAAAATATTAGTTGCACAAAGTAAAATGTATAAAATGTCACATACTACTACAAAGAATATATGAGGAGATTATAAAGTTATTCAAAAAAAATTGCGCACCTGACAGTATAGCGCTTTTTTAAGTTCGTTGATGACAACATCTATTGATGGACGTTCGACTTGAGTCGCTGCTAGACACTGAAACGCAATTTTTGAAAATACGTCCAAAGACTCTTTATTGGGTCCTTTGGTAAGAGAAAAGACATGTTCATCAGTTTCTTCCTTTATCTTGTGATCAACAATTTCCATTAGTGTTCTCTTCTCATAATGAAGTCGTGCAATGGGTGCAATCCCCCTCTCATCGATGTCGGTGAAAATACGATCATAGGCCACCTTCCCAGTCAAGATCTCAAATAACACAACTCCAAAAGAGTAAATGTCTGATTTCTTGTTTAACTTGCCAGACTTCGAGTTCTCATAATCTGGATCTAAGTACATAGGTGTACCTGCAATCGTGCTGGCATTGAAAGTACTGGCATCTTGATCTGCTGGGTGGAATTTGGAGAGCCCGAAGTCGGCAATCTTCGCCACCCAATTATCGCCCAATAGAATGTTCGCGCTCTTGATATCACGGTGTATTATCTTTTGTTTTTCCTGGTCTGTGTTGGTGTGAATGTAATTCAAGCCATGTGCGATATCAAGACATATTTTCAAGCGTTGCATCCAAGTAAGATTAGTCAATTTATCACTGCTTCCCAAATAATCTTCAAGACTTCCTTTAGAAGCAAGCTCATAGACAAGGATCATGTGATCAGGACCTTCATTACAAAATCCAAGAAGAGAGATTATATTTTTATGTTTACAACTCGTCAATGCTTCAATTTCTACATTGAACCCTTGTTCTCCTTTTTGACTGTTGATTCGTTTTATGGCTACAGGGCTTTGTTTCTTAGGAAAACCACATTTATTTTCCCCGTCTATTGACGATGAATTGCTGCTATCAAAGTGTTCGAGTCGTGCCTTGTATACCATACCAAATGCGCCTGACCCAATGCAATATTTGTCAGAAAAATTCTCGGTTGCCAACTCGATATCATTAAGTCCAATCTTCAAGTGTTCCAAGTTCTTCCACTGCAACATAGTGGACATTCAAAATACAACAACATACTTAAATAAATTATTGAATGAAAAAAGAATCACAATCTGTATTAATTGTGATGCTAACAGAATTAAGTTATACAACTCTTTTTCTCAGCCAATGGATTCCATTAGCTTCGATATCAGTTACTATTTTACTCTTTAAAATAATTTGTGATTTGTGACTAGTGTGCAGGTCCATGGTAGTTGGTGCAGATGGTGTTTTTGATTCCTGGTTTTTCGATTTCTGTCCCCATATCAATAAAGTTGTTAACAGTCTTTTATCATTACGTGCCAGGGTTATGAATATGAGACATCAGAAATGAAAAAAGCCCATTAACCACATAGACCATTCATCTAATTTACTTTTTTGTTTACTAATTAGGATGATCAGCTTCAAACTAAAACTATAAAGAAGTAAATTACCCTCAGGTGATTGGATGATGTACTGTCAGCTGCACTCTTTGGAAGTTCCTAAAATAATATTTGCAAAAGAATAGGAGATTAGTAGATAAATTTAACAGTTATTATCAGATAAAGTTGATAAGCAAGTTGAGTTTCTTACCGGATTTTCATACATTGATTGAAGTTCCAAGGCTTTCTCAAGTCTTTTGACAACCTGATCTATGTATGGGCGATCTGCTCTTTCCTCTTTTACGCAGCCATATGCTGTTTCTGAGAATATTTTTAATGATTCTGGTTCCATCTGCTTTCGTAAATGTGGATCAATCATATCCTCCAAATGAGATTTTGCCAGCTGACTTAATAACCCCTCTTTCAACTCATCTTCAAGTTCATTTTCGCCTTCGTCTTCATCTTCATCTTTGTCACCATTTGCACTCCTTCCGCACAAGACTTCTAGTAATACAACACCGAATGAATACACATCTGATTTGTGGGTTACCCCGCCAGTCTTTTCATATTTTGGATCCATGTATACATTCTTAACAATATCACGAGTAAGAAGAAGACGGTGCCTCCGAGCTACTGTATTTTTCAATGAAAGTTCAAAACCAGATAACTTGGGTTCCCATTTGTAATCTAGTAAAATTTTTGAGCTCCTGATGTTGCAATGTATGACACTAAAATCACGTCCAGCATCATAATGGATATAACTCAATGCATTTGCAACACCGACGCATATCTTCAACCTTTGCATCCATGTGAGGGTCTGGTCACTTAGATATGTTTCAAGACTTCGGTTGGCCTCCTTCTTGTATATGATAATCTTAGAGTCCTCATCACCACAAAAACCAATAAAAGACACTAGATTCTTATGTTTGAGGCTAGAAAGCATCGAAACTTCTGTCCAAAACTTTTTGCTCTCAACTTTTAAATAATCTAAATAGAACCTTTTTACAATAATATCGATGAATTGTTCAGAATGTAAGAGACGACCTTTGTAAATCTCTCCAAGCTTATATAATTCGATGACATTCTCATTAGCAAAATTGTTGGTTGCTGATGCTATATCTTCCCAGTTGAGTTTGAAGTGAGAAAGATCTATGAGGAAAGACTTTGTCTTTTGGCTGACATGGGACTCAACACGTGTAGATATGGAGGTCAATGGTCCCTATATGTACCAAACAAGACAACATTACCAAGTGTCCCAAAAAAAATGACACGTGTAGATATGGAGTTCACTTTTCTAAAATTCTAGTGGCTTACAACAATATTAATAACTAAATAATTACCTTGTCATGATTGGATGATGCATCTTCAACTTTGGCCGCAACTATTGAGTTTTCCTTTAATATCATAAATACAATAATAAGTAAATGATTTTATTCTTGTTAATATTAATATTAAAAAAAAAAAAAGATGAAAGAGAAAAGCCTCTTACAACATTTTGACGTTCCATTTGAAGTTTCAACGCATTCTCAAGTCTTGTGACAACCTCACTTATATCCGGGCGTTGAGATCTTTCTTCATTCAAGCAGTCATATGCTGTCTTCGCGAAAATGTTGAATGATTGTGGATCCATTTGTTTCCGTAGAACTGGATCAATGATTTCATCTAGTATTTTCTTTTTATAATGGAAAATGGCCATTGGGCCCAAATACTTATTATCTTGCTCGTGAATTATTGATAGCCTACCACAGAGTAGTTCAAACAATACTATCCCAAAGGAGTAGATATCTGATTTGTGGTTCACACTTTTAATCTCAATATATGTTGGGTCTCCATACCCTTTCACATACCGAAGTTTATTAGTAAGAAATGAATGATGCCTTTGAGAAGCTTTAATCTTCATGGAATCTACAAAAAAAGATAACTTGGGTTCCCAATCATCATTTAATAGAACTGTGGCACTGCATAATTGGCGGTGTATTACGCTGAAATCGCGTGACTCGTCATAATGAATGTAGCTTAATGCATGCGCAATACCCACAGATATCTCCAATCTTCGCACCCATGTCAACAACATCGGGTCACTTAGATAGTTGCCGAGACTTAACCTGGTCTCATACCTGGTAATGATGATCTTCTCATCATTTTCATCACAAAACCCAACAAGAGAAACCACATTTTTATGCTTGAGACTAGAAAGAATAGAAACCTCTGTCCAAAACAGTTGTTCTACTCCATCCCGTTCTTTATTTAACCTCCGAGCATAGATATCAATCAACTCACCGGACCACAAGAGCTGTCCCATGTATCTCTGTTCAAACCCATCTTCTAAGATGACATTTTTTTGAGTGAAGTTGTTGGTGGCAGATAGGATATTTTGAAGGGGGACTCTGAGGTGAGAAAATTCATTCATTATCTGTAAAATAGTCAAGTTAAAATGACAGTTAGAAAAAGGGAGTATAATAATGCCTACAAACTGTTTGATAAAATTCCTGAACCATGTCTAAGACATTTTAGGTCTAATTCTGCATATGTGTTTTAGTTTATAGTAATTAAAATAGTCTTAACATTCTTTAGAAGTTTAGGAAGTGAGCAAGTAAATGGTCTTAGTAAGTTGCATTGTTTTGGTTAGTGACTTCATGTTGATAATTTAGTCTTGGTTAATGTAGTCAATATTTGCTCCTAAGGTGTTTTAAAGCATTTGATCCAGAATCAGATGGTGTAAGTATTGACTATGAGCGGCGATACTTTGTCTACCTGATGCAGTTTTGATGGGATAATATTGGGATAATTGTCTAACAGTAAATTGTTTAAAGTTGCAATATATTTTTGTTTAGTGTTAATATTTACTATTTAGTCATCTGAAGTTTGAAGATTGCATAAGATTCAAGGGTAGAAGGTGGTATCTAGGAAAAACTATGGTATCCAAACTGTGAATGAAATTGCAGACACATGTGTTCCTAAGGTATGGGACAAAGGCAATTATGGAAATTAAAAGTAAAAAACATGTTCCTAAGGCATTAGTCATTTTTATCCCTTTTACTTGTAGCAGGCATAAGTATTTTACAAATATGACACGATATTGCATTCGTATCCACACTAGGTATCGAGTTGGTACAAACAAACTGCTTATTTGAACTGTTTGATTCTGCTAAGTCTTTCTGAAACTGCTTGAATCTAGATATATAGAAACGTGATGATTCTGCTTGTTGTTGATTGCTGAATGATTATAGATGATTGGAGTTGTGCTTATTGACTCAACAAGGTAAAAAAATGGCTTGATTTCGCTGATTACTGATTGTTGAATAAATATATTAGATTGATTTCAGTTGTGTTGATTGAATGAAGCTCTGGTACCGTAATACTAATCTAAACTACTCCAACTAACTAAATATTAGAGAGTGAAAGTGTAGTGCATAATGTAACAGATGATACTAGAGTAGAGTGTTCAGTGACACTATATATATGGTAAACTTACACATAATCTTATGTGATCTCATATGCCACAGCAGGTATATATATTTTTAGTTTTATGTACCAAAATATGTTGAGTTTGAGTAAGCTTTCTATAGACTTTTTGAAATCAAATGATTATGCTATTACTTCATTCATTCCATTTCTTAAGTTATGTTCATCTCATAAAGTCATAGGCCATATTGTCTTATTACAGATTGATGAATCTGAAAAGGAGGAACTTGAATATAAAACTGTTGAGGAAGATCAAGAGCTTGTATAAGTTTGATCCAGTTCTTATATACTACTCATTCTTGTTTCAGGCAAAAAATGATTTTTCCAAAGCTTATGAGAAGGAGACCCATAATACCAAGGACCAATTAAAGGACTATATATGGAAAGCCTTGAAAAGTGGCAAGGTAATGTTTCAAAGCAGATCAATAATCCCAAAAAGTCATAGGCCATATTGTCTTATTACTGCTTATATAATACCGTAAAAGAATACACTCTGAAATTAGAAGGTTGTTACCCATTTGACCCGTAGCATTGTTTCAACTTTCAAAGCAGATCAGCAATCCCAAAAGGTTGTTACCCATTGCTTGCATACAATATTGATAAGGAGTTCGGGTGCATTTCGAGTTTAGATGTCTTTTGTTATTTCGTTGAGTATTCTTTTCTGAAACTAATACGTGTCTAATATTTTCCGTTTATGCCTCTGTTAGGTGGAATAAAAAGGCCAAGGGATCATATTAAATTAGTATACTGACAAAACTGAAGGCTAAGATAACCAAGGTTATGGGTAATATTGAGAAGGTTGTTGTTTCGTTTTCATGATGTTTTGTTTATTGGCCATCATTTAGCTACCTTTTTAGTCTTTTTAACATGTCGGTTTTTGGTGTTTCAAGGTGCTTATGGGATATTAATGTTACTTATATTGGCTGAGGTTACTAGGTATGTTGTGTTTAATCTCTTACATTAACTGCAGTGCGTGTCAGGCTGGGTGACTATCAAGTCTTAACCGGTGGCTATCAAGTCTTAACCAGTGACCTAATCGACCTTTTTTCTTATCAGTTATTCGTTTTTTATCGCCACATAGAGACAAACCATAACCTGGACCGAAAAATTTACAAGTAAATGAGTTGAACGTGTATAAGGGAAGTTGCTTCTCTTCCAGTCAATGCGTTATAAGTCCCTAAAAGTTTATGCTTTGAGGTTAAACACACAAACAAAAAGTGGATGGACAACTCATATGTAGCTTACATGTAATTTTGAAGAAAATTAGTTTTGATCTACAGCTTGGAGTCTTGGACAAGCTACAGTGCAAGGCCATATATACTACCTTGTGTATATCGTAATGAACTTGCTAAACTACAGGTAGATTTTATAACTATACTACTTTTAAAATTTTGATTTTACTTTGTAACTCAGCAATCCCTGTTTTCTAATTTTAATCGTCTACCAGGGACACTCCTCCAGTTTCATATAAAGGTTTGTAGGATGTCCTATCAAAATCTCGGTTGGGTGGTTATAGTTCACAAATGTTTGCAGATAGTAGTAGTACTTATTATGATAGAAAGATGGAAGAGGAAAAACCATCTTACCTCATTCTGATGTTCGAGTTGAAGTTCCAAAGCTTTCTCAAGTCTCGTGACAATCTCATCAATATTTGGCCGCTGCGATCGTTCTTCATTCAAGCAGTCATATGATGTTTCCGCGAAAATGTCAAATGATTGCGAGTCGATTTGATTCCACAGATCCCAATCAATTATTTCATCGAGTCTTTTCTCTCTATAATGGGTAACGGCCAGTGGAGCCAAATACTTATTACTATCGCTGTCGATTACTGCTTTTCTACCACAGAGCACTTCAAACAGTACTATCCCAAAGGAGTACATATCTGTCTTGTGGCTCACAGTGTAAGGAAACTTTAAAAATGATGAGTCAACATACCCAGGTGTATACGGACATGCACCATTATTGAAAGAATGGTGCCTTTTAGATACTTCAATCTTCATGGAACGTTCAAAATTAGATAACTTGGGTTCCCATTCATCATTTAATAGAACACTGCCACTGTTGATTTTCCGGTGTATTACGCTGAAATCGCGTGGCTCGTCATAATGAATGTAGCTCAATGCTCGCGCAATACCGACACATATCTCCAATCTTCGCACCCATGTCAACAACATCGGGTCACTTAGATAGTTGCTGAGACTTCCCCAGGTATTATACCTGGTAATTATGATCTTCTCATCATTATCATCACAAAACCCAACAAGAGAAACAAGATTTTTATGCTTGAGAGTAGAAAGCATTGAAACCTCCATCCAAAATTGTTGTTCTTTTTCATCATCCCTCTCTTTATTGAACCACCTTCGCGCACGGATTTCAATCAACTCACCCGACCACAAAAGCTGTCCCGAGTATCTCTTTTCAAATTCATTTATTTCCCAGCAATTTTTTTTATCAAAGTTGTTGGTGGCGGATACTATATCTTGAAGGGGGATTTTTAGGTGAGCAAAGTCGTCATGATTGACTGAAGACATCATGATGTATCTGCTTGTTAATCTGAAAAAAAAGGGTGTGTGGGTTGTTACAAAAAAGAAGCGAAAGAGTGTTTGGGTGATATATAAAAATCTGTTCGGTATGTCATATGTGTTTGTATATAAATGTGTGAGTTATCTTTAATGGATGGAGGTCTTGTTTTTGCATTGTTATTGTAGTAGAGTCTTGACTATTTGACCGTTAACATTAAACAAATTGTCCACAGCGTATATGAAACTTTCTTTTTATTGAAATATTCCAACTTTTGAATACGTAAGAAATAAAAAAAACAACAACCATCAATATTAAAAATTAAAAAAAAAAAAAAAAAAGGCTGTTTATTGTTGATTTCAGAGGCTATGGGTAAACTCATTATTATGTCATGTTCATATTGTATTATGCAGCTTAATTTGATTAATGATAGGTTACTTGTTTATGTAATTTAATTAGTTGGTAAAAAAGCTGGTTTCTTATCATCTTTTTTTTAAAGGCACATTGTTAGTGAATGAAAGAAACCTCGAGTCTTATGTCATTGCAAGAGATCATTTTCTTGTACCTAATGGGAATATGCTCCCCAGTGTTGGAAGGTGATTATATCTTAACGATGCATTCTTATGTTACCATGATCAAAAGCCGTGTTTTGAATTTTTTACGTGACGGGTGGTCAGTAAATAATGAAAAAATTGCAGTTATATATTATTCTATTTTATTAAGAAACGTTTGTAAGGGGGTTGGCAACATACACGTGAAGGCACGGGACGTGAAGCATCATGCACGGGAACACCGCCGCCTTGCCTGCATGATGCCGCACGGGATGAGATTTGAGTGAAAGATTCACGCACGGGATGAGATTTGAGTGATGCTTTGTTCTATGTGATGTTTTATAATTTTAATGGAATTTAAAAAAAAAAAATTAAGTGAGTGATGGGATGTAGTGAGTGATGGTGTTGCCAACAAAAATATGAGTGAGTGATAAAAAAAAGTAGGTGAATGATGTGACATATTGGGATTGGTTGAGAGTGATTAATTGAATTTTGGGTGAGAGATGGGTTGAGAACCTCTAAAAAAGGATGCAAAGATATTCGGAAGAACAAATAAAAACAAGAGTAGAAAGAAGATGTGGTGACTACAATATATATATATTTTTTTTGAAGAAGACTACAATATATTATATGGCGCTCCAATGAAACCTTATTATAAAAGTAATTAAACATGCATCTCTAAATTAACCACACTTGACCAATGATGAAGGTGTCTTTGTGATTATTAAATTCTAATATCAGACTTTTGGCCGACAAAGTTGACGGTAAATGCATAATTACAAAAATGTTGTGCATCCCTTTACCAAATCAATAAACAAAGTGTACTTTACCGACCAGCATGTGACAATCCACATATTCCAATGAATAAACAAATCTATGAACAATGCCTACTATTTTTACACTAAGACATAGTTCTTGAAATACACAAATAACGAGATTTTATAGCGGCAAATAATTGTAGTGATATAAAAAAATTTGTGCGTTATAAACTAAAAATAATTGGTTCTGGTAAAAAAAAGTTCAAATTAAACCAGTTTTTATATTTTTAAAACGCGGTTAGACCCGCAAGGTTTGAAGTGACTCGGATCAACCCGATGGTTAAACCGGTTGAACCAGCAGCTAACCCAGTTACCCGGTGACTCGACCGGTCGATTAGAGACCAATTTTCAAAATATTGATTAAACACTAACACTATTTAAACTGAATGAAAATAAGATGGGTTCATAAATAGTTTACTTAATTTTTTCACTTTTTTATTTTTCCACTTTGAGTGTTTTTCCTTTATATAAAGTATGGGATTAGTTGTGTGATTCGCTCGATAGATGGGCTATCTTCATTTTATTATTTGTAAATATTAGTAGACTAATATTCTTGTGTAGTAACAAATAAATAATCGGATTTTTGGATATGACATGATTGAGTGTTTTCTTAAGTTATGATGTATATAGGTCATGTTAATACTCTTTTTAAGACTTTAAATTTTGAGTCATTGGAGTGTTAATTGATTTCCTACTTTTATCAATGTGTTATTGAAGTTTTTAAGAACTCAAATCATCAATCTGATTACATAAAAGAATATGGGTAGTTACACTATTAACATTATGTATTCTAAAAAAGTAAAGTAAAGTAAAGTAACTCCCAATACCGTCTTCCACGGGTTATGGGTCCCAATACCGTCTTCCACGGTGTATTCTAATCGTTATAATTACACTAAAAATACTAAAAGAACCCTTAAAAATCTAATCACAACAAATAGCCCATTTGTTTATGTTTATGTGTATATTGATTTTTCACATTGATTAGTCAATCTCATATGAAACCATTACTATTACACTCATTTTTAGTGTAAGATGCCCTTAGTACACACTGTCTAAGCCAATCTTTCTTTTGTTTTCACCCATTGACGAGTGGATGTAGATGGAATGCTCATTTATGTTCTTCCTTATTTGTTTCTTCATTTCATCAACTGCATAATCCTCTATCCAAAGATACAATAAATAAATAAAGAAACGAACTTAATTATCAGCAATGGAGATACATAATGAACCATATGCAAGTGATATTATTGAAATGGAGGCTCAAAAGTAGTTATAAAAGAAAAGGTTAAACAAAGAATTTCCTATAATCTAAAACGATTCAACTTGTGGGTTTAGTTAATTACATGTTGTCTACTTGCAAAATGAGCTGGAGACTGATGGTGATACACTAACTACTACACGGCCGGCCATGATTAACATGATTAAAATAAAAAGACTATAGCCTTCAAAAGTCAGTAGTAAATATATAAAGACTATAAAACATGATTAACACTTAATAGACTTCAAAAGTTCTAATAAATATATTGATCCAAGGCATCCAACCACAAAAACTACATTACTCGTTATTGCCATTTTTTCTAAAGTAAATCTCATGTAAACCTTCTTTAAATAAACTATATCCATGTTGTGGTTACAATATGCGAGGTGTGGAAGAAGCAATCAACGTACTTAACGCCAATACAAAACATAGTAAAACATGTTTAGTTTGATACATTGATTTGGGCGGGCATGCTAGAAAAATATCATCAAATTTAACAAATTTTCCTAAAGTGTTAAACTATACATATTTTGATGTGTTTTCACGTTAAAAATTATGTAACATTCACTAGATAAGAACGAAATGATCAAGGATTTCATTTTGGTCAAATAACTGAATCGGTTGAAATAAAACATCAACATAAATTCAAAACCACAAGAGCACAAGATCATTAAATGATATTTTCTTGGCTAATAATCATTTCATCAAATCACTACATGTGCAGTTAATTACAATAGAACATTGGCTAAAAAGTCCTCTTTTCATTTAGTGAAAACAAGAACATGTGAACAAGTTTAATAATTAATTGTTGATAAGTAATACTAGTATAAAATTGGCTAATTATTTAAGGAATATATTCATTAATAGATGCTAACAACTAAAACAACGTATGAACATGTTTAATAATTACTTATTGATAAATATTATAAAATTCGCAATGGGATGGGTTATAATGACCCCCCCCCCCCCCCCCGCTATATATATATATATATATATATATATATATATATATATATATATATATATATTTTATAATTTTGTTTATATCAAAAAGCTATAAACCTGAAAGTGCGGAACAGAAAATATAAAGTTTAATAAGTCAAATGCTTAAAACTGTCAGAAATACGGAATAGAAACTGACACAAAACTGTGGTGTACTGAAAAAAAATGGAGGGACAAAAACTGAAAGTGTGGCAGCCTAGGGGTAGACCCCGTGGGTATAACACAACCCTTGGCAATTATCAAAGGAATATATTCATTATATGTCATTAGATGCTAATGGTTTTGTATCTTGCGTAAAGTTCTTTAACAGCTCAATTGTCATTTATGAAGTAATGACAATGAAATTTCTTTTTTTATTTATAAAAATAAAGACAGCTAACAAACCCATACTTAAATAACATGGAAATTTGAAGACATTATTATGTATACGTAAACCTGTTCGGTTTGTGCTTGTGATGTAGATAAGTGTGTGGGGTTCCTTGTTATTTTTAATGGATGGAGGTCATGTTTTTGTAAAGACAATTAACTTTTTGTCATAGGATTTATTGAATGATTCAAAGTTTGAATACAATACAATATGAAACCTGACCTTGAAAAATCATCGATGTTAAACAGGTCATTAAGGGCTGCTGCTAGTGCCTAGTGGTCTTAGTTTATTGAATATGCAATACTTTACATACTTCTGCGTCTCATGATCGAAGTAGTGGTCAATTCAATCAATTGTAGTATGCATAAAATCTAATATTCTACAATCTACATACTTATGCATTTTGATCATTTTCGTAGTGATTGTTAATTAAAAAAAAATAACATAACGTACAAATTTCATTATTAACAATCACTTGAACGAGCTCACTAATAGACAAACCTCAACTCCAAAATTAACATAAAATCTATTCGAGGTTTAAACACTATAATCATTCCAAAACACCAACTCAAGAGCACATGATACATAAAGTGATAGGCCAAAAGATCCCTGTAGAACCAATTATTACCATAGAACCAATCAAGCAATCTTAGCACTCATTTTTTTTTATCAAAATAAAAATAATAAACTTTATCCCTTTTTTTAAAATTTAAATATCTCGCAAACCGTAAATTATTATGCAAAAAAAAAAAAAAAAAAAAAAAAAAAAAAAAAACTTCGCGACGAAAATTAAATTGTCTTTCTAAAGAAATGCATTGTTATATACTTTCGACGAACATTATTTTTCGATGATTTTTTTTTTCAAAATTTTCGCCCAGAAAAATCATATATGATTCGTAAAAATCACATATGATTTTTACGAATCATATATGATTTTTACAAATCATATATAATTCGTAAGAATCATATGTGATTTGTAAAAATCAAATCATATGTGATTTTTACGAATCATATATAATTTTTCTGGGCGGAAATTTTAAAAAAAAAAGTTTGTCGAAAAAAAAAGTTCATCGAAAGTATATAACAATACATATCTAAAGAAAGATGATTTAATTCTGCAAGATATATGTTATTTTAAAAAAAATGTGGAAAATAAAAATGGATGGCTATGATTGGTTCATTAGTTCTATGACAAATATGAGTTCTACATTGATCTCATCTCAAAGTGATAGAGTACCACGTTTTGTTAATCAATCCAAAACACGTGGCTTCCAATTTTTAGAACAATTTCAGTGACACATTTCATCAAACAAGTTACATGCATATTTATTTACATGTATTGATGATAATGAATCCTTATCACTTGCCAAAACATGACTTAATTAACAAACACAAGCCATGTATATTGATGATTAGTAATGATCAAAGATTTCTTTTTGGACAAATATCTAGAATTGGATGAAATGAAAAATAACATAAATTGAAAACCACAACTCCACAAGAGCACAAAATCATGAAGTTATATTTTTTTGTTAATATGTAGTTGATTTACAATAGAACACCGGCTAAAAAGTCATCTTTCCATTTAGACGAATGCAAGAGCATTTGAAGAAGTTTTATAATAAATTGTTATAGTATTGACCAACTATCAATAGAATATATTCATTGATTAGTTGCAATAAAACATATTCATTCACTTGTTATTAAATTGGCCACCTAGCAATAAAATATATTAATAATGAAATTTGTACGTTATGTGAACAAGTTCTATAATCATGTATCATTTGCTACCTGTTTTTGTATCTTTCATAAAGTTCCTAGCAGTAGGTAGTGGTTGACCAGCAATAACATCATAGCGACGTCGGCAATGTGTGGGGTGATCAAGAAAAGAGCCAACTTGAGTTCGTTGATAAGTTACAGCTATTTTCACATTTTGAACCTTCTGCACGTGATACACCAATCCATATTTTCTTTTTCACCTTAAGTTAGATAATCTCCAGAATATAAAGTAGTTAATATATTTGATTTAGTTACCTGATGTCCTTTTTTTTTAATTTGTATTAACGACGGTATAGAATTAAATAAATTCTTGGTTAAGTGGTTAAAGTTTTGTTCTCTATTTCATGAATATAGTTTGTTTGTGGACTTATTTGGTTATTAACTTTGTACTATTGTTTTCAAACAGGACATTTCAAAACTATGTGTAGTAATTACCAATGTGGATCAGACATGAAAGTATGTGAGATTGTGAATGTGTGTGTTCCATGTTATTTTATATAATGGATAAAGGTCCGTTTTTGCATTATTTTAATATAAAATAAAATTATTAATAGACAATTAACTTTTTGACCATTAAGAGGATTACACAAATTATCTCTAGCATATAGGATGTTGACATAAATAATGCATGACACTACTAGAAAAAGGTCTATCCTTGACTCGCATTTTATGACGCACACAATATAATGACACGCAAAATTGTAAGTCATAAAAAAACTGTCATAAATTGTAAAATCTAAAGGCTAGACGACAGGCATTTTTGTGTGTCATAAAATTGTGTCATATCTCAAATTTTTTACTCAAGCGGGCTTTTCCATTTCAACTTTTTACTAACCCGCCCTTTACCAAAAACTTTTCATCACCCACCGCTACTTTACAAAAAAAAATTCATTTCATCTTTTTTCACACACCTCTTTTACCAATCCTCTAACCCTAACCATCTTCTCACTTCCACTTCCACTTCCACTTCATCACAACCCTTCTCCACACCACACTACTAGCCGCCGCCGTTCACCATCAGTCTCACCGAACCAAATCGGTTAATTTCTCAGGTTATTTCCCATCTTTTTATGAATGTGATTAGATATTTAGATCATTGCTTATTTGTTTTGATTTTGTGGGTATGTGGGATTGCTTATTTTCTGCTTCTAAATAAGTACATATACAGCAGCACTTCAGGAAATACTGTTTGGATTTGCTTATTTTGTAAAAGATGCAATATTACTCGGGGAAAATAACAATTTGTAAGAAAACTTTGGTCAAATCCATTTATAATAGGCCTAAGGTCGAATATGAAAGTAAAACAAGCAGCTTCATACATGTTAATAAGAAAGTGCTTATTTTACCTCCCCAGTTTGGATAACACAAAACTGCTTCTGCATAAAAATAAGCAGATATAAAAAATAAGTAATCCTGTACACCCCATAATAAGGTAAAGATTTGATGGATTAGTTGTGGTCTTCATTATCCATGGCCCCTTTTGTTTGTCGAATTAATAGTTAAAATCTTTGTGAGTTTGATGAGCGTTATCGATTATTTTTACTAGTGTGATAGTTCAAATCTTGGGAATAAACAGTTGGGTTACTACAAGTACTAGTGATTAGTTTTATGTAACTCATGGCTTTTAATTGTTTGTAAATTATCTTTTAAGATTCTTGTGTGATGCAGACTCGCTCATTCGCTTGGATTTGCCACAGTGAAACCTGAAGAGATTTCTGGGTCTCAGCCTGCTGAAGTACAGAACTTGGGTAACTACTTTGATTTGAGCTGTATATCTTGTAGGTCTGCAGAAATATGTAACACTAATTTTGTTAGAAAGTGTTGTCTACGCCATGAAATGACTAGTATAATATCTGAATAACAGTGTTTAGTGATCAGTAGATTCAGTTGAATTGTGCTGTCAGTCTATTTCTTAAGCACTTAAACTACAAATTTTGTGTGTTATGATGCGGCTAATCTATTTCGTAAGAGTGGTTTTGCTGTAAATTGTGCAACTTTAGTCTGTGTTATATAAACACTAGACTTGACATACTTTAGACCACTAAGTAATCAGTTTCAGTAAAATGATCGCAGTAAACAACATTAAAATAGCATTGCAATTGCATGTTTAGGTAATTAGTTACATTGTGGATGTGGTAAATAGGTTATATACATTGGTCTGCTGACTTTAAACTATCGAAAGAGGTTTACATGGTTCATCATCTTTCTGCAGTTCAGGGGAAATGGATGAAAACTACCCATTTGAACACTATTAAGGATCCGTTAAATGGAGAAAAGTTTATTACAATTTCAGAAGTAGATGAAAGTGGAATCAAGGTATGTATCTTGATTGTTAAGGCTGGATTATTGTAGCTTGATTGTTAAGGCTGGATTATTATTAGTACAAGAACATTTTTTTATGTGCCCTATAAGTTCTTATCATATATCTCTTGACTTATTATGCAGCCTTTCGTAGAGAGCTTGTCTAAGTGTCCCAAACATGGCTTGCACAACCCTTTCAAATCCCCTGAGAAGTTGGCCTACAGTAGTAAGTTTGTATGTTTCCATCCTCTCTGATTTCTTTGCTAAGCTGATACAAAGGGTTGCACCTAAGAGTTACCAACAGGCTTTTGGTGAAGTTTATGTCACTGAAGAATCATCTGATTTCTGCATGTTTAACACGTACGTTTCCTGGCAAGGTCCTTCGGAGTTCCTGGGAATCATCTTGGGCAGCAAAGTCATGGTTTCCGCTGGCCTTATGGACCTGTAAGATTTTCTTCAGTTATTTATTTACCTGTTCATGTAAGAAACAAATAGAAGACCATTGAAAATTAAGAATCATTATGCAGGGGAGCCTGTTTTATCGATGATTAATTAAAAGTGTAAGTGTATCTGTGATACCATTAAAATTAGGGTCCATATATCCTGAACTTATTTCCTACTAACAGTGTTTGAACTTTTTAGCATATTCATACGGGTCATGAATTTTAACTTTTCGTCATTGTTGTAAATTTGCTACTAAGTAATGATGTTGTTCAGGCTGATGATATTCATAATGAGGCCAACGAGCTTTTAAGAATTAGAGATTATCTTTTCAAGGAGTTGGCTCAGAAGACGGGTCAACCTGTGGAACAGGTATAGCATAAAATGCTTTCACTAAGATACTACTATTTCTTAGTTGGTGTTCGTTCTTGGATGTGTGTTTTTGAACTGTTTGTGTGGTATTGAAATAATCGATTGGTTGAATGTTTGGATTCTTAATGGTGAATACTCGTCAACCATAATGTGCAGGTTCACAAGGACTTGAGTCGACCAAAGAAGGGTTCTGCTGCTCAGAGACCTCGTTCCCGTACCCTGACAGCAGTGCATGATGCCATGCTTGAGGATGTGTGCCACCCAGCTGAGATTGTTGGAAAACGTGTTCGATACAGGCTCTATGGCTCAAAGATCATTAAGGTGATTGCTTATTTTCTTGTTATATATGTGGATGTTCTTGAAGTTGTTTTTTGCTCCTGTTATAACTTGACTTGTATGTTTTTGCAGATCTACTTGGACCCAAAGGCTCGTAATGACACCGAGTACAAGCTGGAAACATTCAGTGGAGTCTACAGGAAGCTTTCTGGTAAAGACGTCGTGTTTGAGTACCCCATGACAGAAGCTTAAGATGTGTTAGCTAGCTAGGCGTTTTGGAATATAGAAATCGTATTGTAGTAACTTTAACTAATTATCGGTCTATATTTTGACATGAATTGTTATGTAATGAATTGGTAACGCATGGTTTTGATATATATGAAATGCGTTAATTTTGTAAAATTATCAGGTCTATTATCAGTATTATGTATATAATCAGGTTTTAATTAAAAAACAGAAAAAAAAAATTGATTTTAAGGTAATGACTCGCAAAAACATATGTCAGAAAAGTGTGTCATAAAAGTTAGTCAAAATGTTTTTAAGGGTAATGACACGCAACGTGGGTCATAAGTGCGAGTCATCGAGGGATGACGCACAAATGCGAGTCATGAAGATTTATGACGGGTCTATCCTTGACGCGCATTTGTGCGTCATAAGGTCTCTTCTTGACTCGCATTTGGAGTCAAGGATAGCCCTTTTTCTAGTAGTGTGAAAACGTTATTTATATTTTTCGATATCTCTATATTTTGACGATCACAAAATGTAAACTCATCAAACGTAAGATTACTACGTAAACAAGTATTAAGCTAGTTTATATCACTATATCCAACTTAATCACTTAATGTATGAATAAACAAGTGTTTAATACATCTCATGATCAAAGGGGTATTTAATTAATTAATACAAAGTTTATTTAATTATATAAACATATTATATATTTTTGAAAAACACTTTTGGTAATAAAGAAAAATGTTTTAATCATACTAAATATATGATTTCAAAATTTTAACCAAAATCAGTTAGTTTTTCACCAAATAAACTTTCCCCACTAAAAGACAAGTTTTCAGGCCGTTACAGTTGGGCGGCCCCCTTAATTATAAGGGGCGGTCCCCTTAATTTTAAGGGGGCCGGCCTTGATTGAAGGGGGCCGGCTACGCTCCTCTTTCAGAACTTGTTGCCTATAAATACCACCTTAACTTTGGAATTTTTCTCACCTTTTTGCACGAAATTATTAGATCTCAAACTCTCTAAACATCCTCTAAAACCCTTTGATCATTTGTATATTAATCCTTGTTTCAAGTGATTCAATCCCTCATCATCCTTTTCAAAAATTTCAAAAATTTTAGTAAACACATTGTTGAATATTTTTGAAAAATTTCATACACTCCTTTTCAAAAATTTTAGTAAACACATTGTTGAATAATGTTTTGAAAACGTGTTAAAACTAATCACATTATACTTTTATAACTTGTAAAACTTGAAATTACATTTTTCGACCAAGAAAAAATATTTTGGTTCACGATAAAGGGGGGTTTGGATCATATCCAAATAATATCGAAACTTAGTCATTATAATTTTTATAAAACGTTGTTATGATTATAAACCTAAAAATTGCTAATCGGACTTGTCAAGATATATAATTCATATATATATTGACATACTAGTAGTATAAGTAACTAGTTAAGGAAGTGTTTGGTTTAATACGAAAAACGACATTTTTGAGTCAAAATATAAACCATCTTTTTCGAAAACAAATCACATGCATAAGAAACTCGTAAGAAATAGCTAGTTCTACAACCCAATGTAAATCTAGTAAATTTCATGATATATTAAGATGTTTAAAGGGGCGTTTGGATTTGTCCATAACCACTTACTAAACATCGTAAAATATATCTAGAACGAGTTAAAAACAATATTAAGGAATATGGTAAACTACTTCCTAGGATTAGTGTCGAAGTATGTTTACGTTCCAACATAAGTCTTAACAATATATATATATATATATATATATATATATATATATATATATATATATATATATATATATATATATATATATATATATATATATATATGCTTTTATTCTTCTCTATATTTATTTTGGTCTTTTGTATTGTTGTTGTGTTTAGGTGAAAATGCCAAAAGCGAGTACCGAAGATCTTTCCCACACTAAAAACTACATTCCCAAAGTTTCCCAACTCCCTACTACATCTCCTTCCATGGGATGTATTTATCATGAAATTGAAGATAGAAACGTTCATGAGGGACGTGTAGTAGATCTAGCCTTTGCTCAATCCGACTACATTGATCGCTTGTTTTCAAGCATCAACCTCAATTGCCTTTATGAAATTAATGAACAAATCGTTCCTCGTTTCATAGTCGATTTCTTTAGCCAAGTCACCATCCAAACCAATGATCTTGGTTTCATCACCATTTTCTTCATGATTCAAAATGAATTCATCACCTTAACTCTCGAACAATTTGGTCAAATCCTCCAAATTCCTTTCAGAGGTCAAGCCATTTTCACAAATGAGTGGGACCTCGAATCTCTTCATCGTTGTCGACCAACCTTTGGTCCTTATCTATCCGATATCCCTCATCCTGATGAAATTCGTCAAATTCTTGCTGTGGAACGTGCCACCACTACCCGAAAAATAAAATCCAAAAACGTTCAAATCTCTTCGTACCAACTTCTCCTCAAAGAATTAGGCCCCCACATGAATCGTTGGGAAGAACTCATTCGTGAGAATGCGTTTGGTACTGGAGGTCACCGGGACCATCTCCCGGCGTGCCTTGCTCACATGTTGTATTGTATAGCTGTCGAAAAGCCGTACAATTTGGCCTACTTCTTTATCAAATGGATTGAGTGTGCTAGAAAAACTCCCAAAGCCAATCTTCCATATGGAATGTTCCTCACTCGTCTCTATCGTCATGTTATCGAGTACTACCCCGATCTTAACAATAGTATCTATGAGTCCATCTATCCCACCTTACGTCCTCTCGCTCTAAAACAAGCTCGACGAACTCGAAGTGACAAGGGAAAATCTCGTTGTCATAGCTTTCATGGATCATCTTCTAGACAAGACGATGACGATGAGGAGGATACCCCTTCGTTTTCTGAGTTCGTTGACAATTTAGAGGATCTTGACTATCCCGAGTATTCTACCCCATCTCCTAGTGATCAAACCGAAGAAGTGCTTCATGAACGAACTACCGAGATGCTTAGAAGACAAAAGAGTTTGCATGAAGAAGTTAGAGGTGGCTTCAAATCTATCGGGAAGACATTGAAGGGCATATTCGGGAAGAAAAAGAGATGATGTGCTTGGATTATGTTTGTTGATCAATACTTATTTTTATGTCTTGTGTGCTATTTTTCCGAAGTATATTCGGAAGTACTTGTTATTTTCTCGAATAATTGTTTGGATATTTGTTTAGGATGCTAACTTGATTGTTTATGTTTAATACATGTTTTTAAATGTATGCTTTACTACTTTATCTATATATGTGTTTGCATGATTAGTTTATGTATATATATATATATATATATATATATATATATATATATATATATATATATATATATATATATATATATATATATATATATATATATATATATATATATATATATATAACTTGTATGCTTTCTAGTAAACCAAAACAAATGTGAAATGTCCAAATAGAGCTTGCTGCAAATACAAAACAGAACATAACATTTTTCCAGAAAATTTTTGAAAAATTTTGGTTTCTGGGTCGTCAGATGGGCGGCCCCCTTAATTCATAAGGGCGGCCCCCTTAAATTTAAGGGGACCGGCCTTCATTTAAGGGGACCGGCCATCTGGAACAGTTTTTACACTGTTTTCTTTTGCATCTTGTGATCTCTTTTGCTAGTCCCAACTACCATTTCCCTTAAAAACTAAACTGATTTTGGAATCTAACATTACAATTTCAAATTAATTCCACTTCTAAACATGTTTTCCCACTATATAATTCCCATGCATGTTTAATTCACATTCCATCATCCTCAACATTCATCAAACATCATCCTTTTATCATGTCATCACCAAGAACCACCTATTCAAACAATGCCAAGAAACAAAAACTTGTCATTATTCCACCAAAACAATTATTCATTGATCTTACAAGTGAAGACAACACTACCCCATCACCACCATCTCAATGCTCATCTCCTAGTGCACCAAATGCACCCTCTAAAACACCATCAACAAATGGAAATTCCACTTCCTCCATGCCATCCACTTCATCCATAAATGACTACATAAACACCCACTTATCTCCTCCAACAATTGATCAACCATCACAACCTACCAATGAAAACACAACTCTTGCACTCACTCTCTTATTATCACCATTAACACCTCTTGATGCACACTTCTAATCATCCCCTATCAATCCTCTAACCTGTAACCCCGTCCCATGGAGCTTACTTGAAGCTCATGGAGACACTTGCCTTTGTTGCATTCACAACCGAACAATTGTGTTCAGACTAAGAGATGAGATACAATACATGTTTTCTCATATTGAAAACTTGTTGCATCAACCACCAACAACAAACACAACACCTCCACCACCATCAACAAACACCCCTCCACCATCACCATCTCCATGTTCACCATCCATTCCTCCCAATTAAACATGCTTGGGGTTTTACAAATAAAATTATCGTAAACCATTTTGAATGGCAAGCTCTAGAGAGGACTCTCATGTTTGAGCCTTGGTTTATTATTTTAGTGATGATTGTAAGCCTTTAAGGCTTTTGTTAGTTGCATTACTTGTTATGTTTGTTAATGTAATGCTTGATGTATCTTTTTCATATTATTAATGTTATGGTTATGTTTAGTCTCTACTCTTGCATGCTATATACATATATATGTTGCTTGTCCACTAAATATTTTTGCAAGATATCCATATCTCGATTTCTTTTTGGCCTCAAAATGAGGGGGAGTATACTTCAAGGGGGAGCTTCTATAAAATCGGGATAACCTTTTTGATGCTAACAAAAAAGGGGAGAATTGATATAAACTCACAATAATACTTGTATATATACTAATTTTCGATTAATGAGTTTAGATTTTGTAATCATCAAAAAGGGGGAGATTGTTGACATAAATAATGCATGAAAGCGTTATTTATATTTTTCGATATCTCTATATTTTGACGATCACAAAATGTAAACTCATCAAACGTAAGATTACTACGTAAACAAGTATTAAGCTAGTTTATATTACTATATCCAACTTAATCACTTAAGATATGAATAAACAAGTGTTTAATACATCTCATGATCAAAGTTAACTAATACAAAGTTTATTTAATTATATAAACATATTATATATTTTTGAAAAACACTTTTGGTAATAAAGAAAAATGTTTTAATCATACTAAATATATGATTTCAAATTTTTAACTAAAATCAGTTAGTTTTTCACCAAATAAACTTTCCCCACTAAAAGACAAGTTTTCTTGCCGTTACAGTTGGGCAGCCCCCTTAATTATAAGGGGCGGTCCCCTTAATTTTAAGGGGGCTGGCCTTGATTTAAGGGGGCTGGCCACGCTCCTCTGTCAGAACTTGTTGCCTATAAATACCACCTTAAATCTGGAATTTTTCTCACCTTTTTGCACGAAATTTTCAGATCTCAAACTCTCTAAACATCCTCTAAAACCCTTTGATCATTTGTATATTTTTGATTCAATCCCTCATCATCCATCCTCATCCAAAGTGCAAAAGAAGAACACTCCTTCTACAACTAAGTTCAAGAAGTATTGAAGAGTAGTTGTGCATTGTGTATATATATTTGTGAAGTTGTGTTGTGTATGTAATAAGTAGTTTAGAAGTAATAGAAGTTGTGTAGGAAGTAGAAGTTGATTAGTAGTGAAGTAGTGTAGTTGTGAAGAAGATAGGTGTGTAGTATAATGAAGTGAAGAAGATAGGTGTGTAGTAGATTGGTGTGAAGAAGAAAGGTGTGAAGAAGATAGGTGTGAAGAAGTTGTGTAGAAGTTGTGATCAAGTTGTGAAGTAGTTGTGGTGTGTAAATTGGTGTGTAAGGTTTTCTCCGCCATAAGGGAGTTTGTTGACATAGTGAAGAAAACTCTTGAGTAGGTGACTCGGGGAGTGGAGTAGGAACAAGGAAGGTGACCTTGTAGCCGAACCACTATAAATCCTTGTGTTGTGGTTTGATCTCTCCAACTCTTTTCATTACTTACTTATTTACTTATACTTTATTAGCTTAGTTAGTTAGTTAATATATAATTGTTCATATAATGCAAGTATTGAGATCACATAAACTAGAATCGAAGTTTTTAAAACAAACTTGTTTTTATAAATTTTAAAAGGACGTAAAACTATTCAACCTCCCTTCTAGTTTTTCACATAGGAAACTTCCTACTGTTGAATAATTCAAAGTATGAATAAAAATAACGAGACATCAAACATATAATTTGAATATGTAATGAAACATCAATATAACACCGAGTGTAATACGGTACCAAGGACGCAATTTTGGTGATGTGAGACGCATCAACCTTAAAATGGTCACCCTCACCCACGTGTTGGTCTAGGTTTTATGGGAGAACTAGGTTGGCCGATAAACCGAGTTTGGTTGTGTGTGTGTGGATTTTGTTTTTGTGAGGTATATTTGTGTATAAGTATTGTGAAGTTTTTGTCTTATCGAACCTTGTTGGTGGTGATGTTGGTGGTTGGGTGAAAAGGTGATGTGGCACTCAGTTGCGGTGGTGATATTTGTTACCACTACAAGAGCATTGTAAAAGTTTCTAATAATTATGTAGCATTCACTAGATAATAACGAAATGATTAAGGATTCCGTTTTGGCAAACTAACTGGAACTGGTGGAAATAATACATCAACATTAAACTGAAAACCACAAGAGCGCAATATCATGAAGTGGTATTTTCTTGGCTAATTTTCATTTCAACAAATCACTAAATGTGCTGTTAATAAATATAGAACATTGGCTAAAAAGTCTTCTTTCATTTAATCAAATACAAGAACATGTGAACAAATACAAAAATATGTGAACAAGTTTTATAACCAATTGCTGATAATCATTATAAAATTAGCCAATTTTCAACAGAATATTTCATTATGTTTCATTAGCTGCTAATCTATTTTTGTATCTTTCGTAAAGTTCATTTATCATTTATGAAGTGATGAAGATTTTTTTTTTCCTTTTTTTTTTTTTTTTTTAAAATAGATATAAGACATGCTAACAAACCCGTAGACTCATAAATATTCCTAAATTAATTGACAAGAAAACCAAGTTCTTCCATAGGCATGTTAATTTAGCTATAAATTTTTGAAAAATTCTAACCCTTTTTGTATCTTTCGTAAAGTGCCTAGCAGTTCTATTTCATTTATGCGGTGATGACAATGAAATTTCTTTTTTTATGGTTTAGATAATGACAAGCTAACAAACCCGTAGAACCAAAAAATATTCCTGAATTAATCGACAAGAAAACCAAGTTCTTCCATAGGCATGTTATTTTAGCTACAAATTTTGGAAAAATTCTAACTCTGTCATTTTCGTTCCCTTTTTTATAAGTATAATAGACTTTGTTTATAATTGAACATAGACCATCATTTAATCTGAAACAAAGAATCAAAATTTAATATTTCTTCTATTATTTTAATCGACAATTCACATTTTTCTAGTAATTTTTTCCTCTCAAAAGTCTCTCTATTCAATCAGTCTCATACTTTCCACTCAACAACAAGAATCGCAACATGGAGCTTTTGTCTCTTCTAAACTCTTTATGGCCCGAAACATTATAGGCTTGACAATTGTCAGATTATAATTAACATATGGAGTTGTATATATAAGGAGTTTAATAAGATCTACCATGGATAGACTACAGCATGTAGTACTAGTGATTAATGGTGTTTAAAATTGTATGGTAATTTGTATAAGCCCGATCATCAGTATTGCTCCATGGTAAAGATAAACTAAGTAAAATTAATAATAGTGTTACCAACCCTGTATGTACATGTATGGAACTACACACATTAATATTCTAAACTGATAATTGAGCTCCTTCTAACTATAATGACATCGGATGTAGTTGCCAGCAAAAAATGAACTGTAACATAAGGATCAACTCCATCTCCAGACCGAAAAAGATGTGACCAGAAGCATGTCACTCCTGGTAATTTTGGCTTGATTTAACCTTCCCATACCTGACAACTAAAATTAATGATGTAGATACATGGTAAAAAATTTATATAGTATAGAAAGTGAAAAAATGGGTGGGTTGTGTAACAGTTAACACGGGTTTTGTCTGACCAAGTTATGTACGGGTAAACCCGCAATATTTCTTGTTGATGACCTAAGTTTTTTATAGATAATTAGTTCAATGTGATTACAAAAATTGTGTTTTGTACAATAATAATCCAAATTTTGTTAATAAAATGCCAAAATGAAAAAGAACGTCACAGAAAAAAGTAGAACAAACGTTAGAAGCCCTTTTTTTATTTTTTATTTTATTTATTTTTTTTTTGGGAGGGGGGGGGGGGGGGGTCAATGAACCCCCGAAACCTACTTTCTTTTCTGAAAAAAATCAACCAAGCCTAACCGGTCACGACATGTTGTTGATGTTGATTAAGTTGGAGGGACTTTCGATTACTTCATCCATCCATAAACCTAGACCCCGATAACCTTCGTAACCAAAGCATCACAACAACATCCAAAGGTCACCCTTGGATTCTTAGGGTGGCAAAGAAGAGGCCGTTATGTTAGTTGTAGCACGCATTCCCTCTTTATAACACTTTGGAAAGATAACCTTGGTTTCTGACCTTTTATCCGACTAATCCACGGGGTTTGAACCCAAAATGTTAAAAAGCTTTACCATTGGAATTAACATGAAAATGAACCGAAGAAGACTAACAACCAGAGAAGTGGAGTCAAATGGTTAAAACTTCCGAGAATGATTTGTTCAAACTTAGTACAAAGAGGTTTTGGATAATGGGCTCAGATAAAGAAACTTTGGGCTATGGTAAATTTTGGTCTAATTAGTAAGATATATAGGTCAATCTTGGGTTATGCGAAACAATTACAAAGCTTTAAGAAATTTAAACCATAGTGAAAATAGGTTCATTAAATTAAAAGGTTTATAAAGTGTTGAGGTGAACAAGTAGGGTTGGATTAGTTGAAAAACCCCTTGCCTCTTAACAAAGAGGTCAAGGGTTCGATCCTCACTCCCTACAAAAGGCCGGAGGTCCTTTTCTACCTTAGGTAGGGGTATGGTTGTCTACGTCTCAACCTCCCCCATATACCGTGGAAAACGGTATTGGGACCCATAACCCGTGGAAGACGGTATTGGAAGTTACTTTACTTTACTTTTTACTATAAAGTGTTGAGGTGGCATTAAAAGCTAAATTTAAAAATCTTTATAACAGTTCATCATAATGAATGTGTTAGAAGTGAAAGTGTCGGTCATTATTAGATACTATATTATGTTTAATATGTAATAGTTATTTATCTTAGTTAAGAAATTAACCCTGCCCATGTTAAGCCCACGGCCAGCCCATCTTTGTATCCACACACACACGCATATATATATATATATATATATATATATATATATATATATATATATATATATATATATATATATATATATATATATATATATATATATATATATATATATATATATATATATATATATATGGAGTGAGGATCACGTGCGGATGTATTGTTTTAGTGCGGACGTGCGGATAGATCTAGGCCGTCCAATCCAGATCTGATCTTGACTTTTTGTAAAAAAGTCAAGATCTACGCAACTATCACGGTACCAAATCACCATTCAAACGATTTTTTTTAATTTTTTTCCTTTTGAGCGATCCTTAATATTGTTATCTTCTTTCATTTTTTTATTTTTTCAGATTTTTCTGAGAGACTTTTTGTTTTTTGATTATGAGTGCTACCGTGATATTAACCTTATTATGAGTTCTACCGTGATATTAACAATATTATGAATCTGATTTTGACTTTTTTTTATTACGATAGTAAAAAAGTTTATGTGATATCAGAATCTGATCTTAATCTTGACTTTTTTTATTACGATAGTAAAAAAGTTAATGTGATATCAGAATCTGATTTTGACTTTTTTTATTACGATAGTAAAAAAGTTTATGTGATATCAGAATCTGATCCTGATCTTGACTTTTTTTATTACGATAGTAAAAAAGTTTATGTGAAAGCATGATAGTTACGGCGATATTAACAATTTTTATTAAGAAAAAGTTTTTACGATATTAAAAAAGTTATTGTGATATTAAATTTTTTATTAAAATAAAAAGTTTTCAGAATCTGATTTTGACTTTTTTACAAAAGTCAAGATCTGATCAAGATCTGATCTTCAGATCTTGACTTTTGTAAAAAAGTCAAAATCAGATTCTGATATCACAATACCTTTAACGATGAAAACGATTTTTTTTTTGAAAATTTTTTCAGCGATTCTTAATTATTTGTTGTCCTCTTTATTTTTTTAATTTTTTCAGATTTTTTTGAATTTTTTTCAGAAAAAAAGCTAATACGATAGTAACGATCTTAAAAAAAGACGGAATATTTACGATATTGCCACTCCGCCTTTTTCAGATGGTTGACTAGATGGAGGGCTGAGATTCGTCCGTACCATCCGCACTAAAAGACAAAAACATACCTGATCCTCACCCTATATATATATATATATATATATATATATATATATATATATATATATATATATGTATATATATATATATATATATGTATATATATATATATGTATATATATATATATGTATATATATATATATATGTATATATATATATATACATATATATATATATATATATACATATATATATATACATATATATATATATACATATATATATATATATATATATATATATATATATATATATATATATTTTCAGAACCCTGTTAAGTGCGGGAACTGCCAGAACTCCAATTTTGCATTAGAAAACATGCATGTTCATATAAAACATGTATGTTTTCTTATATACACCTTAATACAAATACCTGCGTAACATACATGTTCATAAAAAACCATTTTGCATTGATATGTTGCACTTAACAGGGTTTTATATGAACATGTATATGACGCAGGTATATGTATTAAGGTGTATATAAGAAAACATACATGTTTTATATGAACATGCATGTTTTCTAATGCAAAATTCACTGGTACAAAAAGTTGTATTGGTCACGCCAAAAATGTGTGACGATATGCCTATAGTCACACACGTTTTTTTTTTGTTGTGTGTCACTAAAGGTCCTGCCACCGTAGGTGGCATATGGTCACATTGTTGAGTTCGTGGCCTTTCCATCGAAAAAGAGTGACCAAAACCCTGAATATGTGTGACAAATTAGACACAAGTTTTGTTAGATTAGTCATTATCAGTGACCGTAAACACTTTATAGTCACGCGAATGTTTTTTGAGAGTAACTATTTTTCAGCCTTTGGCCACATAAATATATAATGTATGTGACATTTGAGATGATATATTCAAGTAAATGTGTATTTTGTGTGACTATTTCCCGTCCTGTGGCCACATGAATATACAATATATGTGACATTTGTGATGATTTAGTCACACAATGGGTGTTAATTTTTTGGAGTTAGTCACATACAATTTAACACAAAGTGGCCAAAAGTGTGAATAAGTGTGACCATATGCTGTTTAAAGTGAAGAAATGTGTATTTTGTGTGACTATTGATCATCCAATGGCCACATGAAGTTTATGTTTGCGGGGCCTTTTGTAATATTTAGTCACACAAAGCATGTTTATTTTGGGTATTTAGTCACATACCATTAAGCAAACATTGGCCAAAAGTGTTAATAAGTGTGATCATATATTGTTTAAAGTGAAGAAATGTGTATTTTATGTGACCATTGATCATCCAATGGCCACATGAATTTTATGTTTGTGTGGCCTTTTGTAATATTTAGTCACACAAAGCATGTTTATTTTGGGTATTTAGTCACATACCATTAAGCAAACAGTGGCCAAAGTGTTAATAAGTGTGACCATATGCTGTTTAAAGTGAAGAAATGTGTATTTTGTGTGACCTTTTGTAATATTTAGTCATACAAAGCATGTTTATTTTGGGTATTTAGTCACATACCATTAAGCAAACAGTGGCCAAAAGTGTTAATAAGTGTGACCATATACTGTTTAAAGTGAAAAAATGTGTATTTTGTGTGACTATTGATCATCCAATGGCCACGTGAATTTTATGTTTGTGTGGCCTTTTGTAGTATTTAGTCACACAAAGCGTGTTTGTTTTGGGTATTTAGTCATATACCATTAATCAAACAGTGGCCAAAAGTGTAAATAAGTGTGACCATATGGTGTTTAAAATGAAGAAATGTGTATTTTGTGTGACTATAGATCATCCAATGGCCACGTGAATTTTATGTTTGTGTGGCCTTCGGTAACATTTAGTCACACAACGACTAAAGCAAACAGTGACCAAAAGTGTTAATAAGTGTGACTATATGCATCTTTTAGTCACATTTAAAAAATCAATATATATCAAAACAATTCAAATATATATCAAAACAAATTCAAATACAATAAAATTGGAATGTATATAACTGAACAAAATATAAAATTGGAAATCCTTTTATACACCAAGGAGTCCTAGTCGGCTTACAATAGTTTCTTTATAAGTATCTATAATCTTTTCCATAAGCAAGTAGCAACTTCTAGCGGTCATAATCTCTGAGCAGTACCAACTTTAACTAGCAGTAGTAACTTTTGTACTAGCAGTAGTAAATACTTTGCCACATTTTCTTTGAAGTTCATGATCTGCACTAAATCCATCTAAGCAATATTAACACAAACATGATCAGCAGTAATTCAAACAACATCATGAAGACTTTTAATCCAAAACAATGAACATACTAATAAAATTTGCAGTTAAACTTACAAGTTTTTCTCCCATTGATCTAATCTCATCATCTGGATATAAAAGCCTTGAAAATGTAGGCTGCTGCATATCAACACATCAGGATGAGAGCAGGACTAGAACATGTCAAAGCTCACAACATAACAGAACTAGATGAGCCACTGGTTCAACTATCTGCACAAACATGATAGGAGAGTTAATACTAGTACCACGTTAGTACTGCTGGAGCAGAGTTACTACTGCTAGTATATATATATATATAACAGAATATATATAAATGAAGCAAATATATATACAATTGTATTTCAAATTCAATAAAAATCGAATGTATATAAATGAAGCAAATATATATATAATTGTAATGTCGTATATAATCAAATTCTCAACTATCATAAGTTAAAACATGTTGACTCTTCGCCGCCTTAGCTTGCTTTTGCAAGGTTTCACTAGAGACCAAATGTTTTCGCTTCGTTGGTACTAATTTTAGTCCTGTATTTTGTTCACTAATATTTGGTATCATAGTTGGTGGTGTAACCTTTAGAACCGGTTTGTCGTGGCTCAAGCGTTTTCGTATGTCCGATAGTTTTAACAGGTTCCTATATGTATATATAAAACACGGTACATTAGTCATGTACGTAAAACTAAAAAAATCAAAGGTGAATGTTTTATTACTTACCACTGTTTCCATTACTGGTACGTTTTCCAAAGTTTCAATGGCCAGGGGAGTGGTCACCTGCAATATAAATTAAGAAATACAATGGTGTTATCATTAGAAAATGAAATCGTTAACAACATAAAAAGTGGCTTACATCTGAGTCTAATGCCAGTTTCTTTCTGCAAAAAAAATATGGGAAATGTATGAAACTAAAGCACTAATAACGCTGCATAATATAAGATCTACCAACCATGAAACCGTAAAAATATACATTGGTTGGCTTTGGTGACTGAGATGGAGCATACCCACGCCTCGAAAATTAATAAGCCAGAAAATCCATCTGAGGGAATTTTTAGCCAGGCATCCCATGTATCATCCTCACCCATGAAAATAGCATGTACCCCCTGCAAGAAACAAGTAACGTGATTAATGCTGACATAAAATACGACAACATTAGATGTCCCAAATATAAGTTTAGCCTCAAAAACAAACATACGGGTTGCATATCGACTCGGGCAACAAATAATATACAATTGGTTGCAATTTTATGCATTGCCAAACGTGGAAAGAATAAATGTCAAACACATTACCAAGCAAGCAAATCACTAACATTTGGTAAAAATGAAACAGTTTGACAAAAAGCAACCATATTTGACTTAATTTCCCATATAACATATGTTATGTTAATCTTTTGATAGATAACTTACGCAACTGCGATAAGCAAACTCCAACTATTTAGCAACATCCTCCCGGAGTGGAAAGCAATCAAGACTCCCTTTACGAGCAAAACAGTGGCCTCTTAGAACACGTCGATTGTCTCCATTCCAATAAACAGGAAAGCTATTTCGTCTTAATAAGTCTACCTGTAACGATTACCATAACACGAATTTAAAATCAAAAACATGTTTTACGCTAGTTTAATCCACGAAAATCAATTTAAATCATTTTATATTCGATTACACATTTAAGAAAATATAAATTAAATATGTGTTTGAGCATACCCATGAACAGAGTAGGATAGGTGAAATGAGGGTGATGGTGGCTCGACTGTGATGCTGGTGGTTATCTCAAACCAAACAACTGAAGCAAACAAAGTCTCCCACACAGTTCCCTTGTCTTGATGACGGTGATGGCGTGGAGGAGCGATGGTTGGTGGAACCACGGCGAGATAAGGCGGTGAAGTGTGGCGGTGGTATGGGTCGGTTCTAGAGAGAAGGAGAAGAGATGAATAGAGAGAAGATAGATCTAACTAGTGTAAGTGTTAGTGTTTTGATTTTGGGGGAAAAAGGGAGGGATCTTGAGCGGGAGATTGAAATTTTGGGGGAAAAATTAGGGGCGGGATCAGTGTAAGTGTTAGTGTTTTGATTTTGGTGAAAAATGAGCTTGAAATGTTTAATGTGTTGAGCTCAATCTTATATAAGTTCGACTCGAGTTATTGTTGAGTTCTCGAGCTTGTAAGTAATATAAAATATGTTTTTTTTTAAGTGTACTAAGTGTAAATATTTATTTATGAATGTATCAAGCTTTTCGAGCTGAAGTCGAACCGATTTCAATTCTTAGGTTATCTTATATTTCAATTTTAATTTGTGTCAGAAAACACATCTTTACAGATAAATCGAGCTTTTCGAGTCAAGCTCAAGCCGAGTGCAAACTTTCTCGATCCCGGATAACATGATAGAGAGGGTGATGGAGGCTTGACTGTGATGGTGGTGGATGTGGTGGTTATCTCAAACCAAACAACCGAAGCAAACAAACTCTCCCATATAGTTCCCTTGTCTTGATGACGGTGATGGCGTGGAGGATCGATGGTTGGTGGAACCACGACGAAATAAGGCAGTGAAGTGTGGCGATTCATGGTGTGAGTCGGTTCTAGAGAGAAGGAGAAGAGATGAATAGAGAGAAGATAGATCTGACTAGTGTAAGTGTTAGTGTTTCGATTTTGGGGGAAAAAGGGAGGGATCTTGAGTGGGAGATTGAAATTTTTGGGGAAAAATTAGGGGCGGGATTTGACTAGTGTAAGTGTTAGTGTTTTGATTTTGGGGAAAATGAGCTTGAAATGTTTAATGAGTTGAGCTCAATCTTATATAAGTTCGACTCGAGTTATTGTTGAGTTCTCGAGCTTGTAAGTAATATAAAATATGTTTTTTCTTTTTTTTCTTTTTTTATTTTTTTTTAAGTGTACTAAGTGTAAATATTTATTTTTGAATGTATCAAGCTTTTCGAGCTGAAGTCGAACCGAATTCAATTCTTAGGTTATATTATATTTCAATTTTAATTTGTGTCAGAAAACACATCTTTACAGATAAATCGAGCTTTTCGAGTCAAGCTCAAGCTGAGTGCAAACTTTCTCAATCCCAGATAACATGATCGAGAGGGTGATGGAGGCTTGACTGTGATGGTGGTGGATGTGGTGGTTATCTCGAACCAAACAACCGAAGCAAATAAACTCTCCCATATAGTTCCCTTGTCTTGATGACGGTGATGGCGTGGAGGATCGATGGTTGGTGGAACCACGACGAGATAAGGCGGTGAAGTGTGGCGATTCATGGTGTGAGTCGGTTCTAGAGAGAAGGAGAAGAGATGAATAGAGAGAAGATAGATCTGAGTAGTATAAGTGTTAGTGTTTTGATTTTGGGGAAAAAGAGGCGGGATCTTGAGCGGGAGATTGAGATTTTTGGGGAAAAATTAGAGGCGGATGTTGAGATCTTGAGCGCCTAATTAAAATTTTAGAGATTGAAAGCCTATCAAACGAGCTCAAAAGGTTTAATGAGTTGAGCTCAATCTTATATAAGTTCAACTCGAGTTATTGTTGAGTTCTCGAGCTTGTAAGTAATATAAAATATGTTTTTTTTTTTTTTAAATGTAGTAAGTGTAAATATTTATTTATGAATGTATCAAGCTTTTCGAGCTGAAGTCGAACCGAATTCAATTCTTAGGTTATATTATATTTCAATTTTAATTTGTGTCAAAAAACACATCTTTACAGATAAATCGAGCTTTTCGAGTCAAGCTTAAGCCGAGTTCAAACTTTCTCGATCCCGGATAACATGATCGCGACGGTGATGGAGGCTTGACTGTGATGGTGGTGGATGTGGTGGTTATCTCGAACCAAACAATCGAAGCAAACAAACTCTCCCATACGGTTCCCTTGTCTTGATGACGGTGATGGAGTGGAGGATCGATGGTTGGTGGAACCACGGTGAGATAAGGCGGTGAAGTGTGGCGGTGGTGTGAGTCGGTTCTAGAGAGTTAATGAGGTTGGAGGTGGTGTAACTCATCCATTCAATACTGCAAAACATTCATTGTGACTCGATACACGCATTTGACTCAAACAAGTACTAATGAGTTAAGGTAGGCATGCATGCAAGTTCATGTATCCAATTTTACAAGGAAACTGCATGTTAAAGAGAGCGAGACTATTAAGAAAATGACATTATAGCTAGTAGGATCTTACGATCCCGATCCGATCATACGATCATGATCTTGCAAAGACGAAAACGATCCTGGGTAGGATCTGATCCCGATCTTGAAACTTTTAATACTTTTAGTTTTTATACTTTTAATCATTTTAAACTTATCTATACATTTTAAGTAAATACAACAAATTAAGCTATATGTACAATCAATTTAAGCATTAGCACCTACACACATTGACTGGTCAACACTTATAATTAATATATATTATAACACACATCACTTATAATATATATTATTTACAAAACTTCTCAAACACACTTCACACACTCCAACATATACTTAATACTCTATCCGACAATCACACACAGCTGCCTTGTTCTTTCTTTCTCTCTCTCACTACTACACCCTAAGTTTGACCCTAAGTTAGATCGGAAGCATATGGTAACATACTTAGATCGCTTCTATATTGACCCTAAGTTTGACAGATGATTTGGTTTATCAGATTATTTAGTTGTTTTTTTGGTTTATCTGATTATTTCATTGTTTTTGTTTATTTAATTAGTGTTATTTAGTGTTAGGGTTTATGTATGATCTGTATATTTGTGTTTTTTATTGTTAGGGTTTATGGTTGTTTTTTAGTTTTAGTGCGAATATTTAGGCTAAAACATCAAGTATCAAAGATGGAAGAAGTATCAATGATGGATGAAAAGACACCACTTTCAAGTATGAACATAAACTTGTTCTGGTGTTGTTCATCCATTATTGATTCATCTTTGTTCTTTGTCAAGGATGGGTGAACCGACACCACTTTCAAGTATGAACATAATATGTATCTGTATCAAAGATGGAAGAAGTATCAAGGATGGATGAAAAGACACCACTTTCAAGTATGAACATAAACTTGTTCTGGTGTTGTTCATCCATTCTTGATACATCTTTCCTCTTTGCCAAAATACAGAAACAATGAAAATATTTTATCTTAGGATTAGGTTGAAGTACCATAAACATATCAAGAACTTAAAGAGTTTTTTCATGTATTTAGTTACAATGAAAATATTTTCATTGCATTGTTGATATAAATTTAATATGATTTCATTAATTCATGATTAGCTCTCTAATGTCGTAGGACCTACATAACTAATATGTATGTTTGTCACATTTAAGTGAGCAATATAAATGATAGTAAGAATTTGGTTGCTAAGAACTTAAAGCTCAATAACCAGGGCAGATCTATCTAACTATGTAGATGGGTTCCATCGCTTTAACTGGACCCCATTTTCTAACGATGTTTAATGGTTCTTTCAATAATCAATATTAAACATCGTTAGAAAACGGGGTCCAATTAAAGCGATGAAACCCATCTACATCGTTAGATAGATATGGCCTGATCATTGAGACGTCTTCAATGCGATAATGATATAGTGTGTATTGTTCATGACAGGCCACACTCCTTTATTATCGCATTCAAGATGAGTGATGTTACTTAGACTCTATTCTTTACTCAACATTTGTAGATTTTTTGTATCACTCTGTTTGCTTTATATATATGTATGATGTATTTTTGATATAAGAATTATGTTGCATTTGTATTGAGAGTATAATGAAGATAAGTGGCGGATGTGTGTGCGAATATTTAGGCTAAAACATCCAAGTATCAAAGATGGAAGAAGTATCAACATGGGTGAACAGATACCACTTTCAAGTATGAACATAAACTTGTTTTGGTGTTGTTCATCCATGTTGATTCATCTTTGCTCTTTGTCAAAATACAGAAACAATTATCAAGTATAATTTGTAGGTTCGATGGTTGAATTTAGCGTCTTCGTTTTCCAACATGTTGGTAGGTTAGAGATTCAAGGCTGAATAATATGTTGTTGTTGGCTAGGGTAGAAAGGATGGTAGTTCATTGCATTGTTATTATAAGTTTAATATGATTTCATTCATCACGATTAGCTCTCTAATGTCGTAGAATCTACATAATTAATATGTATGTTCGTCACATCTAAGGGAGCAATATAAATGATAGTAAGAATCTGTTTTCTAATAACTTAAAGCTCAATGTTAGGGCAAATCTATCTAAAGTTGTAGAACGGTTCCATTACTTAATTTGGAAAACCTCTACTACCGTTATTAGACGGTGTCCAAAAAACAAAGCAATGGAACCTTTCTGCAACTTTAGATAGATCTGGCTTGATCATTGAGACGTCTTCAATGAAATGATGATATAGTGTGTATTGTTCATGACAGGCCACACTCCTTCATCATCGCATTCAAGATGAGTGATGTTACTTAGACTCTATTATTTACTTAACATTTCTAGATTGTGTGTATCACTCTGTTTGCATTCAAATCTTTTTTATGATCTAAATGAGTCTATAATTTCAACATACCTTTCCATTCTCAATTCCCATACAGTTCCTTTTATTTTTTCAACAATCTAGCAATGCGGCTGGTGCAGTCCTTTGCTCAAAGGGAGTTGAAACGATAAAAGGAGCTGTAGCGGGAATTTAGAAGGGTTACGTATGTTGTTTCAACATACCTTTCCATTCTGAGTTCCCATACAGTTCCTTTTGTTTTTTTAACAATCTAGCAATGCATCTGGTGCAGTCCTTTGCTCAAAGGGAGTTGAAATGACAAAAGGAGCTGTATCGGGAACTTAAAAGGGTTACGTATGTTGGTTTATTGCATTCCATTCTTTTTTATGATCTAAAACCAACCATCCACCAAGTAATGTGGCCATTGGAGTTCCAAGAACAAAGGTTGTTTCAAATACACCCTGAATTGCAACATTATCTTTTATTTCATTTACACTATATATTTTTTTTAATTTTAAAATATTTTTTTATTTTTTTGCAGAAATCATACATTGACAGCAGTGAATCAAGTTCATTTCACATATCAAGCAGTTCTGAAGGTCCTCCAAATACATGGGCAGACTACTTTCCAAAGGGATATTCTGGATCATGTACAAAAAAGGAAGATGCTAGGAAGGTTAAAACTCCAAAAAAGACTGCCAAATAGCTTTTTGATGAGATGGTTCAGGTGCTAGGCCTGCCCAATGCTAAGACTTGTAAAGACAAGGGTATAAAACCATGGGAACCAAAAATGCCCAAAGTTTGTTCAAAAGGGAAGGGTAAAAAGAAAATGTGTTAGTTGAGTTAGGAAGTAATTTGAATAAACCTGTGTAATCCGTTTGTACTACTTTATTTGACTTTATGAATAAACATGTTGTCATTGCTCAATTTTATCATTAATGAACTGAATATGAATCTGTTAATTTTTGTGGCATTTTATTTTTATCCCTAGCAGCATTAAGTTATGCCAAGCAACATTAAGTTCTGAGTTACTAGCATTCACCCAAATTCCAATCCAAACCCGGAGTTGCCCATAAGATAAGTTTGACAATCTTTGACTTTTGCAAATGACAATCAAGTTTGACAATCTTTGTTTGACTTTTAACAAAGCATCATAACATAGTCAACAAAGCAACATAACATAATTAATCAACAAAAAGATAACTTGATCATATAGTAATATAATCGATAACTTGATTAACAAAGAAACATAAGACAAGTTTTCTTTGAACACAAAAACATTAAACTTCAAAGAAATAACATAATAATGATTAATATCATCTTACATCAGGGTTAATTCAATGAAAATTATACAAACTATTTTGAATGCCTTTATAAATATCAACAATGTTTCCACGGATTTGTTCTATTTCTTGATTCCGAACATTAACTTTGTTCTGATGCACCAGTATGATATCTTGGTCTTTTTTGTTTTGTTCTTCCAACAGCGCGATTCGTTTGTTGTAAAGTTCAACCAACTGTTGTTCAGTACCATATTGGCCTTGAGAATGGCATTTGTCCCAGCACTCATGGGTTAGGCCGTGGATTTTATATTTTTCAAGCATTGGAGGAGGAGGAGGAGAAGTATCCCTTGAACGTTTTGTTTTCTTTGAAGCAGGATTTGAAGATGATGAAGCCATTGCATTTCCAAACAAAAATTGAATACGTAATGAAAAGATGAAAGAAGTTGGCTGTAATTCCTTTGTATTTATAGGCACACAAGAGTCACAATGTCACAACATTTAAGTGTCACAACGGTTTACAGTTACTTTTTTACAGTTACACCGGTTCACAGTAATTTATGCCTAGCAGCATTAAGTTATGCCTAGCAGCATTAAGTTATGCCTAGCAACATTAAGTTCTTTATTAATCAGGTCATAACAGTGTTGAAGTAAGTTTGCCAATTCAGGGAGTAAACACTGTCACAAACACAAATTTTACACGACTAATAACTAAATTAATACCAATATGTTTATTCTTACTATATTTTCTAACATTTGAAACCACTTACAATGCTTATTACCATTTAAAGTTTAAAAATAAAATTATAGAATGTTTAGGAGCGCGCATTTAATGTGTAAAATTAAAATGATTACAATTAGGCACGAGTAATTAGTGCATTTCATATGCTAATGTGACGTTAAACTTGGTAAATTGCAATAATATTTAATGTTGAGACTTTCAAAATTCCCTAGGCGTATAGTATGTCGCATCCCTTTTTAAGGCCATCACTTAGCTTTTCAACACACACTTTTTAAAACAATCTAAGATCGAAGTTATGGCTGGAAACAAGAAAAAGTGCATTTCATCAAAGAAGAAGCGTTCAAAGTAAGTACTACTAATTAAACTTTTGTACACGTAAACATTCAAAGTTTGTAAAGATGTTATGTACGTACATGTTGACTTGATTTTTTTTTCTAGTAGAAGTTAGTTAATCCATAATAATTTTGGTGTATTAAGCTTTTAACGTTGAAGAGTGGTATGAGTCGTGGAGTTCTCGAAGAAACAAGGCAAGACGCAAAGCAAGTTTGCTTCAAATTAAGAAAGATGAGAAGGAATACAAACGATCAAAGCCGCGGGTTGGTTCACTGGAAGAGGATGCGGCTGATGTTGGATTTTTGAGTGAGGAAGAGAGATTCGACTCCATTGACTACGATAATGTGCATTTGTCGTTTGATCCGGAGAAATCTCCGAAATTTAATTGTTAAACGTTTTATATGTATGAACTGCTTTATTTTACTTTTGTTATATATGGATACTAATGTTTTTTTTTTTTGGTTTATTATATATGAATTTTAACTTTCTTGCTTCATTAAAGCTTGATTAAGCTTGATTTTTCATCTATTAATTAAGCTTGATTTATGCCTAGCAACATTAATTTATGCCTAGCAGCATTAACTTATGCCTAAGCAACATTAATTTTGAATGTGTTGCACATATTTTGAATTTTCGTTACACTTAAATATCACATTTTGCTATAAACAATAGTCACATAAATATCACAATGTGACTATTTTGAATGTATTGCACATATAATACCCTTATAATGTGGCAATAAACATAATTTAGATACACATTTGTGATATGGTGTGACTATTGTAAAGCCTATAGTCACATGATCATGCTACAATTAAATGTGACTATACACATTAGGTTGTGGCAAGCAAACACACACTAAACTTTAGACACACATATTTACTTACGTGACCATATGTATCGAATTTTCGTTACACTTAATCATGTTTCTATGGTTTCGTGTGACCATATATGACATTTGGTCACACTCTTCAAGTGTGTGACATATATATTTGTCACTATTAAATGCATATCATGACTAACGCTTCAAATTTACTTTTTAGTTGTCACACATTTCAAACACTATGTGGCTAAATATTCAGCAAAGAATAGCAGTCACATTTAAATAATGTGTGACAAACTTGACTATATAATTTAGTCACATACACAATTACTTCATGTGACCATATATCTATTTTGGTCACACTCTTCAATTGTGTGACATTTATTTGTCACATATGTATATCTGTAGTGTGACTAATGCTTAAAGCTGATTTGTATCGGTCACACGTCCCAAATTAAACGTGACTAAATGATCAAAAAATATTTACCAGCTACCCTCTCATCACATGAATACACAAATGTGTGACATATATCTTCCGAAATGGTCACACAATTCGGATCGAGTGTGGCTGTTTATTTTATTTTCATACATTTAGTCACGTAAATATGTTACAGTGTGACCGTTTGAAATCGACCATGTGTGACGAAAGGCCATTTTTGTACCAGTGATTGGAGTTCTCGCAGTTCCTGCATTTAACAGGGTTCTGAAAATAAAGATACAATATATATATATATATATATATATATATATATATATATATATATATATATATATATATATAGTGTAACTTTATTTTCAGAACCCTGTTAAGTGCGGGAACTGCGAGAACTCCAAATTCGCATTAGAAAACATGCATGTTCATATAAAACATGTATGTTTTCTTACATACACCTTAATACGCATACCTGCGTAACATACATGTTCATATAAAACACTGTTAAGTGAACATATCAATGCAAAATGGTTTTATATGAACATGTATGTTACGCAGGCATGTGTATTAAGATGTATGTAAGAAAATATACATGTTTTATACGAACATGCATGTTTTCTAATGCAAAATTAGAGTTCTCGCAGTTCCCGCACTTAACAGGGTTCTGAAAATAAAGCTCCCCTATATATATATATATATATATATATATATATATATATATATATATATATATACACACACCTCGTACACAGTGTAGGAGGTGTCGTTCTTACGTTGTTATTGGTTTAATAAAGTTTTGCATATTTTCTCTTGAAACTCACCACATCTTTCTCTCTCTAGACTCTCTCTTTGAATTGTGTGTATGTGTAATGATACCATGGTGACCAACATAATGCCCTAAAATACTTAATTTAACTTAGTAGGACATTAATGATTTTGACATTATTGCAGTATTCATATTTGGATTATTTTGTTGGAACCAAGATGGTTGTTAGTTCAATTCACATGTCAAATGTTCAATGTGCATGTTTGGTACTTACTGATAGTGTATAGGAATTTTAGTCCAAATGGCCATGCAGTCATAATCAACCCACAAGGCTAAAAGCCCGATAAATGTCACATGAGAAACAAACTTCCCCGGAAAACATTTGCCGAATACAAAGCGGCTCTTGTTTGAAAAACTAACTCAAAGGCAAGAGGAGCTGGAAACTTATCCTCAAAAGCCATTATGTGCTAACACCACATGTACCTATCTCATTCGTCAAGAGGTTGTGTCGCGTGTATTTTTCTAGTACATGTAGATCTGGTCGAAGATCCCAATAACCATCTGATTGTGTGAAAATCAACTTATTATAGTATAGTAGTATAGTATCGAAATGATCCGCGAGAAATACGGATCACCCGAGTCGTATCCGAGCGAAGGCGAATGGAATCAAGAATATTGATTCGTGAAAATCGTGAATTGAAAAGTGGTGAAAAAGAAAATAGTGATCAAGTAATTCAAGTATTAACAAACAAAAATGAATTATGAAAGAAGTACAAGCTAGTAATGCACAAAAGTTGAAAACGTGAAAACGGAAATGTAAACACGTTTATTAAAACGTAACTTTTAACGAAAAATGATCCTACAAACGTGAAATAATTTTCTAAAAATCTTAAACTATTAAAATGAATTTCCAGAAAAAGAAAATTATTTTTTTGACTTTTCTTTTATTTTCTATGAATTTATTTTGATTTTTTGTAATTTTAAATGAATTAAAAATAAAAGAAAATTGAAAAATAAAGAGAAAAATTGAAAATTAAATTCTGAAAAATTTAAAATATAATAAAAGAATTTCCTAAAATATTTTTGTATTTTTCACAGCTTTTTCTGAATTTTTATGAATTTTTGTTTATTAAAATCTATTTAAAAATGATTAAAATCAAAGAAAAATTAAGAAAAATTCTAAATCAACTTGGAAAAATCTGGAAAAAATCCAGAAAATCAGAAATAATAAAAAGAACTTGTAGAAAAATTTTGAAGTGAAATGAAGCTGATTAAGTGCTTATTTGGCCAAACTGCTTATTCACAAGTGCTTATTTATAAGCACTTGTGAACCAAAATGAATGAAACTCTGAAAACAGTCTTATTATGCTATTTTATGTTTAGTTATGCAAAGAGTGAACAATTTCAAACACAAAAATCCACAGAATCACCAAAATATTGCAATAAGCGCAAAGGATAAGCTCAATCATTAAGCAGAATAAGCACAAACGGTCACAGATGCAATATAACCATTCACAACGCATGTACCACTAATAATAAACTCAGAATCAATCTCTAATCGCAAATATAGGTACAAATGATCAATTGCAGCCCAAACATGCTCAAACAGACTCTGTCTCAACCTAGCTATGGAACAGGTTCAATAAGCACTTCTAAGGAACTCTAAAATGCAAACAAGTGGGGGCAAAAGTACACCAGCTATACAGAGATATAATTTCAAGCAATCAACAACCTAAATCTACTGTATGCTATTAAAAAATAAGCCAAGTTCAGTAGCCTATGAACTGAATTTCAAAGCAACAATTGACTTTTGAATGAACAATGAACTTTGACAAAAATGAATTTGAGCAGCTAAATTCTACAACTAAGTGATGTAATAAGCTGTTATTAGTCTAGATTAAGCTATATCTAAGTATATTATAACTAATTACTAAATTTCACTATCAAATAATTCCTAAATCTAACTGTGTATGCAACTAATGCTACTTTGACTTTTAAAGAATTACACTGCTGATTTTTATTGTTCAAAACTCTATATCTACACTAGATTAACCATTGTGAAATAGAGATCAAGCTATTCAAGTTCAACCTCTAACAATATCAATATCATCCAAACACCCTCTATTAGTGACAGTTTCCACTTAAATGATGAAACAGATCATGAATTACTATCAATTATATCCAAAGCAAACTCCAATCACTAAATGAACCTCAATTTAACAATAAAAAGCTCTAAATCCAACAGAGATGACAGATCATAGATTTTCACCAAATCAGTCACTCACATAAGAGATGCAAACTCAAAATCACTCAAACAGCTTAAATCTATGATCAATCAATCTCATAATCACAAACTATAACAACAATAACAGCTATGATCTCAATTAAACAGTAATGCTACTATCATTATCAAATCTACAATAGATACTTTTAGAGGAACTGAAATTGAACAATCACTTACAAATTTCTTCCACCTCAGCACAAATTGAGGAGGTTCACTAAGCTTGCCTATCTCTAGGATAGGCAGGACCTTCCCTTTCTGTCCAAGCTTATCCAATATACCACCTCAGCAACACAGGATCAAATCTCAGTTGACTAAAGTTGACTGACTTTGAATTCTAACAATTTTGAATGAAATCAAATGTTCAAGATGCTACAAAACTTAAACTGATAGTGTAAAAACTATTTAAACTAATTTGAAAGCTTACTTAACAAATTGAAACATATTTTTATATTTTTCTTATTTTTCTGATTCTTTTTATATTTATTTTTCCTGAAAATGACTTAATGCTAAGGTAAGAGAAATAGTATTTAAGCTGATTTAAACTAAGATTAAGCAGAATTAGAAGGTTATAAGACAAAATAAGCAGTAAAAATTGATTAATAAGCTAAATGATATGAAAAGAAACTCTGAACTTTTATTAAAACATCAAATGAATATTTCAATAACTAAGCTAAATTCAATCTAATAAAATTTTGACAGAGTTTCCCTAAGCTAGAAATTACACACTGAATAAGCTAAAACTGATCACTATATATAGGAGAGGTGAGAGTGTAGGGGTCTTATGCCATGCTGGCGATCCTGGTGCAATTTGTGTTTCTTCTAATCATCTCCAAACCCTTGGATTGCTTTGTGCTTCTTCAATCTAACCACAACCCTTAGATGAGATTATGAGACGTGGCTCATCCAATGAAATGCCTCCATCTGTCCCCAAACGTGCACCACTCTCTGTCTTGTTAGCAAATATCTAGAAAGAGAATCCAATGAGAAGAGTGAGGTGTCGCGTCCAATAGTACTCTGCCATGTGTCCACAAAGCTCATAATGCTCTAATCATTCTCTCTGACATGTACTTCGCACATGATATTGCTTCTAGAAGCCCCAATGATTACCAATTGATAGTTAATTTGGGTGGTGTGAGCCAATTGAACCATGGTGTGATTTCTAGGGTTCATGGGAGAGTTGGGGGTTCTGGGTTTGGGAATTAGGGGTAAAAAAGGCGCATTTGTATTTTTATTAGTGTTTTTGACCGGCATTGACCATTTGACCCTGTATTAGTACTTTGACCATGGGATTGGTTGGGCTTGGGTATAGAAAGGGTATTTGGGCTTTTGTGTTAGGTTTGGGCTTTTGTTGTGGAATTTTTCAGCTTTTGTTGGACTAAAACTTGTAATCAAGGACCAATTTTGTAATTTGCTGAAATCAAAGGGCTGATTTTGCCAAATTCCAAAAGTATGCTTCAAGGGCCTTTCATGCCATTCTTAAGTAGTTGAAGGACTAATGTTGACTTTCAGATCTCAAGCTTTGACTTTCTGACCTTTTCCCACTCTCATGCCCGTTTTTCCGGTTTTTGCTTGATTTTTGTCTCTTTGTGATTAATCCGTACCTGCACGTTCACAAACATAAAAATACACATTCTTTGGCATTTTGTTAGCATAATTAGTCTATTTGGGTCCGTTTTTGGCTATGAAAAGGTATGTGAATTAACACATACCACCATCTGAGCCAAGAATGTTACACCACGTGTTATTCGTGTCTCCTACACCACGTGCACCCTTTAGGATAGTTTAGGGGTGAACACGGTACCGGTACCGTACCGATCCCGTACCGAATTAGTGGTACCAATTTTTTCCCGAGCATAAATTAGGGTACCGGTACCGTACCGAACGGGATTCGGGTACCGGGAAATCGGGATTTTCCCCTTTTTTTCGGGAATTTCCCGATTTGGTACCGGTCCCGTACCGAATTAGTGGTACCGAATTTTTTTCCTCCTTATTTCGTAGTACCGGTACCGTACCGTATATCGGGATCGGTACCGTTTCGGTACGGTACTGGTACGGTTCCGGTTCGGTTCCGGGATTCGGTTCGAAATGCTCATCCCTAGGATAGTTGGATCTAGCTGGATCACATCCACATCCTATAAATACCGGTGCATTTGGTGAGAAGAACTAAGTTATCTTCTTCATTTCACGCACACAAAACACACACTAAACCCTCATCGTATGTGAGTGACGCCCTAGCTCAATCTCGGGGTCCTTACTGAACATGAGAAACCGAACATACGATCATCATTATCTCACACCATTAATTTACCCAAATCCTCTATTTACACACTATATGTAAACATGGCGCCATCCGTGGGACCGTGATGTAAATAGAGCCATCGGTTTCATGTTTTCCAACACTGGGAAACTCAAAAACTTTATTATTTTTGGTATAAAACATGAAAGAAAAATCAACAACGGCCACCACCGCTATCCTTGTCGGATATCTCCAATCCCATCAGCTTTGTTAATATCACTCATATGGAGGAGAGTCGGGCGACTTTATTTAGAAATAATCATAACCTCATGTCACAACCAAAAGCAATGGAAGTGGGTGGACCAAACACATTTTCATTTCATGAAAGCACTCAACGGTCACCATAACCGCCTCAAGACAAACACCATCAATCAACAGTTTCACAACTCCACTCAATGCACGTTCATCCTCCTAGCTACCATAAGATGAGCGAACATACACCATATACGTCACACCACAAGATGAACGAACATACACCGTACAAGTCACACCTGCAATGGCGACCATCCTGGGATGATGCAGGAAAGTTAAGAAAGAAATAAGGAAGGACCACACTCACATAGTCACATGTCTCAAATGCAAATCTACAATCACTAGGTCAGGTACCCCAACACATGCAAGTGTTGGAGTTTTGTGTGCACGGGACAACAAATAACTAATACTCAGGTCACACGCTATCACGAATAGAGATCCTATATATATGTGTATGTTGTAAATATAGTATTACAATATAGGTTTACAAAGTTACGAGCTCAGGAAAATAAGTGAATAAGTTAACTAACCGAGGACTACTACAAGCTCATGTTCCTTATTGCTTTTTTTTCCTACTTTAAGACCAGTCACATCAATATGACAATTGAAACTTAAACTTAATGGTTGTATTGCATTATTGCTATTAGTATGGTGTTTCATGAACTTAAACATTTTCGTCAAACATATACTCTCTAATAACATATAACTCCTTATAGAAGAAAAACATTTAGTCGCATTTTTAATCTTGATCTGATACTATGATCCCGATCTTGCAAAGAAAAAAACGATCTTGTGAAGGATCGGGATTTGAATCGCAGTATTTCACTAGATAATGACAACCGGGATCTTGTGATCCCGTGATCTCGATCTTGAATGAGCCAGTATTACTCAACATTCACCAGATAATGAAGACCGGCATAACTATAAACATGATCCAAATATATTTAACTACGTAATATTCTCTAGATAATGACACGACGATCAATGATTTCTTTTTGGGCAAATAAATTGGTTGAAATGAAACACCACATAAACTTAAAACCACAAGAGCAAAGAAGCATTTTTTCTTGGTTAACGATTCATTTCAACAAATTACTAAATCTGCAGTTAATTGGAGTAAAACATAGGCTAAAAAGTGTTCTTTCCACTTAGACAAATACAAAGAACATTGGAACTAGTTTTATAATCAATTGTTATTAAATTGGTCAACTAGCAATGAAATATATTCATTGATTTGTCCTCATTTGTGTCATTTACTTTTGGTTTTTTGTATTTACCATTTACTCCTAACAGCTCAATTGTCAATTTATGAAGTGATAAAGATTTTTTTTTTTTTTTTTATTTATTTTATTTTTTTAATTTAATAGGGATAAAGACTAGCTAACCAACCTATAAATGAAAGGAATGAAAGAGACCAATTTACCCTCATGTGAGTTACACATGAGGGGCTTTAATGGTCAAACTTACAAGCCGTTTGGTATGGGGGTTCACCCCAATGATCTGGGTTTTTGTTTATTTTAAATGTTTGGTTAAAGGTTTAGGATTGAATGGGCCCACATGAAACCAAATTTACGGGGATGTAGCAAAGTAGGCAAAGAGGTCGGAGTAGAAAAAAATATATATGAATCCTCTGCCAAATGAAACGTGGAGCAACCACAACCTTTTGAACATTTTTTATTTTTTTTATATTTTTTTTGTCTTTTTAAGTTTTCGAATAATATGTGTATTTATAAACAATTATTAATACATTAAATATATATTTCCTATCTCCTATCTTAAACCTAAATCCAAATCTAAATCCAATTTCAAATCCAAATCCAAATCAAAATCCTAAACCCATCTACAAACCAAACGGGCCCTTAACGTTAGTTTTGTCAAGGGATTGCAGGTGTTAAGAGTTTCAGAATTAGTGACTGTTTGTGCAAAATAAAAAGTCAATGGATCAAAGGCAAAAGTTAACGCAAACCACAAAGACCATCTGTGCGATTTACTCTTAAAATTATATTCTATGTAAGCAAAATGTTTTACTATGTTTTTACCCCAAATAAAAAATTGTACGACTATGCGTGGGCATTATGTTACATCATTTTCTTTTGGTTTTATGAAATATTATAATCCTTTTAGATACTTCAAGTTTCATGTTATTAATTGTAATTAAGAACTTCTAATGTTTGTTTAATATATTCATCTTGTAAACAACCCTTTTAACTTATGTTGGATAAAAATTTGATCATGATATTTGGCATAGGCATGGATAATAATTACTGTGTTTCCTTGATTTTTGATTAAATGTTGGTTAGGCAGTCTAAGGTTACTCACAGTAAGTAGTAAACAATCGATCAACTTTTTTTGATGATGAAGGTCGTATATACGATCGATACAAATACACACAAAAAAACAAAACTCTCACTTTCTAAATAATATTAATAAAAGTTGCCTTTGTTGGAACACCTAATTGCATGTAGGTCGCTAAAGGGAAAAAACTGAAAGTGAGAAAGATTTGACCCTCAGCCCGGCCACACATAATCAATCTACTTCACACTAAAAAAAAACCAAAAAAAACATGAAGCTGAGATTTTATGCCTAACTTTTCCCTCTAAAAAAACCCCGAAATTTCAACGAATCCCCAAAACCAATTCAAATTCCCTCTACTTTTTCCCCCAAACCTAACTTTCTAATCCCACAAAATTAACCTTCACTTCATAAAAAGTTCACATTTTTATGTAATAACTTCAATCTTTTCACATAACCCCTTTTATTTCCATCAATTTCATCAATTTATTAAAAAAAATAATTGATTTTTATTGTTTTTGGATGCAGGTAATAATAATGGATGGGGATGATGAATCAGATAGTAGTACTACTTGGGATTTTGTTGTTGTTGTTAGGTGACACTTGCAGCTGCTGTTGAGAAAATGGGCGGTGAAATGAAAATGGAGTAAGAAGGAATAACAGCACATTGATATGTGCACCAATAATGGCTGATGATATTGACCAGATGTTGGTTCTTATGAATTTGGCTAAGTCTTATGGTGCTGATCTTGTTGAGATTAGATTGGAAAGTTTGAAACCTTTTTTTAGAGGGGTTTAATGTCAGAGAAAGTATTCAGACCCTTGTTAAACTAAGCCCTTTGCCTACCCTTTTTACTTATAGGTCAGAAGACTCTTTTTTCGATATCTGAAAACCGTTTTTTTTATATGTTTTTTTAGGATACTGAATTGTTTGATATTTAGTGCTAGAGAACATATTCAGACCCTTGTTAAATTAAGGGGGTGTTTGTTTCGGCTTACATTGCTGGCTTATGGCTTATTGGTTTTGGGCTTATGTTTCATATGCTTACTGTTTTTGGCTTATTTTGAAACTTACCGGCTTATATAAATAACTTATATAAGCTGGAAAGTGTCAAAATAAGCCACAAAAAGTGAGCTTATGAAACATAAGCCCAAAACCAAATAAGCGATAAGCCGAAACAAACACCCCCTAAGCCTCTTTGCCTAGTCTTTTTACTTACAGGTGCGGTTTTTTCGGACTTTTTTTCGATGTTGGAAACTGTTTCTATGATATGAATGTTGGGTTTATTAGTATTGTGAATTGCTTGATTTTTGATTGTTGACAGATAAGCAGTTTTGAGTTGAAAATGTTATGATGTGTTATCATACTGAATTGTTTGATATTTTCTTTTTGAGTGTTTGGGCACTTTCAGATAGCTTATTTTGAGCTGATTAGTATTGGTGAATTTGATATTACAAATTTGCTCTTAGGGTGAAATAAGCTGTTTTCTTAGGGTGACATAAGCTGATCATCTGCTTATAAGCTGTTTGAAATAGTAATCCCAGAAACCCCCTTATTGCGTTTTGATATTGTGGATAAGGTTTGAGTGTCGGGACATGATTATATGCTGATTATATGAGGAATTGTATAGTGCTGACTTAGTTGAAGTTAGATAGGATACTTTGAAACAAGAAAGGTTTACTGATAGATATGATATCAAACCCTTTATTGGTTCAGGTGTTCAAAATGGTGCAACAGGATCACTATTGGCTGGTAGACTATTTGTGGCTATTGGTGCTGGCGGTGCTGGAAAAGCACTTGCGTATGGAGCAAAAGCGAAGGGTGCAAGGATTGTGATAGCCAATCGGACTTACAGTTAGATTCTACTAGCTAGGGGTGAGCAAACGGACCGGATGGACCGGACCGACCGACAAAACCGATCGGACCGAACTGGACCGACCACATTCGGTCTGGTCCTCGGTCCAAGCTTTTTGGTTAATTCGGTCTTCGGTCCGGTTGGTCCGGTCCGGACCGATCAAAAAACCGAAAAAACATGCCAAATCTTGCCTATTTGGACCGGACCGACCGAAAGACCGACCGGACCGGACCGGACCGAGACCGGACCGACCACATTCGGTCCGATCTCGGTCTATGGTTTTTCTTTAAGTCGGTCTTCGGTCCGGTCCGGTCTTGGCCGGTCCGGTCCGGTCTTGGCCGGTCCGGTCCGGTTTTTGGACCGTGATCACCCCTACTACTAGCGTTCATATTACCATTCCTAGTACTCGTACTTGATTATCTGCTTATTGTGTTTTTTGAGCAGATGCGTAAATTTAAATTCTTATCTGTTGAAATAAGGTCATTTCAGTAAGGAGTTTTGAGATTGTTTAGTTTGAACTGGTTATTGTTGGCGTATTCAAAATCATAAGTATGGGTGAAATAAGCTATTTTGGATAAGTTGATCTTCTGGCTATGAGCATAAGCTGTTTAACTTAGTAATGCCAAACACCCCTTGTTGCGTTTTGATACAGTAGATCAGCAGTAATAAGTGTTTGGATATGATTATAGGCTCATTTGATGGTGAACTAAGCAGCAGCTATAAGTAACAGTTTCGGAGTTGCCTATTCATACTGCATATCCGATTCTGATTATTTTATGTTTTAAATCCCTAATTAGCTGATTTCCGAAAACTTAAACAAATGGGATATCTGATTATCTGGTTTCGTTACTGTAGAAGCCTATCTACACACTTTTTGCAGCATTGGCTTCTGTTATAGCAATTGCTTAATTCATGAAAGCATAAGCAGTTTTAATAAGCATTACCAAACATCCCCTGAAGTCAATGTAATCATAGAAGCTTTTATGTTGTATGCTGAATTGACATCAGACAACTCATTCAATATTAGTATTATGAATCCTTCTTACAAAACGGGACATTTATATTTTTCTTTAGGATAACCAGGGCTATTGGTTTCTTGATTAATCTAGTCCATATTACATGACATTGTAACACTTTATCTTTCCCGAAAAGGTTTCTGATTCTATGTTATTTTCTAGACCAACATGGGAAGGTGGTCAGTACGACGGAGATGAACAGAGTCGATTGGCTGCTCTTCGATTAGCAATGGAATTAGGAGCTGATCACATCAATGTTGAGATTAAGGTTCCTTTCTTCTTGACATTAGATGAGTCTATTCGTGCTCATAGGCTCGTCTAAAGTACTATACTGTTATTCGTAACTCAAATGCAGGCCGTTGATGATTTCAACAATTTAATCCATGGAGACAAGCCTACAAAGTGTAAACTCATAGTTTCTTCCCACAATTATCAAAATACTCCTTCGATAGAAGAGCTTGGGAAACTTGTGGGCAAAATACAATCAACAGGAGCTGACCTTGTCAAGTTTGCAGCAACCGCTGTAGATATAACTGATGTAGCACAAGTTTTTCACATTACTGCTAATTCTCAAGTAAGCGTAAGTCATGCATCATAGATTCCAGAGATATATTTTCGTTTGCATATAGCAAAATCTATAAGTACATAAATTTATCATTTAGGTTCCAATAATAGCAACGGTGATGGGTAAGAAAGGTCTGATGTCTCAAGTACTCTACCCCAAATTCAGTGGATATCTGACATTTGGCACCCTTGACTCCTTGAGCATGGAAAGGTATCGGCACCCGGGCAGCCCATAATTAGGGATCTTTTGGACTTGTTTAATTTCAGACAATTAGGACCTGACACAAAAGTATTCGGTATAATTGGGATGAGGATGGATGAGAAGGGATTGAATCACTTTAAATAAGGATTAGTAATCTAATGATCAATGGGTTTTGGAAGATGTTTAGAGAGTTTTTGATCTGAAATTTTCGTGCAAAAGGTGGGGAAAATACCATATTTAAGGTGGTATTTATAGGAGAAAAATTCTGACAGATTCTGACACAGGAGCCTGGCCGGTCCCCTTAATTCATGGCCGGTCCCCTTAATTTTAAGGGGACCGCTCCTTATAATTAAGGGGGTCGCCCAGCTGTAACGGCCAGAAAATCTGTTATTTAGTAGGGAAAGTTTTTTTGGTGAAAAACTAACTGATTTTGGTTAAAAATTTGAATTCATATATTTAGTATGATTAAAACATTTTTCTTTATTACCAAAAGTGTTTTTCAAAAATATATAATATGTTTATATAATTAAATAAACTTTGTAATAATTAATTAAATACCCCTTTGATCATGAGATGTATTAAGCACTTGTTTATTCATACCTTAGTGATTAAGTTGGATATAATGATATAAAATAGCTTAATACTTGTTTACGTAGTAATTTTACGTTTGATGATTTTACATTTTGTGATCGTCAAAACATAGAGATATCGAAAAATATAAATAACGTTTTTATGCATTATTTATGTCAACAAGACGCTCCCTTGCGCTTTACGCCCTGCGCACTTCCCTCAGGCTCCAGGACCTCCACACTGTCGGAAGACTCAATACGCAATTCCTCTACCACGAGAGACAGTCCCCCAGTAGGAGGAACGCTCTGCACAGGAGTTACGAGCGCAGCAGCGGGAGGAGAATCCTCAGGACCATCTTGCGCCAACACCGTTGTGTGTCCCGCAGTAGCCTCTAAAATTGGCTCCTCATCGTCCCTAAGAGGGCGCACCCCCACTGTCACTTGCTTGGGCTTCTCGAGCTTCACCACGGCAAACAAATCCATTTCTGCGCGACACATGAACAAATAACAAAACACAATTTAGTTATTGAAATTACATATAAAGAAGCACTTACATTATAGAAGCGAATGTAAAAAAAGGACAAGCACCCACCCGGCCGCTCTCATCGAGGAATGTTGGAACCTCGTCAGAACCATGGAAATAGTTGCGACTCAGCCCCATGTGAACCAAAAACTCCTCAGGGTAGGAGTTAATGGGGATGCGGTTAGCATCAATCGTATCCGCATCCTCTGCGCTATACGAACCGGGTAAAGGGCGCTCATCCCTTGGCAGCGTCCCTTGAGTATAAAACTCAAACGGCGAGGGAAACACTATATCATCTACCCAGAAAAAATTTTCCCTCCAATCCCTAAGGGAATCTACCTTCTGTGTATAACACTGAAGACGCCTAGAGCGCTTCACAAAAGACACCAATCCATGCGACCACGTTGTGCGGAAAAACGCATGGAATAGGTTAATGGTAGGGTTGACTGCAAGCAAACGACAGTTTATTTCAAAATTTGATATTTTCGCCGCACCTATACAGTGCAGCTGGGAAATGTGAAGACGGTAGAAGTTGAGCACATTGCTCAAGAATAAGGATATAGGTACGCGCTGTTTCGCATACTCAAAAAAGCGCGTATATAACCCTATTTTTCCCTCAGGGAAATCCGCGATACACGCGTTTGCCTCCGGTACTTCCGGATGCACATCTAGGGGAATGAAGTAATCAGAGGAGAACTGACGAAGTTCATCCTCGTCTATTTCAGATGGGAACTCTTCTAATTGACGAACCATTTCTAAGGAATGACAATACTAGCTAAGGCGCGTATTCGCGGTTACCTAATGAAAACAGTTGATCTCTTAAACGAAGCTTTGGAAAAGTTTGAAAATGGCGGAAGTAGGTTTTTACTGTGATGTTTTCGGTAAAATGGGAGGCGATGATTTATATAGGGTTACAAAAACCCTAGAAAGCTAGCCACGTGGAATCCACTAACATAATCGTGTGGCTAGAAGATGAGAAGGTACATGCACTTTTTCCCACTTCCCGATATACACGTGGACACGCTCCCCATTTCCCGAAGTATCCTTGAGATATTTTGGGACTAGATACATGGTTCCAAATAAGGGCGGTGAATATTCGAACTTTTCCCGCCACGTTTGCCACTGATATTACTAGTCTAGCGCACGTAGCTACGAGCCGCACCCACTAGACTGGGGGGACATGATGACGTATAGTCTATATTTGGGCCGCGAGCCCAAATGATAAACATTACTAAAGCCCCAATCCCACCACGCGTGGGCTATCATAACAATGATTTGAGCCGCACTACCAATGGGTTGGGCTCACGTAGGCCCAAGCCCAACCAAACTATTTATGGTCTAGATAAAGGATCATCTATTTACGGATAAAGATCCTTGGACCGGATAAGCACTACGCGTGCGAAGAGTAAGGAGCACGAAACCTACAAGGATTCTGCACCTATATATAGAATGACATAATTCTCATTAAATGTACGATTCACGAAACCCTAACTCTTAAATATAACCCTAAACCGATTACTTACTCTCACGCTGGAGGATAATCGTGGGAGACAATCCCACGATAAGCCTAACGGTGTTTGTTTACTTTCTTAGTGCGCAGGTGTCAAGCATTAAGAGCTAATTGGTACGAGAGCAATAGCCCAAACTAGGAACGCCCAACTTTTGTATCAACAGTCGCGCAGTAGCATATGACCAGATTGGGAATGGGGTGATTTTCATAACCTCGTTGTTGACCAAAGCCAAAAAATTGACGTACTTTGGGGATTTTCTCTAAAATAAATTGTCCATTACAATTTGAAGTAAAATGAATGGGCCTTTAATATTAATTTTGATATGTTGAGAATTCAAAGTACAAAACAAACAAACAAATACGAACAAACGAAGCCGAAGCTTAATTCAAATATCAAACCAAATTACAAAACCAAATTCAAAAGACAAATTCTAATTCAAACGTACCAAACTGTAATTCAAAAGGTACCAACCACAAATTCAAAAGGTACCAAACTATTATTCAAAAGGTACAAAGAAAACTAATGACATCAATCCCTATTTATAGGCTAAAACTAACCGTCATAGATTAGTTTCCTAATTCTAAACAAACTTGGTGGACAAGTCAAACAAATTACCAATTTTACCAAATAACCCTTAAAGTTTAAGTCACTTTTCTAACAATCTCCACCGTGACTTAAACTCCTCCATCGTCTTCAAATCAAATTCAAAGTTCCAAATTCCGAATGACAAATTTCAAACTCCAAAATCCAAATTCCAAATGCCAGTAATACTAGCTAAATTCGAAACAAACGATCAATTCCAAAAGCAATCCGAAACAAAATCGATCCAAAGCAAATTCAATCCAAAACAAACTGAACAAATACAAACGCCGATAATCTTCAAAACGAGCAATCAAATGTTAACCGACAAAATTCAAAACGGTCAACCAAACGAACAAATCGGCCCAGACGATCTTCACGAACGACACTCAAATTCGAGCAACCAACTTCAAAAGCCCGACGAACGAAGATCCAAATTTCCAAACTAACAAATTCCAATGATCGAACAAATTCCAAACAACCTGACTATAACCAAGTTTTCAAACACCAAATCGATCTTCAAACTTCAAATACCAAATTCAAATTCCAATGGTCCACTTATATAATAAGAATTACAACCCAATATCAAATTCAAATTCTAATGACCCACTTATCAATAAGTATTACGGTCCAACTTCAAACTTATTATCGATGTATCAACTAAATTCAAGTTAATATAACTTGACGAGCAGGTTCTAATAATTCAAACTCCCCAAATATGACGGTGATAATAATTCTAATGAACCACTTATATAATAAGAATTACGGTCCAAATTCCCGATTCAAATAAACAAATTCAAATACCAATTCCCGAATTCCCAATTCAAATACCAAAACAAAAAGTATACCAATACCCCTTGTCATACGAACCAAAAACAAATCTGATTAGTTAAAGTAGGCCCAAATTCAAATGGCCCACTATTAACTTACAAAAGCCCAAAGCCAATTCTAATCCTAATTCCTAACTATCGAACTTCAAAAACAAATAAACGATTCCTCCAACAAACAAGCCAAAACCAGAATCAATGAACAAAAACAAATCGAGATATCAAGTTCAATTATTCTAACCAAATCAGTCGATGAACAAAAAACTGCAAAGACGAAAGACGATCAACCATAAAATACGATTCTTCAAACTCAAACAATCAAACTTTTTTTTCCTTCTTCATGGCTAAACAAACCTAGCTCTGATACCACTTGTTGAAAATTCAAAAACGAATCAAACAAACAAATCCAAACAAACGAAGCAGAAGCTTAATTTAAATACCAAACCAAATTACAAAACCAAATTCAAAAGACAATTTCTAATTCAAACGTACCAAACCTTAATTCAAAAGTTACCAACCACAAATTCAAAAGGTACCAAACTATTATTCAAAAGGTACAAAGAAAACTAATGACCTCAATCCCTATTGGGGAAAACATCACTGCTGTGTACAGCAGTTTCTTTATGTGCAGTTTGGGCTTTTTGGCCATTTTTACTCTTCAGCCCAGCCCAATCACATGCCAAGATCACTTACTCACAAAAAAACCGCCAAACCCAATCACATGCCGCCAAAATGATTTACTTAACACTTAAAAAAACTGAGATCACTTAACTCACAAAAAGGCGCCAAAGCCAATCACATGCCGCCAAAATGATTATTAACACAATTAGAAAAAAACTGAGATCACCACAGTTGCAATTATTTTGATCATGGTTGATTCAGTCTACAAAGACCAAGCGCAACTAGGTTCGAATAAATCAAAACTTTATTAAAATTTAATTCATGACTGTTATTACAATGTGAAGGAAATAGTTGTCATTCTTACAATGTGAAGCAAAATTTTATATTGACCAGATGTAATGTATATTCAAGATGAAGACACTTTAATCGGAGAGATTGACAAAAATGGTTATCTTATGCACGATGTATAACTTGCGTCATCATTGGATAAAAGCATATTTGAAAGACACCTTTTTTGCTGGCATGACAACTAGTGGATGAAGTGAAAGCATTCATTCCTTTTTTGATGGTTTCGTAAACTCGAAAACTATGTTAAATGATTTTGTGGTACAATATGACAAGGCTGTGAATTCGCGAAGAAGTGCAGAAGGTGAGCAAGATTTTAGAACTTTAGACTCCAAGCCCACATTGCATAGTGATCACCCAATTGAAGCCATGGCATCAAAATGTTATACTCGAAATATTTATGAAATATTCAAGAAAGAGTGGAAGGCTAGTGGTGATTGCGGTCATGAAAAAGTTGGTTCAGATTTTTTTGCTACTTGTTCATGTGCAAGATTTGAAACTTGTGGAATATTGTGCAAACATATTCTCTACATTATGAAGAGAAAGCTTTTAACATCTATTCCTGATCGCTACATATTACCAAGATGGACAATGAAAGCAACATATAATGCAGGAAGTATTGGAAAGGGATTGAGGGGTGTTAACGACAATGCCACTAAACAGGTTAGTTTCATGACTTTATGGTCTATCAGATTGAAGTTCAATAAGGTAATTAAAGGAGTAAGAGATTCACCATGTGAAATTGAAAAACTTAATACATTTTTTAATGATTGTCTCAACGAGCAACATCAAAGACATAACGTAGGAGCTAATGTCAATTCTGATGTTACTTCTACAATACCAGTTGCGACACAAAGGGAGATATCGCACCACATTATTGTTTCTGATCCAATAAATCCTGTTACGACAAAAGGGCATCCAAAGGCTGATACAAGAATAAAGCCGGGTTTAGAAACTTCCATGGACTCGAAGAAAAGAAAAACGATAAAGTGTAGTTATTGTGGAGGACAAGGTCACAACATTACTAGCTGCCAAAAGAAAAAGGTATGAATGATTTTGATACTACAAATTTTTAACCTTGTTTTTATAATTCTAAGTGTGATTACTTTGTTATTTCAGATGGATGAAGCAAAAGCTAATAAGAGAACTGATGTGCCGGTGGAATAACTTGATAGTTTGAGCACCATTATTTATCATTACTTATGGAATTTTTGTTGCTACTGTGAGGTTTTTAATGATAACCATTTTGTGTTGTAAAGTTTTTATCTATTAGTATTTTGGTGTTGTCCTATTAGTTGATTATGAGTTTTTAAGTGGGACACTCTCGTTTGGTACATCTGTGGTCAATCTTCAATATGACATATTGAGTTTTTAATTGATCTTGGCACTTTTTTATTAAAATGGGCTGAAGAGTAAAAATGGCCAAAAAGCCCAAACTGCAGATAAAGAAACTGCTGTACACAGCAGTGATGTTTTCCCCATCCCTATTTATAGGCTAAAACTAACCGTCATAGATTAGTTTCCTAATTCTAAACAAACTTGGTGGACAAGTCAAACAAATTACCAACTTTACCAAATAACCCCTAAAGTTTAAGTCACTTTTCTAACATGATATATCCTCTATTTTTGAAATCTTAAAAAGTGTTCATGTTATCATGTAGGAAAGAAGAAGTATCCACGTACAAGGTTGGTGTGTTAGTTTATTGAGAAAAATCATATTACGCACGTATACTTAAAGTTAAAGTCGACCCTCGAATTTTATTAGATAGTATAACTTACACAATCATTTCCCATAAAAATATTGTAACCTACACAATATTTGTGGAGTCAATATTATGCCTATTGTTTGACGCATTTCCTTAATTCATAATGTAATTTGAGGATTTGACACTATAAAACATGTGCATGTTATCTCAGTGATACAAACTCGTTGTACGGTTCACCTCTATGATCTAGTTGTAAAGTTGTAATAGAGTAGATGTAGTCCCAAGAGATATAAGCTACATTAACAACTACTAGTAATATATTTGGATTTTTAAATTCTACAATAAGATGTGATATCATAAATTACTGTGTAGTCAAATTTTTTGATTTGTCCAAATTACATACTTCGTCTCTAAAATTTCAAAAGTGTAGATGAAGTCTTTGTCAAAAAGCTTCGGCTCATTTTTCGTTCATGTCTAAAGTGAATGACCAATATAGTTTGATCATATGGGTAAAAGGTTGAATACGAATATTGCGGTCATTTCCCATTTGCCCAGAGATGAAAACAAAACCAATTTTTTTTTTAGAAATATCACGTATGTACTTCAAAGTTATGCAAATTACGCCTTAAAAAAACTCTGTTTTAGTTTTTACGATTTACTCGTTAAAATGATACTATAATAATTGTTATCTTAATACACTATTAATATTCAACCACTAACATTGCACAAACGTCAATCATTCTCTGCCACAAACAATGGTCGTTAAAATCTCGATCTTGATTTTAGGATTTTACGATTTTAAGATATTACGAAACAAAACGATCCGGATCTTACGTAGGATCTTGTCAAGCTTAAGATCTTATAAGATTCCGATATTAACTATAAGATTTTAAGATCTAATCATATTCGATCTTACTTTTTTCAAATTGCAAACTAAAAAACTATAAAGTTATGGATTATGTTTTATCAAATTTTAAAAACTTGTTAATCTTCATACACATTCCATATTTATAATTTTACACAGCAATTTCATGAAATTTTTATATAATTTTGTGTTTATGATACATAATAACTTATTAGATTTGAATATTGTTACAAATACTATTAATTAAGTATTAAGATTTCACAAAGATCATTCTTTCTCTTCCTTAGAGCATACCGTTAACACCAAAAATTGCAACCACATTAACATCACATAAGTATCCCGATTTTTAGCTCCTAAAAAAATTAAAAAAAATAAAAAAAACCGTTCACTAATAACAATATAACATCATAACACTACCCTTTTAGAACTCACCATGTTATTTTATTTTTCATTTTTCAAACAAAATAAAATTTATTAATTCAAATAAAAATACATATTACATTTATATATAAAAAAAGGTTAAAATTAAAAAAAAAAAAAAAAAAAAAAAAAAAAAAAAAGAAAAAAAAAAAAAAAGTTGAAAAAGAGAAGAAAGTTATACCAGTAACTTACATTTGACTTCAACAGCCCACTAACACACTGGACTCCAACATCCCACTTACTTTTGATTTTTTATGAAGAAAAAATAATAGTAATAAAAAAATAAGTTGCAACTTTTCTTTTTATTCAATGCAATTTGCTAAGTAGTATACACTATACACGATTACACGGTACCATCCCTCCATTTTTTTTCATTCGTTCGGCTGCAAAATACAAAACACACACAAAAGTTATACTAATTTTTTTATATTTTTTATTTATTTTTTTAAATATACAAATCAACAGGCGTAAAGTCCCACCCAACAAAAATTTCCCTCTAAAAAACCCACAAAATTTCACCTATTTTCAAAACCAATTCAATTTCCCCCAAATCAAAACCCAAACCCTAACCTTTCAATCCTGCACAATTAACCTTCAATTCACAAAAAGTTGACATTTTTATGTAATAACTTCAATCTTTTTACAAAACCCATCTTTTAATTTCATCAATTTGTTAATGTAAATAATTTTCTTATCTCAAGAAGGCATAAGCAGGTTTAACTACAATCCCAAATACCCCCACTCCCTTCTTAGGGATCTTTTGGACTTGTTTAATTTCAGACAATTAGGACCTGACACAAAAGTATTCGGTATTATTGGGAAGCCAGTTGGACATAGCAAATCACCTTTGTTATACAATAAAGCTTTCCGATCAGTTGGTTTTAATGGAGTTTATGTACATTTGTTGGTGGATAATGTAAAGAATTTTTTTGATACTTACTCATCCAAAGATTTCGCTGGGTTCTGGTTGAGTTTTATTTGTATTATCGGGGCTAGGATTTCAGTTTATAGGGTCCTTTTTCCCGAAAAATATCTACATTCTCTCATATATGTGCCTTCGTACTTATTTAACTTTCTCCGCGCTTACAAGTCATTGAAAGGTCGCTTTGTTGTACCGGTTGGGTCTTTTAACAACTGTTATATAGTAATAAATTTGAAATTTATATAAATAAAGTTGACATTTTTGATCTAAAGTAATCATATTGACCATCGGGTAACCTGGTACCGAATGCCCAAACGGCATACAAAGCCATCTTTTATTGAATCAAAGGTTATGTAACCATACAATGACTAAAAGGCCACACATGTGAAAGTACATTGATATTTTATGGAGAAAACCCCGTATTTGTATTTATTCAGATTAGAAAAATGTATCATTTTTTGATGCAGTTGTACCATTCCTCATAAAGAATCTTTACTTCAATGTTGTGATGAGGTTGATCCGGTTGCAAATGTAAGTTTCATTTCTATAGAAACCTTAAGCGTTGAGGCTGATGTAGATGATTATTAAATTACGGCTTTTTATGTATTCTGTTATTGATTGTATGCTACGGTCAATAGGAGCAGTCAACTACGCTATCAGGAGACCAAAAGATGGGATGTTATATGGGTGTAATACAGACTATGTAGGCGCTATTTCTGTTATTGAGGATAGTCTGCAAGGTTTCTGTCTGTACTTTCTATTAGAAGTGGTAATTTGGGCTGTTGGGTCAAAACCGTGCCTTTGACCCGTTTGAGGTTTACTTAAATCCTAAATTGTTGCAACTGTTTACAGGCATTCAAAATGGTGCAACCGGATCACCCTTGGCTGGTAGACTATTTGTGGTTATTGGTGCTGGCGGTGCTGGAAAAGCTCTTGCTTATGGAGCAAAAGCGAAGGGTGCAAGGATTGTGATAGCCAATTGGACTTACGGTTAGATTCTACTAGCGCTCACATTACCATTCCTAGTACTCGTACTTGATTGCAAATAAAACATTACACTAGTTTTATTGCATTCTTATCAGTTCAGTATGGGTGAAAGCCAACTGCACGGTTCTCGTCATATTTAGAGGGTATTTGGATGTGAGTTATTTATCAAAACATAAAAAATTGATCATTGCGACTTCAAGTCACAGTAATCAAATAACCAGTTGCAAAATTGAAATCCAAACACCCTCTTACATGCATAGTTAACACACCAACTAAAGGTTTCTCTTACTGATGATACTGCACAGATCGTACAGTCCAGAAGGTGGTATGATACTTGCAACCACTACATCAATTGGTATGCAGCCAAATATAGACGATAATCCTATTTCTAAGGTAAGGCTATCAACCTTTCTTCGGTCACATGTTTTAGAGATGGTGGTTTGTAGTTAGACATAATATGAGGTAAATATGTGCATGAGATAAAGTTTCTATTTTCTATTGTGGCAGGAAGCTTTGAAGTTGTATGCACTGGCATTTGATGTTGTGTACACACCAAAAATCACGAGATTACTTCGGGAAGCAGGAGAATGTGGAGCCATAATTGTACAGGGGTGGATATGGTTATAGGAAAGGCATATTAACAATATGAGAGATTTAGGTCTTAAATCACTACATCAGTGGAATGAGGCTCTCATGGCAAGACACCTTTGGAACGTTATTTATGATAGGGAATCTATATGGGTAAAGTGGGTTAAAATTCATTGGCTTAGAGGTAAGAGTGTGTGGACTGTTGAGACCCATACTAATACCTCTTGGAGTTAGAAACAAATTCTGTCACTTAGAGATAAAATTAGAAATTTTGTGCACTTCAGAATTGGGAATGGTAATAGGTGCAATATCTGGCTTGACAAATGGAATGATAAGGGACCGTTGTGTGATCTGGTTAATCATGAAGATCTTAGGAATGCTAAAGTCAGCTTTAAAGAGAAGGTTGCAGACTTAATAAGGAATGGTGATTGGAGATGGCCAAGAAGCTGGAATGACAATATTGTTGATTTAATTAACACCCCTGTTCCTAGTGTTAATGCAGGTATTGAAGATAAGGCTGTTTGGATTAATAAGAAAGGCAAGGAAAAGAAGTTTGTTGTGCAAGAAGTGTGGAAGGAATTGAAGCCAAATGCTCCCAAGGTTATCTGGTTCAACCATGTATGGTTCTCCCAGTGTGTGCCTAGACGCACTGTTTTTCTTTGGATGGCTATCAAGGGCAGGCTCAAGACACAGGACAGGCTATCAAAGTGGTTTAACATACAAGACATGAAATGTCTTTTTTGCAGCCAATGTAAGGATTCCCATTCTCTCCTACTTTTTAACTGCTATTATACTAAAAGGCTTTGGGAAAGGTTAAAAAGTTTTTTTGGGAAAGCTTAAAAGTGATGTCAAATTTGGATGGTGTGTCTAATAATTGGGCTGAGGTTATATCTAATATAGTGAATAGGCCTGCGAGGAATACTATTTGGAGTGTTGTTCAAAGGTTAGTCTTGGGGGCTGTTGTCTACTTTATATGGCAGGAAAGAAACGCAAGGCTTTTTGGTGGATATGGTAGGAATGAAGAAGATCTGTTAAATGTTATTATGGAGTCTGTGAGGTTTAGGATTATGGGATTAAGTTTGAAAGTTACCCCTGATGTTGTTAGAGCTTCTGAAATTTGGAAGTTTCCAATTGATAGAAGGCTTAAGTATAAAAGAATGTTGGAGGAGTTGTTAACTGATGATATGGTTATTGATGGTGAGCTTGGAAATGTTAATGATGCTGATGGATAGTAAGCTTTTAAGTAGTGAGTGGACAAACAGTTCACATGATGGGACTGGTTTTTTGAAGTGCAATGAAATTTATGACTGTGATGATCCAGGGGATTGTACTCTTCTTTTATGTTGTACTAACCTTGATATGACTGTTGGATATGTTGGGAGGTTATTAGACACGTTTGGTGGTATATTGACCATTGTGGGAATCTTAACTGGTGGTGCTATTCTCTTTCTCTGCCGGTTCCTGGGCAACCTTGTTGATCTCCTGAGTGCAGGTTGCTGAGATGTTCTAACACCATTGGTTGAGGGGAGGATTAGGGGAAAGTAGCACTCTTTTCCTACCCTAAGGTTTTTCCCTTGTGGTTTTACTTTGGGTAGGTTTTTAAGGAGCCTATTTCCCCTAATCTGCTACATTGGAACTCCCCAACTTGTTGCTGTTTTGGATGTGATCATGCAGGCTGCAATGTTACTCTGATGTTTGCTGTTTCTGCTGAAGGTTGCTATTCTTGGTTTGATAGTTTTGTTGTTTTGCTCATGGCTGTGATATATTGGTCTATGTATTCTTCTATAGTGTTATGAGGTTTCAGATCATTGGTTATTTTCAGTGTATTGTGATGGATTGGAGTATTTAGGTTGGTCCCTTTACGGATTCAGAAGTATGCTGGGAGGTCCAATGGTCTGCACTCATTTGTATCTTGTTATTTCGTTTATTTGTATGTGGTTTGTATTTGTATTTGGATGGTTTTGTAGTAATTATGCATCTGAGCATGGGATGATGTCCAAGGCCATGAGCTTTTGAGCCAAAGCTGGCAAGTTAGGGATGTGTCCTAACTGCCATGTTGCTTTGTGCTTTTTCTTGTACTTTGCCTTTGGGCTTTCTTTTTCCTTAATAAATTTACCTTTTGGAAAAAAACAAAATAAATAAATAAATAAATAAAAATGAGAGATTTACCGGGTTACCCGGTAGGGTTTTAAATGCAAAGTTATGATATTTCGTTCCTCTCCATTACGAAGTTTTTGAAAAATGTACCACCATGCATCGTTGCCCTTTTGGGAAATGATTGCTGCCAAACACAATGATTGAAAAATGTACAGTTCATAAATGTAAGTTCAAATTTACACTTTCAACTTTCTTTCTATTGTCTTAGTAGTTAATCTTGTTTATTAAACTCGTTTGAGTTGTTAGAGATAAAACGTAACCCGAATAAATGAGTCAATTGCCTACCTCTAGAAATGATAATCACTTTATATCACGGTAGAGGTACCTATGGTACAATTCGGCTATGCTATTGACTAGAAGTTTGTTCATTAGAAGATTTTATAACAGTTAAAAGCTATAGATCTTTCTGAGAAACCTAGATTTTTCTTAAATGAACATTGTCAAAAGAATTTGTGTAACAACTGGTTTATAAGTCCTCGTTTCGCGAATACACTGACTATCCCTAAAACTGGTAAAAGTCATACCAGCATCAATATTGAATATAAATTGACCATCAACATATATGAAAACTAGCAGGGTACCCGCGCGTTGCAGCGGCGGGTACCCTAAATTAAAATTTTCCGGTGAATCATGTAATTTTAGTTTATTATGTTCTTTTTGACAATAAATTTACGGATATCAAAATTTCGTTTAGCTCGTGTCCGTTCGGGCTTGAGCCCGTTGGCTCGTGTCCGTTCAGGCTAGAGCCCGTTTGGCCCATGCCCGTTCGGGCTCGAGCCCATTTGACCCGTTGCCCGTTCGGACTTGAATATTTGTATAATATGCTTTATTATTTGTATTAGTGACATTTAATGCAGGAATTGTGTTTAAGTTGGTTGTATAATATGCTTGATAATTTGTATTTTTTATGTAAGAGGTGTTTTAATAAGTGCATTAATTGTATTTATTGACCGGTTAATTAATTGTATTTAATGTACATAATGTTTTATTTATTATATTTAATGTTAGTATTAATGGTATGTTAGAATTAAATGAGGGGAAAATTGGTGTGTACTTTAAGCTTATTATGTAACACCCCCAATTCATGGATGCAGCGAAATTCAAACTGGGTGTTACTCGACGGCACAATAGTCACAATAATAGAAAACGGACTCTAATTGAGTCGTTTTAAAAGATTTATCATTCAAATTATATAAATATCAGAGATTACAAAATGAGGTCCCAGATGGTTCCATGTTTACAATTTACATTAAATGAGTTTTTGAATGATAATAAAATTTATAGCCCTCTTGAATATCCATGCTCCTCCGTGCCAGCCTCGTTCATTATGGACCTGAAATACATGCTTAAAACAGTCAACACAAAGGTTGAGTGGAATTCGTAGAGTTTGTAGTTAAATCGTTGAACACAATAATCGTAATGTGAGGTAATTAATCACACATTCATAGTTAGAAAACAAAAGTCGTTATTATTTCACTAAGCTCATGCAACCAAAGCATTAACATTGAACCATAAATTGGCATTGTAGAAGTCCTACCAAGGTAATATTGCCATTATACCTCAAACTATCAAATATAGTGCATTTGTTTAAACTCGTAGTTGTTCAACACAAATGGGATTCGTCAATCCCAATAGATCTATTCACAATATTCGCGCTCACTATAGCTAGTGACTAATGGTTCATGATATAGGGACTTCGAACATGGCAATCGTTACTTAGTGAAAATAAAACATAGTCGGGTAGCATACAGTAGAAAGCATTGTGTTCTAGTAGGAAAATAATAGCATGTATCCCCCCCATGGGTTTGTAAAATAGTTAAACAATAGAAAGTTGGGCTACGAACTCACCTTAAGTTATGTAGTAAGTAGTGAATGTGATGGTCGAATGGCGAAGGTTTCTACGAGCAACCTATAATAGAATGTTGCGACTTAGGATTGGAGTAAGGAATATGAAGAAGTGCCTATATATATATATATATATATATATATATATATATATATATATATATATATATATATATATATATATATATATATATATATATATATATATATATATATATATATATCTTGCAATTTAGTCCATGATGTGGTACGATGTATAATGTAAGTCTTTGAAAAGAATGATTCATGAAACATGTATAGTTTATATATCGTTTACTACCGTTCGGGCCGACATAATTCAGAAGTCATGTTAGTAAACGTTCGAGGAGCCAGGACACTTTAATTCGTAAATCTACAACTCATCTCGACGGCTTACATAATGAACTCCTCACATGAGGCTCCCTACTATTGTAGTAGTTGATAAAATATATATATATAAGTTTTGATCCGAAAAGTTACATGTCTAATATTTGAATAAACTTAGGAAAGTTTATCTTTACATGAAGATTGTTATTAGGGTAAGTTTCTTAAGTCTTGTATGACAAATACTTGTAATATCTCATGGTTCTTTTAGTTGAAGTAGATCCAAATTGTATGTTCAAGTTATCGCCAACTCTTTAGTTCATGTTTTCGCCTAAGTAAGTTTATATGGTCATTTAGTCATGGCCTTTCCATGACCTTTGGTCATTGTTCCATGGTCTTGAGACTCAACCTTGGCTCTAGCCATGGTTGTGGTCTTGATTCTAGGTCATAAGACCTCTTGTTCTTTTTAAAACATAACCATTATATAGTGACTTATATATGTAAATAGCTGTTAAGAAACTGAGAAAAATCTTATTCGTTATTGGTTTTCTGGAGACGTGCTCCTGAGTTTTTGAAGAAAACGTGATTCCGGACAACTTTCGTGCTTTAACTTTTTCATGAAACGGACCAGAAAGGCCTCTTTTTGCTTGTTTTATGTTTCTGTAACAGAAGCTATTTTGGCAGCTTTGCCGCAAAGTTTTGGTAACTTCAAATGGTCATAACTTTTGACTCGTATACTCGTTTTAGGTGGTTCAAATTGCTATGTTTTCCTTGTTAAGTCCTCTTTAACAGTAGTTAAGTGTCCAATATCATAGTTATACTATTTTGGTCAGGATTCTCCATAAAAGTCACTAGTTTACTTGTTTAATTAACATAAGTTAACATTTATTTACTATAACTTGTTTTACCAATTTTTATACATTATGAACATAATCACAAGACAAAATATAGTATGAATGACATATAAATAGCATGAAAATGATATTTAGTAAGAAAGTATGTTTGGGTTTGTTTACAACTTTGGGCTTTCTAAGAGAAAGGAAAGTAACTAGTAAGGAAAGGACTTTGATTGACAAGCTTCTCTTCACTTTAGCAACCCTTCTACTCTTGTATTCTTGAAGGAATTGTGATGAAGATTTAGGTGACTTGAGTGGATCTAAACTCAAGAGAATCACCAAGAGTTTCAAAGGATTTGAAGTAGTTTGATGAATCAAAACCAAACTAGGGTTTATGTGTTGATATTGCTCTTGATTTCTTGCATAAAACTTGAAGTAGAGAGAAAATCATGAATGTGTTTGTGTTTGTGATGATATGAACGACCAAAGGGTGAGGAGAGGGTTATATAGGGCCTTGAGGAGGTGCTAGGAAGGTGACTAACCAAGCTTGTTAGCTAAGTCTTGCATATGTGAAGTAAACTTAGCACTTAAGTCAACATATGTGTACAAGCTTGCTATGTAATCTTCCTTAAAGTCTTGGTGACTCATAAAAACACCACCTAGGGCTGAATTGAGGAGGTTAAGAGTTTTGGATATTTATCTTACCTTTACGGAATGAGTTTTGGTTCCGTTAATCGCTAACTGTAAACCGTTAAGTCATGAAACGTAAAACCGGGTATCGTAGAAATACGAAACTTATAGGAATGATTAAACTCATCAATATACTCATTATTATCTTATAAAAATGAGTGATAAGTTTAATGGATCGTGAAAACGCTGATAACGCCGGAAACGTAGGTTTAAAACGCGTAAAACGTAAAACGTACGAAAGTTGCGTAAAATTGAGAATAGAAAAATGAAAATTTTCTAATATGATTATAATGATTTAAAATGACTTATAATGTCTAGACTGGGCTTAGTCTAGTGTCGGTTGGTATTCAATGTCTTTAAGACATAAAACCGTAAGCCTAAAAATCAAGGAATGATTTATAAAATCAAGGAATGATTTTTGGTCAAAGGAGGAGGGAAAAATATGTTGACTTTTTCCAAAAATGTGAAAACTCAAATCGTCTTAGAAACGCGGTGCAGGTATAGGCTAAGGCTACGGCTGAGTAAAAAAGCTTAAAAATGAAAATTCCAGTTTTTCACGGCCGAGGTTTATTTGGTCATGTTTTTCTCAGTCATGATTTATTCTCAAATAAATCATGAGTGTATCAAACATTTTTCTGATACGGGGAAAATTAACGCGGTCGAGTTTCGTTGTGCGTAGAATTTTTGAATGACGTTTTACCCTAAAACGTGTAATTCCTTAATAACTTTCACGAAAATGATCTCATGAGTGTCAAACTTTTAATTTGCTATGGAAATGATTTATCACTCGAGGCCATGAAAAAAAAAATCAAATTTCGGGAAAAATGAATAGTAAAAGTGAATAGTGAAATTTTCCGGGAATAGTAATTAACCTGAAATTGCGAATTGTTACATATTAACTTGTAAATGTCTAATTATATTTTCATCACTTGTACTTTAAGCTTATTAATTTGTAAGGCTTAAAATTAAGCATGCTAAACTTAGAAGGCATTCCTCCTTTATAATATAGTAAGATAATGGGATTGGCCTTTATATATCACGCTTGTCTAAACAACACATTTCTCAACCCAATCTTAGTTGTCACAAAAACATACATACACATGGTAAGTTTAAACAAAATTTCGGCAGAACCCATTATGCTTTTCACAAAAACATACATTAGATAAACCTTCACATATAATCCTAAATATAGCAAACAATTCTTTTACATTGGCCGAAACTCAAGGCCACAAACAATGAGACCAGAAATAGGTCCTTCATGACTTGTAAATTTCATATTCATAGAAAGGGAGTCATCCTTAAATTCAGAATTTGAGTAAAATTTCCAAAGTTGAATCTCCATCCATCCATCTTTCATTTGTTTTGGAACCCGAGTAGTATCATGTATATTCAACGGGCTTGGAGTTATAAAATAAAGAAAATCAGCCTTGTTGTTTTCTTGGTGTACATCTCGTACATTCACAGGACAATGCAGCCCCTCATATTTATCTGAAAGCTTGAACACAAGGTAACACGCGTATTCTGTATAGGGTGACAACATTTGACTTTTAATCGTGCATTTGATATGAAATACTTTTTGTGGTAAAAGCTCAATCACCTCTTGAAATCTGCATGTAAGATATATTTTATGATTACATACTTTACAAATATATATATATATATAGTCAAGCGTTCAAATGAGAAGTCATATTTTTGTGAGAAGGTGAGAAGGGATCCTAGCCACTCATTTTATCTTTCTTTAATTTTGATCTAATGCCTAATACTAGTTAACCAATTTTTCTGAAAATTTCAAAAAAATTTCAAAAAAAATTTCAAAAAATTTCAAAAATTTTTTTTTTTTTAATTTTCAAAAAATTTTCGATTTTTTTTTCGTCATTTTTCACATGTGAAAAAAAAATTCCGAAATTTTTTTTTTCGAATTTTTTTTTTCGAAATTTTTTTTCGTGATATGTCAAAAAAATTTCACATGTGAAAATTTTCAATTTTCACATGTGAAAAAAATGAAAAAAAAAATTACATGTGATTTTTTTTTTTTTTTTCACATATGAAAATTTTCAATTTTCACATGTGAAAAAAAAATTTACATGAGAAAATCTTTAATTTTCACAAGTGAAAAAAAATGAAAAAAAAAATTAAATGTGAAATTTTTTTTCACATGTGAAAATTTTCAATTTTCACATGTGAAAAAAATGAAAAAAAATTTCACATGTGAAAATCGAATTTTTTTTTTTCCGAAAAATTTTTTTTCGAAATTTTTTTTTTCCGAAAATTTTTTTTTTCGATTTTTTTTTTTTTTTTTTTTTTTTCTTCACATGTGAATTTTTTTTTTTTTTTCAAAACTAAAGAAGGATAAAATGAGTGGTTAAGATTAGTTCTCACCTTCTCACAAAAATTAGATTTCTCACATGAATGGCCTCCTATATATATATATATATATATATATATATATATATATATATTAAACAAAATAAAAATAATAAAAAATAAAATAAATAAAGTATATTTAAAGACACATAAAACAAAATTCAAGAAATGAAAGCTTTGCCAAGTCACAATTTTCAGTTTTGAATTAGACTAAAAAGAAGAATAAATCCTTAAGTGAGTTGAGTTGAACTATAACAAAGTTGGTTCAAAAAAGCAAACCTGGACTGGGATATTGATTTTGAAGTTAAAAGGTGCTCTTTAGACACATTGTATAAAGCTGCCCTTGCAGAAACTATAAGAAGCTTCATCCTGTCTATGTTTCCCAACCAGAACAACTCTTCGTAATTTCTGTTTATCTTGAATATTTCTTTAAAGTCAGTTGGCAGTTGACGCACCCGATCCACATCGAAGTTTGATTTCAATACTTGTTGGACTTCTGCCAATTTTCCGATTCCTTCATGTTTCACCTGCATGCAGTTATTATAAATATGCAACTTAGAACATGATTATTATTTATACAAATTAAACAATAGAACATAGACTGGAACCAAGGAATAATTTCAAAAAATTACTTTTTCAATTGCTCGAAATTCAATGCCTTCAACACGAACAGCAACATCTCCACTATAGTACGATGAAAAACTCTCAAGTAGAAACTCAAAACCGACATCTTCGTTTTGATTCAAGAAACGATGCAACTCAATCATCATCCACTGCTCATCTCTCCATGTTGCTAAATATGCATGTAGACTTTCATGTCCCTTTCTATAATTTAGGTTAACATACATAGGTTTACCTGAAAAGTTTCTTGAATCACAAAATTTGAAGACTAAATAGACCCCATAGACAACATCTGGAGATAAAAATTGAGCTCTTGTCTTGATTTCGATGTTCAAGTCAGAAATATCTAACATCTCCACCACTGTCCCAAACCTGCAAATATTATAAGCATCCAAGTCTAAATCAGTCATAGCCTTTATTTCCATACACTTCTATATTAGAATTTATTGTATCAAACAAATCTTTATTTAAATAAAGGTATGAATATTATAAAAAACACTATCAAGATGCTAGCAAAATTTATAATTCACGGTCATGAGAACAGAGGACCCAAAACAGGGGCAAACCTCAGCTACCTTATTAGAAGGTTTATAAAATTATAGTTCCCAATCATATAGTGAGTATTAAAATCTATTTTGTCATGTATAACATCATTTCTATTTTTGATATGTATGTACGTATGCAGGACTAATCTTGTTATTAACCTGATGAGATAAGGTCTGAAGTGTAAAAGAGCGTAGGATGAAGCACTATTCCTTTGTTGATTAGCACAAGGGATTAACAGTTCCAGCAGAATAGAGTCAAAGGGATTCAAATATTTTTTGTATAAGTGCAGTCGGTCATTGTGATAAACAGTAAAGAGAATAACCTTATACTTTAACATTAAAAAGTATAACATACTTCTACCAATAATGCATATGTTTGCTTATTACTTAAAACTAACAAAGGTGGAGAGGTAGAGAGAATAACCTTGATTCTGGAAGAGATTTCCACTCATGTGAACAGCTGTTTGTGTAGGAAAACATTGTGGCTGAAACCATTTCATTTCTTTCTCCATTACCAATGAATGACAACAACTGTTATACAACCAAATACAAATCAGACTCAATGTGTATGGTGTATAAATGCATGTGTGATTTTGAATTATCTCTCAATAAGGAGAAGATACATAGAAATGGGAAACACCCAATAAAGGAGTTATGAGAATGAACTTATTACCACTTTGTCCTGCTGAAGGAGGATTCCCTTAGAAAAAATGTTGTAAAGTTCCTCTTTCTTTTTGATAGAATAGATTTCCGGGAACTTTGCCATCTGGATAATTTCATTATAGTCTTTAGGCAATTTGGGCTCCCATTTCTCATAATCCTCCTGTATATACATTAATCAATTCATAAACTCATGTTTCATACGGTTACTTTCTTACAGTTTATAAAACAGTTAAAGGCCATAGTTTAGATATATATGAATCAAAAGTTATCTAATTTTGTCAAACTATAGAAACATACCTGAAATTCCAATGCTTTCTTGAGTTGTATGACCACTTCATGAACCGTTGGTCGTCTTTCTCTCCTATGATGTAAGCACTTAAGGGCAATCCTTGTAAAGGTAATATATGACTCTCGCACAATTTGTTCTTTGATACCCTCGAACACTAACTCATCAAGTTTTTCTAAATGATAGTGTTGTTTAGCCAAAAAGGGTAAATAAAGATACTCATCATCTAGCTTTTCGGATGATAGTTTCCCGCACAATATGTCAAATAAGACAGCACCCAATGAGAATATATCAGACTCTTTAGTTAAGAAGCCTGTTTTTGAGTAGAGTGGGTCACGATAGCCAATTGTGCCTGTAACATTGTCGATGACATAGTCTACATCCTGATTTGTTGGACATACTAAGGAAAGCCCAAAATCACTAATTTTCGCTTTCCAATCATCAAGCAGTAGAATGTTGCTACTGCTGATGTCCCTATGTATTACCATTTCTGGACTTGAAACAGTTCCATGAAGAAACTCCAACCCGATTGCAATATCGATGCATATTTTAAGCCGCATCACCCACGTAAGACTATCATCGCTCAAGTGCTTATCAAGACTTCCTCTGGATGCATAATCATAAACAATTATTTTCTCATCCTCTTCATCACAGTAGCCTACAAGACCAATTACATTTTCATGTTTATACTGCATAAGGATTTCAAGTTCCGTTATAAATTCAGCTTCTCCTTCAGCAGATTTCCTACCCAATCGCTTTGCAGCAATGAAGTTATGCCCATGACTGTGACCCTTGTACACATTCCCAAAATCTCCATGTCCAATGAGATTGTCTTGGTTGAAAGTTTTTGTGGCCAACTTTATGTCTTGAAGTGACAGTTTGAGGCTGTCCTTGTGGTTCTCCTGTGAATCATTAGACAATCAGTCGATTTGACAAGTAAAAAATAACTTAACTATTTGCCATCTAAAACTCCATTAAAGTCTCTAAGTTCACGGTTACGGTTGTATGTCACAATATGTCACAAAAGTTAAGGACCAAAAAAGTTAAATGGTAAGATTGTTAATTCAGTAAAAATTTGAGGATTAAAATATTAGTTGCACAAAGTAAAATGTATGAAATGTCACATACTACTATGAAGAATATATGAGGAGATTATAAAGTTATTCAAAAAAATTATGCACCTGACAGTATAACGCTTTTTTAAGTTCGTTGATGACAACATCTATTGATGGGCGTTCGACTTGAGTCATTGGGTCCTTTGCTCAGAGAAAAGACATGTTCTTCTGTTTCTTCCTTTATCTTGTGATCAACAATTTTCATTAGTGTTCCCTTCTCAAAATGATGTCGTGCAATGGGTGCAATCCCCCTCTCATCGATGTCGGTGAAAGTTCGATCATAGGCCACCTTCCCAGTCAAGATCTCAAATAACACAACTCCAAAAGAGTAAATGTCTGATTTCTTATTTAACTTGCCAGACTTCGAGTTCTCATAATCCGGATCTAAGTACATAGGTGTACCTGCAATCGTACTGGCATTGAAAGTACTGGCATCTTGATCTGCTGGGTGGAATTTGGAGAGCCCGAAGTCGGCAATCTTCGCCACCCAATAGAATGTTCGCGCTCTTGATGTCGCGGTGTATTATCTTTTGTTTTTCCTGATCTGTGTTGGTGTGAATGTAATTCAAGCCATGTGCGATATCAAGACATATTTTCAAACGTTGCATCCAAGTAAGATTAGTCAATTTATCACTGCTTCCCAAATAATCTTCAAGATTTCCTTTAGAAGCAAGCTCATAGACAAGGATCATGTGATCAGGACCTTCATCACAAAATCCAAGAAGAGAGATTATATTTTTATGTTTACAACTCGTCAACGTTTCAATTTCTACATTGAACCCTTGTTCTCCTTGTGGACTGTTGATTCGTTTTATGGCTACAACACTTTGTTTCTTGGGAAAGCCACATTTATTTTCCCCATCTATCGACAATGAATTGCTGCTATCAAGGTGTTCGAGTCGTGCCTTGTATACCATACCAAATGCGCCTGACCCAATGCAATATTTGTCGGAAAAATTCTCGGTTGCCAACTCGATATCATTAAGTCCAATCTTCAAGTGTTCCAAGTTCTTCCACTGCAACATAGTGGACATTCAAAATACAACAACATACCTAAATAAATTATTGAATGAAAAAAGAATCACAATATGTATTAATTGTGATGCTAATAGAATTAAGTTATACAACTCTTTTTCTCAGCCAATGGATCCATTAGCTTCGATATCAGTTACCATTTTCCTCTTTAAAATAATTTGTGATTTGTGACTAGTGTGCAGGTCCATGGTAGTTGGTGCAGATGGTGTTTTTGATTCCTGGTTTTTCTATTTCTGTCCCCATATCAAGAAAGTTGTTAACGGTCTTTTATCATTTTAGAGTGCCAGGGTTATGAATATGAGACATCAGAAATGAAAAAAGCCCATTAACCACATAGACCATTCATCTAATTTACTTTTTTGTTTACTAATTAGGATGATCAGCTTCAAACTAAAACTATAAAGAAGTAAATTACCCTCAGGTGATTGGATGATGTACTGTCAACTGCACTCCTTGGAAGTTCCTAAAATAATATTTCAAAAGAATAGGAGATTAGTAGATAAATATAACAGTTATTATCAGATAAAGTTGATAAGCAAGTTGAGTTTCTTACCGGATTTTCATACAGTGATTGAAGTTTCAACGCTTTCTCAAGTCTTTTAACAACCTGTTCTATGTATGGACGATCTGCTCTTTCCTCTTTTATGCAGCAAAATGCTGTTTCTGAGAAGAATTTTAATGCTTCTTGGTCCATCTGATTTCGTAAATGCGGCATGATCATTTCATCCAAATGAGATTTGGCCAGCTGACTTAATAACCCCTCTTTCAACTCATCTTCAAGTTCATTTTCGCCTTCGTCTTTGCCACCATTTGCACTCCTTCCGCACAAGACTTCTAGTAATACAACTCCGAACGAATACACATCTGACTTGTGTGTCACACCGCGGGTCTTTTCATATTTTGGATCCAGGTATACATTCTTAACAATATCACGAGTAAGAAGAAGACGGTGCCTCCGAGCTACTGTATTTTTCAACGAAAGTTCAAAACCAGATAATTTGGGTTCCCATTTGTCATCTAGTAAAATATTCGAGCTCATGATGTTGCAATGTATGACGCTAAAATCTCGTCCAGGATCATAATGGATGTAACTCAATGCCTTTGCAATACCAACACATATCTTCAACCTTTGCATCCATGTGAGGGTCTGGTCACTTAGATATTTTTTGAGACTTCCGTTGGCCTCCCTCTTGTATATGATAGCCTTCCCATCCCTATCATGAAATCCAATAAGAGACACTAGATTCTTATGTTTGAGACTCGAAAGCATCGAAAGCTCCATCCGGAACATTTTGCTCTCATCTTTTTCAGAGTCAGATCGGTAAACCTTTCCAAAGATGTCGATGAACTGTTCAAAATGCCAGAGACGACCTTTGAAAGTCATTTCATCTCTGTTGATGATATTTTCTTCATCCATATTGTTGGTTGCTGACATTATGTCTTGATTGCTGAGTTTTAAGTGAGAGAGATCTTTGGTGAAAGACTTTGTCTCTTTGCTGAAATGGGATTCAACACGTGTAGATATGGAGATCAATGATGCCTATATGTACGAAACAAGACAACATTATCAAGTGTTTCAAAAATGACACTAGATATGGAGTTCACTTTTCTAAAATTCCAGTGACTTGCAGCAATAGTAATAATTACCTTGTCATGATTGGATGATGTATCTTCAACTGTGGCCGCAACTATTGAATGTTCCTTTAATATCAAAAATACAGTAATAAATAAATACTTTTACTTATGTTAATATTATCAATAAATATAGATTATTTAGAAAAGAAAGATGAAAGAAAAAAACGTCTTACAACATTTTCACGTTCCATTTGAAGTTTCAACGCGTTCTCAAGTCTTGTGACAACCTCACTTATATTCGGGCGTTGAGATCTTTCTTCATTCAAGCAGTCATATGCTATCTTCGCGAAAACGTTGAATGATTGCGGATCCATTTGTTTCTGTAGAACCGGATCAACTATTTCATCTAGTATTTTATTTTTCTAATGAAAAAAGACCAATGTAGCCAAATACTTATTATCTGGATCCTCACTTATTGATTCCCAAAGGAGTAGATATCTGATTTTTGGTTCACACTTTTAGTCTCAATATATGTTGGGTCTCCATTCATCATACTCAAGTCTATTAGTATGAAATGAATGGTGCCTTTGAGAAGCTTTGATCTTCATGGAACATTCAAAACCAGATAACTTGGGTTTCCATTCATCATTTAATAGAACTCTGCCACTGGTAATGAGCCGGTGTACTACGCTGAAATCGCGTGGCTCATCATAATGAATGTAACTCAATGCATGCGCAACACCGACAGATATCTCCAATCTTCGCACCCACGTCAACGACATCGGGTCACTTAGATAGTTGTCGAGACTAAACCTGGTCTCCAGCTTGATAATGATGATTTTCTCATCATTTTCATCACAAAACCCAACAAGAGAAACCACATTTTTATGCTTGAGACTAGAAAGCATTGAAATCTCCATCCAAAACTCTTGTTCTGCTTCCTTCCTTTCTTTATTAAACCTCCGAGCTTGAATTTCAATCAACTCACCGGACCAAAAGAGCTGTCCCTTGTATCTCTGTTCAAATTCACTTTCTAAGATGACATTTTCTTCATCAAAGTTGTTGGTGGCAGATAGGATATTTTGAAGGGGGACTCTGAGGTGAGCAAATTCATTCCTTATCTGTAAAATAGTCAAGTTCAAATGTGAGTTAGAAAAAGGGAGTATAGTAATGCCTACAACGTGTTTGATAAAATTCCTGAACCATGTCTAAGACATGTTAGGTACAATTATGCATATATCTTGTAGTTTATAGTTATTATGATTGTGGATAGTAATTGAAATAGCATCTTTTAGAAGTTTAGGAAGTGAATGCTCATAAGGTGTTTTTAAAGCATTTGGTCGGTGTAAGTATGGACTACATGGGCCATACTTTGCCTACCTGATGCAGTTTGGAAGGGATAATATGGATTGAAATTGTCTTGATAAGATAAGTTCATTAAGTTGTATTCAGAAGAAAAAAACTATGGCATGTGCTTTGTGTAACAGTAAATTTTTTTAAGTTGCCATATACTTTTGTTTAGTGTTGATATTTAGTCATCTGAAGTTAATTTGAAGTTGTTTCCAGTGACATGTTTTCGTAGCTGTTGCAAGATACTTTATTTGACAATAGTGGAATTGGAGGATTTTTCAGGATATTGAAAGGAATGGAGAGACATTATTAAATGTTGAAACTTTAAATGCCAAGTTACTGATTTTGAAAGGGAAGTATTCTCCTGCTGTGAAAAGAAAAACTAGCAGTAAGCTATGGTATAAAGTAGAATTGTTTAAAGTGAGACGCATGAATTTGAGAAATTGCTAAAAGATTGCATAAGATTCAAGGGTAGAAGGTAATAAAGTAGATTGGAACACTCATGGAAAGTTAATAAAGTGGTATCTAGGAAAAACTATGGTATCCAAACTGTGAATGAAATTGCAGACACATGTGTTCCTAAGGTATGGGACTACTTCGTCTTGGTTGTGACAAAGGCAATTATGGAAATTAAAAGTACAAAACATGTTCCTAAGGCATTATAGTCATTTTTATCACTTTTACTTGTAACAGGCGCAAGTAAGTATTTTACGAATATGACACGATATTGCATTCGTATCCACACTAGGTATCGAATTGGTACAAACATACTGCTTATTTGAACTGTTTGATTCTGCTAAGTCTTTTTGAAACTGCTTGAATCTAGATGTATAGAAACGTGATGATTCTGCTTGAATCTAGATGTATAGAGTTGTGCTTATTGAGTCAACTAGGTAATAAAATGGCTTGATTTCGCTGTTTGCTGATTGTTAAATAAATATATTAGATTGATTATAGTTGTGCTGATTGAATCGATTGGGTCACCAAGTATCAAATGAAGCTCTAGTACCGTAATACTAATCTAAACTACTCCAACTAACTAAAGATAAGAGAGTGAAAGTGTAGTGCATAATTATGGCTTCGCATATATAAACTTTTTGTCAAAGTGCATGATGTAACAGGCGATATACTATTGATAATAAGCAATTATAATTCTATTCTAGATTGATGATGTTCATCTCATACTTTGAGATTTGTTCATCCCATTTAAGTCAGAGACCATTTAACTGTATATACTTAAGTTATATTCATCCCATTTAACTGTATGTACTCATTCCAGTTCTTCTATACTACTCATTCTTGTTTCAGGCACAAAATGATTTTTCCAATGCGTATGAGAAGGGGACCCATGATACCAAGGACCAATTGAAGGACTATAAATATATGGAAAGCCTTGAAAAGTGGCAAGGTAATGTTTCAAAGCACATCTATAATCCCAAAAAGTCAACTGATAACTGCTTATATAATACAGTAAAAGAACAAATGCCGAAATTAGAAGGTTGTTACCCATTTGACCCGTAGCATTGTTTCTACTTTCAAAGCAGATCAGCAATCCCAAAAGGTTGTTACCCATTGCTTGCATACAATACTGATAAGGAGTTCGGGTGGGTGTTGAGTTTAGATGTCATACGTTATTTCGTTCAGTATTCTTTTCTGAAACTAATACGAGTCTATATGTTTTCAGTTTAAGCCTCTGTTAGGTGGAATAAAGAAGCCAGGGATCATGTTAAATAAGTATACTGTCAAAACTGAAGGCCAAGATAACCAAGGTCAAAAGGATAATTATGGGTAATATTGAGAAGGTAGTTGTTTCGTTTTCGTGATGTTTTGTTTATTGCCCAAGAAAAAATGATAGTCGAATATGTTTTATAGCCACATTATTACAATATTAATCTAACTTTTTATTTATAAAAAGGATTTATAAAGTTTTGTTCACTAAAATTACACGGTGGGTGACTATAAACCAGTGACCTAATAGAGCTTTTTTCTTATCATTTATTAGTTTTCTTTTTTTTTTTTTTATCCCCACATAGAGACAAACCATAACCTGGAATGACAAATTTATAAGTAAATGAGTCAAACCCGTATAAGGGAAGTTGCTTCTCTTCCAGTCAATGCATCATAAGTCTGTTAATATTTGTGGTTTTCTTTCGTAGATAATGTTGGTTGGTATGAGCCCAGAACAGGGTGAAGATAATCAATAGCCTAACTACGTACCAATTAAGGTTACCGGATATCACTTGGAATCGTGTTATCACTTTCCAAAGTAAAGTATTCGACCCTAATGCCTGGGTATCACGAATATCTACTTGGGATAAGACCAGATGTATGTTAGTGATTTTGGCACAAATCAATAACCTTGCGTGTTTAAGTGTTATATGTTTTCTGTCTATCTCCCATGCATGAATAGATTTACCTATTTATAGGTAAGATTACTCAACCCTAGTCAATGGAATTATGAGTGATTAACGGCCAATTAATCGCTCATAATTAGCTTCCATAATAATAGGTATTAGTGGTTACACGACCAATTAAACGTGGTCATTAATGCAGGTATAACTGTGCCACTTGAATAGGTCAAAACAGTTACTAATCAAGTTTGAATTCAGTCCAGTGAGTTCGTTATACTCACTGATGAGCTAGTCCCTGAGGACTTGACAACTCCCTGATGAGATCCTTCAGCCTAAGCTGAACTCATCATCCTGATGAATACCATTCAGTCCAGAGTATCACTCCCTGAAAGAGTGAACTCACTGAACTTCATCAGATACTGAATAACACTTAACCACTATATGAGTCAGGGTGTTCAGGGACTGATGGGTGTACACTCCGTACCTCCTAACCCATTACCAGGTTTGTACTAATCCCTCAAGTGCACTAAATTTTCCAACAATCCTCCCCAAATTTAGTTCAATTCCTTTGCATGAAAATTAAACATTAAATAAAACATATGCATAAATGAAAATATCCTGAGGATTGAATTTCCATCTTAGTACATTACACATTCAAATATTCGAGTATCAGGGTGTTCCAAAGAATTGAACCCTTCAACCCATTTGAATACCTGAAGATAAAATACACATACATTTTCAAACACTTAAACACTCCTGACACTATATTAGCCATGTGTCCATATTCAATTCATAAATGTTGTAAAAGTTAAAAGTCCATAGCTTCCTGAAGCGACAAAACTTCAACATTCACATAGGTGGTTCCTCTTTATTCATGCTCCTGCCAAGCACTTTTAAAAAGAAAATTAACTATTAAGAAGTAATGACTTCATCCTCCTTTCCAGCAGGTTCCAAGCACAAACCTTGGGATGTAATATAAAACATGTGCTTCAGTACACTGAATGTTCAGCTTTCTACATTGAACTCAACTCCCAAGTTTCCTCAGGAGGGAGTTGGGTGTCTTAGCATTCAGTGACTAAGTTGGACTTTAAACCCATCCATTTAGCAGACTTTATAACCAAGTCTCTAGCTAAACCCTTCGTCAACTGATCAGCTAAATTTTGTTGAGATCTAACAAACTCTATAGATATTACCCCATTCATGATAAGCTCACGAATCATGCTACGCCTGACACCTAAGTGTCTAGACTTCCCATTGTACATCTGGCTATAAGCCTTTGCCAATGTAGCTGCACTATCACAACGGACAGAAATAGGTGCTATAGGTTTAGGCCATAATGGAATCTCAAGAAGCAAGTTTTTCAACCATTCAGCTTCTTTACCAGCAGCTGCTAAAGCCACAAATTCATATTCCATTGTTGAACTGGTGATACAAGTTTATTTCTTGGATGCCCAAGAAATTGCACCTCCACCAAGTAGGAATACCCAGCCACTGGTGGACGAATTATCTTCAGTGTTACTGATCTAACTTGCATCAGTGTATCCTTCCAAGACTAAAGGATAACCAGTATATGAGAGAGTATAATCCATAGTTCTCTTCAAATACTTCAGTACCCTCTGAATTGCTTGCCAGTGCTGAGCACTAGGATTATTAGTATACCTGCTCAGTTTACCCACTGAAAAAGCAATATCAGGCCTTGTACAAGTCATGGCATACATCAGGCAGCCAATCACCCTAGAATACTCAAGTTGAGATATAGCTTTGCCAGTATTAGGCATAAGCATCTCAGTGGTATCCATAGGAGTACTTACTGGAGTACAATCAAAGTAATTAAATTTCTTCAGTACCTTCTCAATATAATGAGACTGAGAAATTGATATACCATTACTTTCATGTTTGATCCTTATACCAAGGATAACATCAGCCTCCCCCATGTCCTTCATGGAGAACCTTGATGACAAAAATTCCTTTGTCAAGTCAACTTGATTTTGGTCAGTGCCAAAGATCAGCATGTCATCAACATATAGACAAATGATGACTCCTTTACCAGATTCATGAAATTTGCTATATACACATTTGTCAGCCTGGTTAAGAACATAACCATTAGACAAAACCACTTCATCAAATTTTTGATGCCATTGCTTAGGTGCCTGTTTTAGTCCATATAAAGACTTAATCAATTTACACACCTTGTTTTCATTACCAGGCAAGATGAAACCCTGAGGTTGGTTCATATAAACCTCCTCATCCAATTCACCATTCAAGAAAGCTGTCTTCACATCCATCTGATGAATAATCAGATTGTGAATTGCCAAAGCAATCAGCAGCCTGATGGTACTGATACGTGCCACAGGGGCATAAGTATCAAAGTAGTCTATCCCTGACTTTTGTTTAAAGCCCTGAATGACTAGTCTAGCCTTGAACTTTTCAATAGTTCCATCTACCTTCATTTTCTTTTTGAAAATCCATTTGCAACCAAGAGGTTTGCAACCTGGTGGTAGATCAACCAACACCCAAGTGTTGTTGCCCATGATGGAGTCAATCTCATCATTTATTGCTTCTTTCCAGAAAGCAACATCCTGGGACTTCATTGCTTCTTCAATTGTTTTAGGATCATCCTCAACAATGAAGCAATAGGAGTATTGGTCAGAGACCTCATCCCTTGTTCCTTCAATTAAGTATAATTAAAACTCAGGTCCAAATGACTTTGGAGTCCTGACCCTTTTGCTCTTTCTGAGCTCAAGTTCAGGTTGTTGAACCACAACCTCATCAGGGACCTGAGATGATAATTCATCAGGGACCTCTGATACACCAATGTCATCAGTTCCATTTGGAATCCTGTGACTTGGTCTAGGGACTGATAAGAATCTATTCTCATCAAAAAGTGCATCCCTTGATTCAGTTATTGAGTTAATTGAAATATATTCATTAGGTTCAATAACATAGAACTTGTAAGCCTTGGAATGATCAGCATATCCAACAAAGATGCATTAAATGCCTCTTTCACCCAAAGTTTTCAATTTTGGATCAGGGAGTCTGACGACAGCCCTACAACCCCAGACCCTGAGATAATTCAGGTTGGGTTTCTTTTTAGTCCAGAGTTCATAAGGGGTAACTTTGTTCCTTTTGTTTGGAACCCTATTTAATAAACAGCAAGCTGTTAACATAGCTTCTCCCCAGAACCCTTGACTCGGTCCTGAATAGGACAACATGGAATTAACCATCTCCTTCAGTACCCTGTTTTTCCTTTCAGAGATACCATTTTGTTGAGGAGTATAGGGAGCAGCCGTTTCATGGATTATACCAACAGACTGAAAATACAAAGTGTCCATGAATTCACCTCCCCTATCAGTCCTGAATCTTTTGATCAGTGACCTAAGTTGCAACTCAACTTCAGTTTTAAATACTTTGAATTTATCTAATGCTTCATCCGTGGTATGTAACAGATAGACATAACAAAACCTAGAAGCATCATCAATAAATGTCACAAAGTACTTCTTGTTCCACAAGGAGAGAGTGGCATGCAAATCACATAGGTCACTGTGTATAAGCTCCAAGAGCTCAGTCTCACGTTTTACACCCTGAAAAGGTTTCTTAGTTATTTGGTCAACATGCAAGTCTTACACTTTCCAGTGTCCATGTCAAAAGCTGGGATTAACCCATCCTTAGACATATCTTGCATCCTTTTATAGTGTAGATGGCCAAGTCTAGCATGCCATAGGGCAGAGTCATTCAGTTTAGAGGTTAATAAAAAGGCTGAGATAACAAAGTCAGTGACAATATTGAGAGTGAACATTTGATTACACAAATAGCCAAAACCAATAAAAACACCATGTTTAGACAATATAAATTTATCAGATTCAATAACTTGTTTATATCCATGATTATTCAAAACACTACTTGAAACCAAGTTCTTCCTTATATCAGGAACATGAATAACATTAAACAAAGTTACAATCTTTCCAGAACTAAAACTAAGATCTACACAACCACGACCATGCACCAAGGCTGTTGACTCATTTCCCATGTGAAGAATAGAACCATCGTTCAGTGACTCGTAAGTCTTGAACCATCTTCTGTCTTTGCACACATGAACAGTTGCTCCAGAGTCAACCCACCACGCAACATCATCATCCTGCACATAGTTAGATTCAGATACATATGTAACATAATAAACCTGAAGAGATTCATTAAACATATTTTGACCTTTCAGTGAGTTGGAAGGACCTCCACTCCCTGAACCACTAGTGCCCGAACCATTAGATTTACCTCCAATCTTAACACCTTTGCAATCCCTTTTAATGTGACCAGATTTGATACATTTCCAACAAGTAGGTGTTGCCTTCTTGTTAGGATCGGCCTTGTGTTATCCTGATGTTTACGTTTGCCTTTGTTGTCATTGTACCTGGTGGAATTGTTATGTTCCACCATATTGACAACAGATGCACCAGTAGCATTGCTACTCTTTGACTTGTCATTATCCAGCACCCTGAGGGATTCCTTAATACGCAGATGACTACCCAACTGAACAAGTGTCAGTTCTTCCTTCTTATGTTTCAAGGTATGCTTGAAATCTTTCCAAGAAGGAGGGAGTTTGTCAATGATACAAGAGACTGAAATAGCCTCATCCATGTTCATTTTGTGTTGTGTAAACCTTCCAAGTATTCCAAGAAGTTCATTGTATTGTTCCATAACTGGTCTTGAATCAGTCATTTTGTAATTTGTGAAATTACTTACAAGAAACTTCTTACTTGAAGCATCCTCAGCCATATACTTGGCATCCAAGGAATCCCACAGTTATTTGGAAGATTCAACATTCTGATAAATGTCAAAAAGAGAATCAGACATACCATTGAGGATTAAACCTCTGCAGACATAATCATCATTCTCCCATTTGCTTCGATTCTTTATCTGTTCCACAGTAGCATCATCCCCATGATCTTCAGGAATGGCAGTGCTAAGAACATACACCACATTCATGCTTGATAGCAAGAAGTGCATCTTCTTTTGCCATCTTCTGACATCAACACCTTCAAACTTTTCCAATTTGGAGAAGTTAGCAGCCATATGCCTCATAGCAGCAGCCATTGATTATCACAAAATAGTTTACTTTGACTGTTGGTTGGTATGAGCCCAGAACAGGGTGAAGATAATCAATAGCCTAACTACGTACCAATTAAGGTTACCGGATATCACTTGGAATCGTGTTATCACTTTCCAAAGTAAACTATTCGACCCTAATGCCTGGGTATCACGAATATCTACTTGGGATAAGACCAAATGAATGTTAGTGATTTTGGCACAAATCAATAACCTTGCGTGTTTAAGTGTTATATGTTTTCCTGTCTAAGATTACTCAACCCTAGTAAATGGAATTATGAGTGATTAACGGCCAATTAATCGCTCATAATTAGCTTCCACAATAATAGGTATTAGTGGTTACACGACCAATTAAACGTGGTCATTAATGCAGGTATAACTGCCACTTGAATAGGTCAAAACAGTTACTAATCAAGTTTGAATTCAGTCCAGTGAGTTCGTTATACTCACTGAGAGCTAGTCCCTGAGGACTTGAGACCTCCCTGATGAGATCCTTCAACCTAAGCTGAACTCATCATCTTGATGAATACCATTCAGTCCAGAGTATCACTCCCTGAAAGAGTGAACTCACTGAACTTCATCAGATACTGAATAACACTTAACCACTATATAAGTCAGGGTGTTCAGGGGCCTGATGGGTGTACACTCCGTACCTCCTGACCCATTACCAGGTTTGAACTGACCCCTCAAGTGCACTAAATTTTCCAACAGATAATTTTGAAATGGGAAAATACTTGGCCTAAAAGTTTAAGTTTTGAGGTTAAAGATACAAACAAAAAAGGGATGGACAACTCATATGTAGCTTACATGTAATTTTGAAGAAAATTAGTTTTGATCTACAGCTTGGACAAGCTATAGTGCAAGGCCATATATACTACCTTGTATATATCGTAATGAATTTCCTAAACTAAAGGTAGATTTTTATAACTATACTACATTTAAAAAAAATTATTCTACTTTGTAACTCAGCAATCCCCTAGTTTCATATAAAGGTTAGCAGGACGTCCTATCGAAATCTCGGTTCGGTGGTCATAGTTCGCAAATGTTTGCAGACATCAACAAGTACTTTTACTATACCACTTTTCTTTTTTTAAATGTTTTGAAACCCGTTTCGGCCTGGCTGGTTCGACTGGTCAACTGGTTCCGGCTTAGATAACGGGTCAAAAGAAACCCTTTTTTTAAGAATTCAAAACCCAATGTGACCCGCCGGGTTTTACCCGTTTCTATAATTCTATCTGGGTTGGTCATTAAATCTTTTATACGTATTCCACATTGCGTTTTTCAAGTTTTTAAAGGCTTTAAAAGCTGTTTAGACAGGTTTTATGGTGTTTTAAACACTTTCTATATGCTATTTGGATAGCAGAAATATGGTTTGTTTGGACAGGCTTATATGCTGTTTTAACAGCTTTTATATGTTGTTTGGACATAGCCTTTACATGGCTGTTTAAAAGCAATTACATATTTGTATGTTGTTTTTAGCTGAAATTACAGCTTTTATGCTGTTCCAAGACAGTTTTTTATAGCAACCATGTTTTTTTTTGCAGCAATTACATGTTTGTATGCTGTATTTTTACAGCGATTGGCAATTAGATACTTTTAAAGGTATGTATGCTGTTTTTCAGAGCAATTACATGCTGTTTGGACATCAAAAAGTTGGATGTTTGGACAGGTATATATGGTTTAATCTTAGAATAGTTCCTAAGAGTTAAAACTCTAAATGAGACTATATTCGTCATGAGCATGATATTATACTCTTTGATTCAGGATATTCGCTGAAAGTCGAATGGATTAATTGTGAAACTTATCAGAGGCTAATAAGGTACGAGGAGTTTTTTTTTGTCCTCATGTCAATATACAAAGTTGGTTCTTATTTTTTTATTTTTATTTATTTATTTATTTATTTGTTTTTTATCACTTTGCAGGGTTCAAGTTGATGAGGACTAGTATAAAGAAAAACTAGTAGAGATGCTGATAGTATTCTGAAATATGAGATGTATGCAAGGGTTGAATATCAAGATTATTGTCCAACTTGTGAATGAAACTGGAGAGCACTTAGACATGAGTATGTTGGAAAGTATTTTGCAGTACAAGGTATTAGTGATTAAGACTTGGTTAATATTTAATAATTTCCATCCTATGTAAAAATATAGCCAACTTCCGCAACCGTCCTCTTTTCTAAAATCCTAACTAGATCTACAACTTTTGCTATGCTTATTAATATTTCAAATATGGTTTTTCTCTCAGAATTCGATATCCTTAACAACTACTGATCGACAATAAAATTAACTTGCAACTTTTATTTCTCAAGTTTTAGTGAGTTATTTTATTTACATTTATTATCTGTAACTAATTAAATTGGAATATAAAATTGATTTTGTATTTGAGTTTCTCCTTTTCGTTGATAGTTTCAGATGAGTAGCTTTCCTACTATAATCAATGAATTGCAAAATTAAAAACATAGGGAGTTTAATGGCCCAAGTCAAATTCAAGCTAAAATGTAATAGGTTATTTTCATTATGCGACACATGTATACATTTCACTATCTTATAGTTCATAATGACTTCAGAGTTTCTTAATTTAGTTTGCGCTACATCGTATTTTGTCTTCCCTATGCCCTGATCCGGCAGGATTGGTTGTTCGTGTTGTTGTTGTTGTTACATTGCATTTTGTATATGAAGATTGCATAAGATGTTTTTGGCATAACAAGGTGCTACTTCGGCTCCTGGTTGTTTTACTTTGTGGTTATTTTTTATTAGTTTCTTTTTGGTTTATATTGGTCTACTTGCAAGCCCGTTCGTATGGTATTATTATATGTAGGCTAATTTGGCTAACTTTTTAGTGGGAAATCAACTATAGCTCATTCAAAACTCCCAATTATATGTTTATAAAAATTTGCTGTGGTAAATGTATCCTTTTATCCAAAAAAAAAGAAAAAAAAAAAAAAAAAAAAAAAAAAAAAAAAAAAAAAAAGACATCTCAAACGTGCAACTTTTATTCATCATTTTTATTAAAAGGAAAATTTGAAGTGAAAATAGTACAAATTACTAATGTACTTTTAAATTTGTGCCGACTTGAAACACGTACTATTTTATTCAAGGACTTTAACAACGTACTTTCAAATTTTGTTCCAAGATAATCAATATGACCATGTTCCAAGATAACCAATATGACCATGTAGTATTGAAGTCCTTGAATAAAATATTCCAATCATATTGGTTATCTTGGAACATAATTTCAATCATATTGGTTATCTTGGAACATAATTTGAAAGTTCGTTGTTAAAGTCCTTGAATAAAATAGTACGCATTTCAAGTCGGCACAAATTTGAAAGTACGTTGGTAATTTGTAGCATTTACCCTTTGTCAAAAGTAAGAAAACAATATATTGAATTCGCTCCTACCTTTTGTGTTCTTGAGTTGGAGGTTTTAAAGAAGAAAGAAAAAGATGTGGAGAGAAGTGGAAGGAAGATGGGAGGTTTTTTAGTCTAAAATCTTCCTCCCAAAGTGGGAGGAAAGAGGAAAGTGTAAGAGATATATGTTGTGAATATTTTCTATATTTCTTGTTGATACAATGAGACCATACATATAGAGGATACATATAGGCTATTTAGGGTAAATGGTAATCACCCATAAATGCCTTCTTATCTTTAGCTAATCACATAGCTAATATACAGCGAACACTCTCCCGCAGTCCGAGCGGCGAAATCGCGAAAGCTCGGACTGAAGATTAAAAGCTAATAAACAATAAAATAAAACTAATAAATAAAGCAAATAAATTTGTTGATGAAGACATTCAACAGCAAGAGGAAGTGCATCTTCAGCAGCAGGCAATAAATCGGATAAACCAAAGTATCCGAACCAAACAGGATAAACCAAAGTATCCCTTACCAAATAGGATAAACCAAAGTATCCTGAACAAACGGGGCGTGTTTTTCTTAGAAAAACATAAAGATCCACACTTTTTTTTTTTGATAGGATAAAGGTTGCGGAATCTTACTACTAAAAGGTAAAAAACTGACAGACCATTAAATCACATAAAATACCATAACCACAAATCCATATCTCCTTCACAGATCACACACCCACTCCTAAAGATAAATCCAAATTCATCATCTTCCTTCTATCACCATGACTGGATCGGATCCCCCTGCTACTGTCCACCAATCAGATAAGCAATCAACTGTTACTCACCATCATCTTCTAACATCACTCCGGAAGGTGTTCCTTAGCATGAACAACAAACGTGACAAGATGTGTGGATTTGTGACCTTAGCACAAATCACCAACACAAAATAAGGAGAACCAGTCAAAAGGTGTGATTTAGTATTTAGTGCGTGAACAGCGGTTGCAACTGTTTAGGTGGTGTCGAAGAATGAAAGTGTGTGTGAGATGGGTTGGATTGGATGCGGAGGCGAGGGTTAGAGATTTGGATGTGGATTGGTCTGCGGCAGTAGGAAAAACGAAAAGTAAAGGAAGCCCTCCGAACCTCCGGCGTGTAGCCGGCGACCGGAGGCGGCAGCGGAAGAGTTTTGGGTTAGGGTTTAGATATTTTTGGAACGTAACCAATGTAAGAGATATATGTTGTGAATATTTTCTATATTTCTTATTGATACAATGAGACCATACATATAGAGGATACATATAGGCTATTTATGGTAAATGGTAATCACCCATAAATGCCTTCTTATCTTTAGCTAATCACATAACTAATATACAGCTAACAGAAAGAAGATAATTCTCTTTCTTTTCTCCCTAATCTCTTCTCTTCTCTTCTCTTCTTTTACATATTTAACTCGAGAACACAGAGAATTGTTGATTGTCCTTGCCCATATGATTTAAGTACAACGTCGTCAATACATCAAGTATGTAGTATATAAGAAAAATTAATAGAAAACCATTTGATGTAGCAATCGAAAAGAATAGAACAATCTATTGACCAATCATATTCTTTAGTTTAGCCTTTGTGACATAGATGAAAAATAAGAAATTTTATGGCAACAACTTTTAATGTTAAATTCAAATTCCGTACAAAACACGTATTTTTAAAAAGAGGAAATTACTTAAATGAACCGTTTATACAACTACTTTACGAATAGAAACCTCGCACACACAATTATCCAAAATGAACTTTTCAATATTATGCGTTAGATCTATTACTAGATTACTTTCCAACCATACACGTGTATACAAGTAGTGATACGCGAGTGCTGGGCGAGGCCTATGAATATATATGTGATTCAGAATTATGGGCGAGGCCTAGGCGAGTGCTGGGCGAGGTGAGGGTTTAGGGCGAGGCCTAGGCGCAAACCTTGGGCGAGAAATAAAATTCTGGGCTAGGTGGCTGGGCGACAGACCCTTGGGCGAAATTCTGGGCTATGAAATATGGGCTGGGCGGAAATTATAGGCGAGGTGGCTGTCATTAGCTTATGCTCTTTACACTTTTATATTATGTACAAGACATTTACCTTTTGGTTAGCCCTTTTCTCAAGGTTAAAGCTTCTTTGATTTGTATATCATGCATGAGAAGGTGCACATTTTGCTTATGAACTCTACGTATTGACCGGTCCAAACATATCACTGATATAGAGAGCTTCGTCATGTACAATGCCATTGAATATTGTTAAAAAGCTTGTAAAAATCATGCATGAGAAGGTGTACATGACCGGTCCTTTACAATGCATTGAATATTGCCCTAGTGGGTTCATGAATATTGTATATCATGCATGAGAAGGTGTACATGAGAAGATGACTTAATATGTAAACATTCTAAGTATATGATGCATGAGAAGGTGTACATGAGAAGATGACTTAATATGTAAACATTCTAATTCAAAATCGATGCTTCATTGAATTGTACAACATGTAGTCCTTAGTTGCACATCTTGTGTTACAGCTAAAACTTCATGTGTGGTCCCTTAAAACTTCATGTGTGGTCCCTTATTTTGATGTGACATTTTTAGGTCACTTTTGTAAACTATGAAAAAAAGGTTTATTTTAGTAAAATGGGTATTGAAATAGATTATTTTGGTAATTTAGTTTTTAAAAAAAGATACAGGTAAGCAAGTACTAAAAGGTCTTACATTTATCGTTTTGTCCTTAAGTGTGAAACAATGAATATGTGCTACTGGCCGAGTGGCAAATTTGTTTTCATCAAGGTTGCTTAAAGCTTTTCACCCATGTTCAAATGACAACGCGCTTTTTAATTGTGCTTTAAGCTAGTTGCTAAACCGTTGTTTTTATATAATTAATTGTTAATTCAAATAAATTAAAAGCTTGATACGGGTGGCGAATCGAATAACGTAAATTTTAATTACGTTAACAACCTTATAACCCACAAAAATATTTAAAAGCCGTTTTTATCACATACTTGATGCGTCAATAATGATTTACAAAACTTGGATCGAAGTTATTAACCTTTATGCATGTAAGTGAAAAAGTGTTGATAAAATATAAACTTATTAACCTTTATGCATGTAAGTGAAAAAGGGATATAGGAACTGAGCAAACACAAAGGGCTATCAGTCATGACGTATGGGGTCTAGTTAAATACAAACTGATGGAGTTGAAGATGTATATACTCAAACAAATATAGAGTTGTACTTATTATTATAGAAAGATGGAAGAGGAAAAACTGGCTTACCGCATTTTGATGTTCGAGTTGAAGTTCCAACGCTTTCTCAAGTCTTGTGACAATCTCATCAATATGTGGGCGCTGCGATTGTTCTTCGTTCAAGCAGTCATACGCCGTTTCCACGAAAATGTCGAATGATTGGGAGTCCATTTGACTCCATAGATCCCAATCAATTATTTCATCCAGTCTTTTCTCTTTATAATGGGTAACGGCCAGCGGAGCCAAATACTTGTTACTACCGCTATCGATTACTGCTTTTCTACCACAGAGCACTTCAAACAGTATTATCCCAAACGAGTACACATCTGACTTGTGGTTCACAGTGTAGGGGGCCTCTAAAATTGTTGAGTCTACATACCCAGGGTCATACGGACATGCATCATTATTGAAAGAATGGTGCCTTTTAGATGCTTTAATTGACATCGAACGTTCAAAACAAGATAACTTGGGTTCCCAGTCATCATTTAATAGAACTGTGGCACTGTTGATGTTCCGGTGTATTATGCTAAAGTCACGTGACTCGTCATAATGAATATAACTCAACACTTGCGCAATACCAACAGATATCTCCAATCTTCGGACCCATGTCAGCAACATCGGGTCACTTAGATAGTTGCTGAGACTTCCCTTCATGTCACTCCTGGTAAGGATGATCTGAACAAAATGGTGTGTGTATGTATCTGTTTGTTTATCGATCTGAACAAAATGGTGTGTGGGTTGTTACAAAAAGAAACGAAGGAGTGTTTGGGTGATATATAAAAATGTGTTCGGTATGTGTTTGTATATAAATGTGTGAGTTATCTTCCAGGAAGTCTGGTTTTTGCATTATTTTTGTAGTAGGCTCTAGCCTTTTTGACCATTAACATTAAACAAATTGTCCACATCGTATAGGAAACTTTCTTTTTATTGAAATATTCCAAGTTTTGAATACGTAATAAATAAAAAAAACAACAAACATCAATATGAAGAAGAAGAAGAAGGAAAAAAAAAAAAAAAAAAAAAAAAAAAACTGGTTATTGTTGATGTCAGAGCCTATATGGGTAAACTCATTATGTCATGTTCATATTGTATTATGCAGCTTTATTTGATTAATGATAGGTTACTTGTTTATGTAATTTAGTTGGTAAAAAAGCTAGTTTCTTATCATCTTTTTTTTAAAGGCACCATTGTTAGTGAATGCATGAAAGGTGATTTTAGTTGGTAAAAAAAAAAAAAAAAAAAAAAAAAAAAAAAAAAAAAACTGGTTATTGTTGATCTCAGAGTCGTATGTCATTGCAAGAGATCGTTTTCTTGTACCTAATGGGAATATGCTCCCTAGTTTTTGAAAGGTGATTTTATCTTAATGATGTATTACCACGTTATCATGATCAAAAGCTGTCTTTTGAATTTTTTACTTGACGATTAATTGGTTAGTATGTAATGAAAAAATTGCAGTTATATATTATTCTGTTTATTAAGCGTATGTGGTGTTAATTTTTATTAACTGTACCCTATGGCATTACTACAAATATATTATATGGCCCTCCGATGAAACCTTATTATCTAAACTACTTTATAATGCATTTAGGACTTGCTATAAGAGGAAGTCTTAAAATTTGTAAGACCAAAAACATTTCCTTTAAAAGAAATAACATCCATTTAGTCAATATCAATATGTGAAATAACAAATGGTCAATACGTTAAAAGCCCTGTGATAAAAAAAAGACTTTATGACAAAAAACATGACTTTATGGTTGTGGGAAAATACATGATGTTATATAAAAGCCCTGCAATAAAAATGGTCAATACGTTACCAATTGTCTTTTGCTATAAATCTGGGAACTCATTCCTGAAAATTAAAATTATGCAACAGCCTATTTATAAAAAATAAATATCATGTAACAACCAATTAATTAATTTGTAACCGTCCATTAACTTGTAATACCACAAACCTTAGGGTTATAAATCCCCCTCCCCACACACCAAATAAACAATACACAACAACATCAAATCTGTATTAATTCAAATTCGAAAGAAGTCTAACTTCTTTTAAATTTTCGAACCATTCAAAAGAACAAAAACCAAACACAGTTTCATTCTTTTTTTTTTTTTTGTTCGGTCAAAACTCAAAACCAAATACAAAACAACATAAAAGTACCTACCCGAGACCCATTTAAAAGATCTTTAAGCCTTCTTTATATTCTGTTCACGTTCGAACCACAAGGAACACAAGGGATGATTTTTTTTTCGGGGGATTTTCGGATTTTAAGCAGAAAAAAAAACCCGTTGAAGTAACCAAAGTGTTGTTCGTTTGGATACTGTTATCAAAATAAGAATACAAGATTTTTTTTTATTTTTTTATTTATTTTTTTTAGAGAGAGAGAGGGAAAATGTATGTGGGGCTGCATGAAGTGTGTTACAAAGTGATTAGGTTTACTAATGTTTAGGGTTGGTATTGAATCATTGTTGGGCCTTTTTGATTTTCGAACTTGGGCTATAACTTCATTTGGGTTTGGTGTTATACGGTTGTAAATTTGTAATACTCCATAATTAGTAATCATTTGAAAACTTTGTTATTCGGGTAATAATATTATCACCGATCTTGAATATAGATATTTTGAATATGTTTTTTTTTCCTTCTAGAAAATGATCGTTAGTTCTTATAGTGGTGGTCAATGTTGTTTGCTCAATATTTGGTTATTTGAAAAGTTGCTACACTAGATTATTATTTTAATTGATCTTTAGATTATTAAAGGGAATCCATCATTAATCTTTGGAGACTACCGACACGCGACACCACTTGCACAGTGCAAGAGATTGGTAACATCTAAAAGGCATCGAAAAATAGACATTGCTAAAATCCAAATTGAGGTTATATTTGGCGCAATGGCGTAGGGTTAGGGCTCGAGCTAGAGCTTATATTATAGGCCGAAAGTTGATGCTTATATTTTTATAAAGTTGTTTGGCGAATTAATTGGAGCTGAAATTTATTAATGTAAAATCATATAAAATACATCAAATTAAATTCAAATATATTTTCAGTTTTTACCTGATAATTAATTATATTTTTAATTGTATTTAAGTAATTTAACTATTCATAAACCCTTATAAGCCCTTTTTTATATGCTTGGGCTTATGGAGGCTTGTGACTTATTTTATAAGCCTGTGTGACAAACGATACTTATTTCATAAGTCGCTTTATTTTAAAAGCCAAGCCCTGATAAGCCTCTGTAAAAAACCATTTTTGTAATATCTAGCAAAGTTAGCAGTAAAAAAAAAAAAAAAAAAAAAAAAAAAAAAAAAAAAAAAAAAAGGCAATATCAAGAATACTTTCCTAACTTTTAGGACTAAAAACGTTGAAAACAATGTCAATTTAATTAAAAAAAAAAAAAGAAAAATGCAATCGCTTAAACTAACGTAAAAGTATCCTTTTCCGTAAAATTATTGTAAAAGAAAATTTACAAATAAAAAAATATTGATCACCGATGATTTTGGTTATAGGGATCCGCCGCTATAACGCGTGGGTACCTTGCTATTTACAAATAAAGACGTTGCAGCTAATGATGCATATTAATAATTGACATATTTGTGTTTTTGCCAAATTACATTTCTTTTGTAATGACGTTTATTTTAACTTATATTTCTCAAAGATACTATTTATGTTCCTTTTTTTTGTTTGGACCTTATGTTTATTTGGATAAAAAAAATAGTTTGCATTTGTATTGCTTAAACTTATTTGAATTTAAATTATCAATTATTTGTACATTTATTGTTAGAAAAAACATGTAACTGAATAACATTTGCTCGCCACAAAATATAGTCATAGGGTACTCGCCGCCGCATTGCGCGGGTACCCTGCTAGTAAAAGTAATTAAACGTGGATCTCTAAACCACACTTGACCAGTCATGAAGGAGTCTTTTGTGTTTATTAAATTCCAATATCAGACTTTTGGCCGACAAAGTTGACGGAAAATGTTGCGCATCCCATTACCAAATGAATAAACAAATTGTATCACACCGGCCATCACGTGACAATCCACATATTCCAATGAATAAACAAGTTTATAAAATATAAACTATGCCTACTATTTTTATATTCTGTTTTTGTTTTTTTATGTGTATGGACAATATATCTACATTTATACATAAATAGTATTAGAGATTTTAGTCAGTCTTTAAGATATAGTTGTTGTATATATGGGACTAGTTGCATGATTTGATCGATGAACGTGCTACTTTCATTTAATTATTTGTAAATAGTAGTAGACAATATTCTTGTGTAGTAATAAATAAATAATCGGATTTTCGGATATGACATGATTGAGTGTTTTCATAAAGTTATGATGTATATAGATCACATTAATACTCTTTTTAAGACTTTAAATTTTGAGTCGTTCGTGTGTTAATTGATTTCTTACTTTTATCAAAGTGTTATTGAAGTATTTAGGAGCTCAAATCATCAATCTGATTACATAAAAGAATATGGGTAGTTACACTATTAAAATTATGTATTCTTGACATCATAATAACACTAAAAATCCTAAAGAACCCTTAAATATCTAATCACAACAATTAGGCTACAAAAATAAATACGGGAGACCCTAAAAAAACATTGACGAGTGGAATGCTCGCTTATGTTATTCCTTACATTTGTTTCTCCATTTCATCAACTCCATAATCCTGTATCCAAAGATACAATAAAGAAATGAAGAAAAGAAATTATCATAAAAAATATTGAGATACATAATGAACCTCATGCAAGTGATATTATTGAAATGGAGGCTCAAAAGTAGTTATAATCATTGATTAAGAAAAGGTTAAACAAAGAATTTCCTATATTTTAAAAAGATTCAACTTGTGGGTTTAGTTAATTACATGTTGTCCACTTGCAAAATGAGCTGGAGACCGATGGTGATACACTAACTACTACTCGGCCGGCCATGATTTATAATATACATAGTCTACGATATGATGACCAATTAAAATAAAAAGACTATAGCCTTCAAAAGTTCTAATAAATATAATAATATATAATAACTATAAAACATGATTAACACTAAATAGACTTCAAAAGTTCTAATAAATATATTGATCCAAGGCATCCAACCACAAAAACTGCATTACTCGTTATTGCCATTTTTTCTAAAGTAAATCTCATGTAAACCTTCTTTAAATAGACTATATCCATGTTGTGGTTACAATATGCGATGTGTGGAAGAAGCAATCAACGTACTTAACGCCAATACAAAACATAGTAAAACATGTTTAGTTTGATACATTGATTTGGGTGGGCATGCTAATCCTTAGACACAATCAACTTTCTCCAAGGTCCTGTTTTGGTATGTAAACTTTGAAAAATATCATCAAATCTAACAAATTTTCCTAAAGTGTTAAACTGTACATATTTTGATGTGTTGTCATTTTAAAAATTATGTAACATTCACTAGATAAGAACGAAATGATCAAGGATTTCGTTTTCGGTCAAATAACTGGAATTGGTTGAAATAAAACATCAACATATATTCAAAACCACAAGAGCACAAGATCAAGAAATGATATTTTCTTGTCTAATAATCATTTCATCAGATCACTAAATATGCAGTTAATTACAATAGAACATTAGCTAAAAAGTCCTCTTTCCATTTAGTGGAAACAAGAACATATGAACAAATACAACATGTGAACAAGTTTTATAATTAATTGTTGATAAGTATTACTAGTATAAAATTGGCCAATTATTTAAGGAATATACTTATTATTAGATGCTAACAATTACAACAACGTATGAACAAGTTTAAATAATTACTTGTAGATAAATATTATAAAATTAGCAATTATCAATTGAAATATATTCATTATGTGTCATTAGATGGTAATGGTTTTGTATATTGTGTAAAGTTCTTTAACAATTCTGTTGTCATTTATGAAGTAAAGACACTGAAATTTCTTTTTTTATTTATAAAGATAAAGACATCTAACCAATCCAGACTAAAATAATAGGGAAACAGGATAATCATGCCAAAACACCAGCTCACATAAAGTGATAGAGTAGTCTAGCAAGCAATTCAAAACATATGGCTTTCAATTTTGAGAATAATTTTAGTGACGCATTTCATCAAAGAAGCATGCATATTTATTTACATCTAGTGATGATAATAATCCTTATCACTTGCCAAAACATGAATTAATTAACAAACAAAAGCCATGTATTGATTATTAGTAATGATAAAGTTTTTTTTTTTTTTTTTTTTTTTTTTGTGACAAATATCTAGAATCGGTTGAAATGAAACAGAACATGAATAGAAAACCATGAAGTGATACATTTTTGTTAATCTGCAATTATTATGGTAGAACATTGGCTTAAAAGTCTTCTGTGGAAAACTAGAAGGGGGGTTGAATAGTTTACCGCTTTTTAATTTGATTATCTTTAAAACTTTACGTTTGTTTAAAGATATAAACACAACTTTACATGTTCAATTCTTTGAAAAGCTTTACGTGTGAATAACAATCCTAACTTTACTTGTTTAGTTCTTTGAAAAGCTTTACGTTTGTTTAAAGATAGAAACACAACTTTACTTGTTTAATTCTTTGAAAAGCTTTAAGTGTGATTAGCAATTCTAACTAAAGACAATATGTAATAAGCAAAGATAAAGAAAGAAACGATCAAACAACAACACGATTGTTTATCGTGGTTCGGCTACAAGGACTCTTTTTCCTTGCCCGACATCCACGCCCCGAGTTTCCAACTCGAGAGTTATAAGCACTAATCAACAAGCTCCTTTCCCGGTGGAGAAACCTTTACGACGTCGCTTACACTTTTACCGACACTAAGCTAGATGTCGAGTTCTTTTACACGGGTACAACCACTCTCATCGTCGCTTACACTTTTACCAACACTAAGCTAGATGTCGAGTTCTTTACCAAGGGTACAACCACTCCCATTAGTTCTTTTACAAGAGTACAACAACTCCCGACACACTACGTATTTTGAGGCCTAAAATACTAACCAATCATTTCTACATACATGATACAAATGAAGTATAAACTACCAAAGCTTATACATGACAAAGCTAACAAGACTTGCAACTTTAGAGTTGAAGCTTGTAACTTCTTGAATGATCTTGTGAAGTCCCTTGCTACATAAGAGGATTACACAAGTCAAATGTTACTGAGTTAGTTGAGAGAGTATATGAAAATATGTCCTAAAGTCATTACACAAAACTAACAAGTGGTTTGGTATTTATAGCAAAACATTCTGCAGGTCTGGCGGATACGGCGGATGTAACAATTCACATTTTCGGATTACTATTCATTTTTTACTATTCACTTTTTACTATTCATTTTTACTATTCATCATATTTTGGGGCAGAATAGAAACTTGAAACTTTTCCTAAAAATTACTATTCACTTTTACTATTCACTCCCGATACCCGCACCACCTTTTGACTAATACATTTTAAATGACCTTGCCTAATCATATACCTAGTCATCAACTAAATATTATTTAGATAATATCTTACAAAATATCTCATTAAGAGAAGTCAAGTTGAAATTCTCTTCTTAAATATCTAAACACTATTCACATAAATATCTAAACATTATTCATCAAAATATCTAGATATTTTCAGAAATTTTCACTATAAATAGAAAGGAAACTAGTTCATTTTATTTCACAGAAAACACACACATTTCCCTCTTCCTCCACTTTCCACCCCCATATATCATCCATACTTGATTTTTGAGCTCTGAGTTATATAGATAAGTTGATGGCATAAGTATTCTCTACGTAAAAATATAGTTTATTTTGTGTTTCCGCGGTTAGATTAAGAGCTACACAATGGTGGATAGGAGCTGTGGTTCTCATAAATTTCTTGAAACTTTGGCAAGAATAGATCGGCTAATTCTAAGGATGGGTTTTTAATATGGGAGCTATTGGGTTGATTTTAGAGGTTTAGGAAATGGATTCTTGAATTTAGATGCGGAAGCGCTGCCCAATTTTCTAGTATCATTTATCAGTTATTATCAGGTGAGTAATAACCCCACTTTACTCTTTTACTTGGTTTACAAACTCTTTGGGGGAGATACATGCTCAACTATTTTTCAATTTTGATTATTTGCTAACTATGTGTTGTATCTGAACTAAATGTTTATTTATGCTAAGTAAAATTATTGCCATAATTATAGTTTCTATATCATGGACCATTAAGCACTATACGTAGTGAGTATACTATGGTCAGATCTATTGGGATTAGTGTAGCCATTAAGTTGACTCAGTTAGAGCAAACAAAAGCAACAAACATTTAAGAACACTAGGTATAACAACAGATTACCTATTAGGATATGATTACAACAATTATTCCAATTTCTATTAGTATGAGATTTACATTTTTGTTTTCATAAAGGATAGTACAATAACAAACAATTTTCAACGTTGTGGGTGTATAACAACGTAACCCACGATGCCATGGACGTGGTCCAATTTACGATTCTACGGACTTGGTCCGACTACGATTCAATGGACTTGGTCCAACTACTACTTCATTTACTTGTTACAAACTATGTGATCTAATGGACTTGGTGTAAATCTCGAAACAAATAAGAATTGGTATAATAACAAACCAACAGACTTGGTACAAATGTGAACCAGCCAGAAACAGAAACTTAAGGTTTCGATGTCAAGAATTAAGAGCAACAGAAATACTACCTACATGTGATATTGTATTTAGTACAATAGTCATACACTTGGAATTCTAGGAATCTACATTTAGTATTGCATATACTTGTTAGCAGGTTTTATTTACAAGATTTCCATAACTATTTCCACAAACTCTATGAACTCACCAACCTTTGTGTTGACACTTTAAGCATGTATTTCAGGTCCATAATGAATGAGGCTGGCACGAAGGAGCACGGATACTCACGAAGGCTATAAATTTTATTATCATTCGAAAACTCATCTAATGTAATTTGTAAACATGGAACCATCTGGGACCTCATTTTGTAATCTCTGATATTTATATAATTTGAATGATAAATCTTTTAAAACGACTCAATTAGAGTTCGTTTTCTATTATTATGACTGTTGTGCCGCAAGTAACACCCAGTTTGAATTCCGCTGCATCATTGAATTGGGGGTGTTACAGCGGAACCCTCAGATGGGTTCCGCCCATGTACCCCCAGGGTTCCGTCAGGGCTGCAGTTGGTTTTGCAATAAATCTTCCAAACCAAACAAGGTCACATCACATAAATATTAGCCAAATCCAAACTTGCACAAGAAAACTTATGGTTAGTCAAACACACTTTCTTTCCATAAATGTATAATGACAAACTTACCACAAATGTGATGTGATATTTCTATTTAAAGAAATAAATGTGATGTGACAAGACACTTTCTAATTTAAGAAAGAAAAACAATGTTTTGTTTAAAAGGAAATGTAAACCTTAGTTAAACAAGACTTAAACACTTAAAGTGATGATTTACTCATGGCTAAAGTTCATACTTTGTCATTAACAAAACTTAGCGAAGATCGTAAAATATAAATAACGTTTTTAGGCGATATTTGTATTAACATCTTCTTTTCATTTAGACAAATAGATAAGTACGAGTAATTCAGACCCGTGCGTTGCATACGGGCTTTATCTAATTGGTCATAGTGTAATGTGCAGTAAATTTTTTTTGTTATTAGACTTTTGTAAGTATGGTCTTAGTTGATCGGTAAATTTTATATTTAAACTTTTTATGACATATTAGTAGTTATTTATAAAGTTTATATTTTGTATTTATTCTCAAGATTGTAACATTATATTTAAACTTTTTATAACATGTTAGTAGTTATTTTTAAAGTTTAGATTTTGTATTTATTCTCAAAATTGTGACATCCCTTTATTTTGACATAAAACTAATATGTAATCTTCAGCACATATTTTCATCATTATATATCTAAGTTGTAATTGTATCAAAACTTTCTAAGCATGACACACATTTAAAATAGTCTATTGACATGTAAGCTTCGACACTTATTTTCATCATTATATATCTAAATTGTGATGGTATCACACCTTTTCTAAGCATGGCACACATTTAAAATAGTTTATTGACAATAAGTTCCTAAGTTGTGATGTTACCACAACTTTTGTTGGTCAATAAGTTCCTAAGTTTTGATGTTACCACAACTTTTGTTAGCATGGCATGGAAAATGTTGGTGCCTTTATTTCTGTCAGTTTTAATTGAGGTCGAGTCAAAAACAATGTTTGCTACTAATTTTCGTCATAAATAACTTGGGATGCCTCAGGACCCGTGCGAAAATGATTGTGTAAAATGTTGGGTTGTTAGTATGATGGTGAGGCTTAAATATATAACAATAGTTTACTGACATTAAAAGAGTATATGTGAAGAGACTTTTTTCAAGATGTTACATTGAAAAGAGTCTCTTCACATGTAATTTTTTAATATTTATAAGTTAAATAAATTATTTTAAATATGAAGCGATAACATTAATATTGGAGACCTTTTATATTCATCCCCGTGCGATGCACACATATTTGGAATGCCTCAGGACCCATGCAATGCACACATTTTGGATCTATTTTTTTTTTTTTTTTTTTTTTTTTTGTAATGTTCGGGACTAATTTTTGGTTCATGTTTGAAACTCTCATTTTTTTGTGAAAGACGTACTTCGTTGTTCAAATAAATGACATTATTAAAAGCGAACTATAAAACAAATTTCGTTTTTAACAAAACTATAAAAACATGAAACATTAAAGTAATAAATATATTCAAGAGTATAAATTATAACTCGTATAATAAAAAATCAGATCCAATGACCCAAGTCCGAATCATAAACCCGCGCTAATCAATCAATAGACCCGACATTTAACTAAACACAATTTTCTTCTCCTTTATATACTTCTTCGATTTAGAAGATTCTCATTGTTATGATGATAGTGTGAAGATATTTTTATTATATACTACCCCATTTTCAATATGTAACATCGACATAATTTACACAGTCATATCAAATATCAAAGTCACGCAATATTCCAAGACGTTTAATTAAGAAAGTGACATTAACACAACGCAAGACAAAAAACTACATTAAGAGCAAAACTATTAAAACGCACCAACAAAGTGTAGTAATAATTATTGACTAAAACTTGAATGCTCTTCATATTATTTTCTATAAACTTACTTGCTAACGAATCAATAGTATTAGCCCGTTTATCGGTATTACATGAAGTAAAATATTTCATGTTTGATTTGTAACGTACTATTAATATGAATGCTAAGTATTCATTCCACCGGTGGTCGTGGCGTTATTCTTGTTGTTCTTGTTGCTGTTATCTTTGTCGTTGTTGTTCATTGGCCTTTTGCATGTTTTGTTCTTGATAAAATTTTTGTGACTTCTCGATCTATTTCTTTAATGCTTCTTGACGTGCTGCAAAAAACAATTAGATATAGTTGATCGTTAGTAACTTAAATACAGTTAATCAATATATTGCATTTTTGATCAAATTGAAAATGTTCGTGCATGTTCCACTTAATAGATAAGACAACGATGTGTAGATCTCTTAAACCATTAGAGAAGATGATGTTACTATCAAACCTCCTAAGCACCATCTTTATGTCCTACATTGTTACATACACAAAACACACGTGAAATTTACATAAAACAATATAAATCAATATGCTAAATAAGTAAGACGATATGATGCTTACTTTACCACCATAATAAGTTATAGCCCAATGTACACGCGGTGTGTAGGAAGTTGTGGTTTGTTGTGTGTGATTTTTGACGCATTATATAGTTGATAAAATATTTGTAACTCATGGACGGGAATGTAAAAAGACTAACCACTATTAATTGAGACATTTAAGTTGCTTGAAATCAATGTACACATACTAATCGAGATGTTTGAGTTGCTTGGAATCAATGTTGAAGGTTTCATATGATAGAATCAATTCTTGGGATATTTATTATGAACCCCCCCCCCCCCCCCCCCTTTATATTTAATATAAGACGTGTACAAGTTTTATAATCAATTATTATTAAATTGGCCAACTAGTAATAAAATATATTCATTGATTATTCAATGCATGTATCATTTGCTATTGGGCTTTTGTATCTTTCATTTAGTTCCTAACAGCTCATTTGTCAAGGCGATTAAAGAAAAGGGACCCAAGAAAATTAAAACAACCAACGAGGGCTTACAACAAAACATATACAAAATAAAACTAAAAAAAAAAAAAAAAAAAAAAAAAAAAAAAAAAAAAAAAGCTACCCTGCTCCTTTAAAAAATGTATATGAATAATCTTGAACACAACAAAAAACAAATGAGATATGTTGTATGAACTATGAAAGGGGTGACGTGTGTTTTAGACAAAAGAGACTGACAAAGCAAGTATAGTTGACTATAAAAGATAATAGTAGTCTCTCTTCAACTTTCAAGTAAGAAGAGGAGTAGTCCATCATTATTGGTTGCTTACTTGCTTATATCTAATTTTTTGGAGCCGCAACATGAAAAAAAATGGCTTTTTGCAGAAAAATGTAGATAAACAAGTATAGTTACAGTCCGTGCTTTGCTACAGGTTCTATCTAGAGGTGGCAAAACGGGCGGACCGGGCGGGCACGGGCTACGGGCTAAACGGGCGCGGGCCAAACGGGCGCATGTTATACGAATCACTTTAGAAAAGACTTAAAACAACAACAAAAATTCCTCAAACGTAACACCTCATTTATATTTAAATAATATATCCATAAGTTTTTCATTAAATGTTCTCCGATTGAGAGAAAAACATGTGTGCCCATCATGCCCATTTAGCTTCTAAATGGGCAATATATGCCCATTTCAAAAAATAGAGGGGGCCCAAATGTACCTAAATATTTTAAAAATGTGCCCATTTAGCCAATTTTTTTGATTTTGGGTACAAATTGCCACCTCTAGTTCTATCTTTTGTATAAGTTAAAAGTATAAATTGTTTCTGTTTATTTGCAAGCTATTGTTGTTGACTTGTTGTGCTACCTTGCTATCTATGTATTTAGCATTTTTGCTATATATATTTAACAAATACAATATATTAGAGGTGGCAAAAAGGGCAGGCCGGGCGGGCACGGGCTACGGGCTAAACGGGCGATGGGCTAAACGGGCACGGGCTAAATGGGCACGGGTTAAACGGGCGCAGGCAAAATGGGCGCATATTATCCGAATCACTTTAGAAAAGACCTCAAACGTAGCACCTCATTTATATTTAAGTAACTAAATATAATATATCCATAAGTTTTTTATTAAAAATAATTTAATGTTCTCCAATTTAGAGAAAAATATGTGCCCATTGTGCCCATTTAACTTCTAAATTGGCAAGATATGCCCATTTAAAAGAAAAGAGGGGGCTCAAATATGCCAAAATCTTTTAAAAATTTGCCCATTTAGCCTATTTTTTTGATTTTGGGCACAAATTACCACCTCTACAATATATTATATATCACATAATTTTCATATTCAGTTGGAAACATATATATAGACCAAATCCAAACAAAGATTTGAAGCGAGGTCTCCTATACCAATCAACAGCCATCAACCATTAGGGGATGTTTGGTAGGATGGAATGGAAAGCTTAGAAAGAGAATGGGTCCTTTTCCCTTGTTTGTTGTGTATTTAGAATGGAATTAGAGAATCAAAATGGCATTCTCATTCAACTAAAATGATTCTTTAAAAAAAGAGGAGAATGCTGAGAATAGACAAATTAAGCACCGCTCATTCACGGTTCCATTCTAGTTCCAGAATCGGAGAGGTTTAATAAAAAAAAGAGGCTATAAAATAGAAACACATGTGCTTTGCACATGCTGTCTCAATTGGGAGAAATTGAACAGCCCTAACAAGTTTTTCTCTATTGCCATTCAATGTTCTATGATCTTCATCTTCTCCGACAAGATTTCATCGACGGTTCGGCGATGCTTGTGTGTTACCATCACCGGTTACTAATCTTCGTCTATCAAAGGTACGATTTTTACATCTCGATGTTCATATAAATATATATACAATAATATTCTGGGCTTCAATTGCTAATGATTCTTAATATTTTGTTGTTCATAAATTACAGTTGTTATATTTCAATGGTCAATTTTATGCAACAATAAATTGTAATGTTCATAAATGGGGTAGTCAATACATTGCATTGTGAACATGGTTTTAATTATCTTGAATGATTTATTTTTCAAAGCAACATAAGTATTGATGATGGGAAATGGAAGTCCAGTTTGATAGCTTTTGCCATTGAAATATGTGTTTGTCGTACATAGTATATGATCTTGATTTTTGGTGTATATAGATTGCTTAAAATCTTGTTCTTCACACTGTTTGCAATCTTTGAACTTTCTTATGTTGCAGGTATTTGCAGATTAAACTGTATTAAGACTTCGATATGAAAACGAGCCCATGGACATATGAGGAGGCATTGCTACTTGATTTGGAATTATATGTAATTTATTTTATCAGAGTATTATTGTAATTTTGCTGATAACTTTATGTCGATATGTGGTTTAACAATTTTGGAAAATGATAGCTCAAAAAATGATACATTGAAGCTCAGAATATTATTCTATATAAACCAAAAAAGTTATATATTGAAGACTGAAAGCATAATCAAACTGCTCTAATAGCTACTTGTTTATAAATCATTGCATTATTTTCAATTCTCACATCGTACCAAACAAGATAGTCAAACATGGTAACCATTTCCTTGCTCGATTCATCGGTCGTACCAAACAATGGAATTCGTTTTCTTTCTTTAGGGTCATTCTCTTTCTTGGTCATTCCATTCTCAGCTTCAATTCCATTCTATGTGATTCACTCATACCAAACACCCCCTTAGGCTATGATTTGTTTTGTGTTTTATGTTGGCAAATCTAAATATATAAACACTGTTTTATTTCTCTTAGTCACAATTCACCATCGTTAGGTGCGGCTAATGTATAATAAGATAATAATTCAAAGTTCAAGAAGATTAAACTTGTGAGAAAACTAGTATTAAAAAACACGAAGCATTTTACATATAAAAGTAGATAAATAATTCAAAGTTTCTTGTGAGAAATTGATATTGAGAATACGAATATGATTTTATCAAGAAATGTTACATCCATATAAATTTTACAAAAAGTTTTCACAGAATTTATGTGGCACGAAAAACTTAACTTTTATTAAATTTATGTAGATATAACATTCCTCGAATCTAAAAAGTAATTGGAATAGAAGCCAAAGTACATGCACTTAGGGCGTGTTTGGTATTTTGGTAAAAGGAATGATTATTGGAATGATAAGAAAGTGTGGTATATTATACGGTAATCACAAACCAGTATAAAATCCCAATATATTGGTTTTTCGAAACCAAGCTAAGGAGCTGGCTTTGGACCCATTCCTAGTCATTTTTAATCGTCTTCATTTCCTTTTCCCTAAAAACACAATATACTACATGAATAGGGCCTTTTTGCCACGACCCAAAGTCATGAGCTAAAACCCAAAAATTCGTGGCAATTCATATTTATCACAATATAATGTATAGTGTATCGTATAGAATCAAGTATGATTAGCATCAATCATTAATAACTCGACTCCACTTGTGTGAACATCACATACGAAATGCTGTGATTCCTCTATATCGAATAGTATCACACTAGTAGTAATATTACTTCTTTTCATAAAGCAATAAAATATTTAATGGCAAAAGATATGAATCCAAACCTAACCTATCATTTTTTCCACTAGCAAAAAAAAAAATGCATTTCTTATAAAATTATAAAACAAACATCTCTAAAAAAGCTCCTCACATACCAATAAAAGAAACTTTAAAGAGTAATATTCGAATCAAAAGCAGCCCAGTAAGATAAACACTAATTTCATATTCACACGGCTTTTAATTGTGACAAAATGGGTGCAATATTTAAAGGTGCATACGAGACAAGGTATATGGTATCTCTTTAGAGTGCATTACTGTTGGTCCCTTTTACTTGGTTAACCGTAACTAAGAAGTTAAAGTAACCAAGTCTTATGACTTGAACACAAATGTAAAAATGATTAACAATAAAGAAACATAAACAAGAGATAATATTTTCCAACGTTTAATTCTTTATTAGAAGTTAATCAAAAAGAATCGTACCCAAGTGTTTGCGGAATAACACTTGGGGTTGAATAGACAAGTGCGGTATGGACTCCTCACTAAACTCAACTAAGTGAGTGACAACTTAAATTACCCACTGAGCTATCTCAGGGGCTTGTGTTGTTCTTTGGAGGAGTAAAAGTGGTTTGTGAATGCTTTGCATTAATTGCACAAACTTGTCAACATTTACTCCTCACATTTGCTTCCTATTTATACACAAGTATAGAACAACTAAATATACATTGGATCTAAAGCTTCCTTAACAATATCTTGAAAGATATTATTCTTCTGGCAAGGAACCTTCATTGAGTTTGATCCAAAAGGCACTTTCTGATGACAGACTGGTTTTAACCATTTGGGGAAAGTCTAACATTAAAGTGATAAAGCACTTTAATAAAGCAGCTCAGACTTTCCCGCCCAGTCCCGCCAAAACTTCAGTCTTCATGTCATCAGTCTTCAGTACGTTTAAGTTGTTGAGGAGTCATTGGGGTTCAGTGAGTTATTGTCATCCTCACTGAACCCATCACCTTCTTCTTGGCTTAGATCACACTTCACTGAGTTCCGCCTCACTGAATGGAGAACCTTTCTTCATAGGCTCGGTCTTAGCTCCCTGAAGGTGACTCACTGAGTTACTGTTCACTCAGTGACTTGTTTACACTTAGGGGATTTTACGTTCAAATCCTTGTTAGAAGATTTGGGGAATTCAGTGACCCAACAATCTCCCCCTATTTGAACATACAAATAGCCTAAGTGATACTTGATTCAGCATGAGTTGTCAGGGTACATTGTCTCTTGCTGAATATTTGTTGTAATTGTAAGTAGGACATAACTTTAAAACAAAACATCAGTTTATTCATAGCTATTACATTTTCCTACAAATTACAAACAAAAAAAAGATAGTTGTTGCAGATCAGATGTTCAGATGATAGCCAAGTCCCTCAATCTTAGCTTTCTTTGATCTCAGTAGGTGTTTCTCAGGATGCTTCTCAATCTTTTCCCGAAGGTCCTTACAGAACCTTTGGTTTGCACCACTATGTATTGGAGAAGCTAACATTAGGTATGTTACCATTGCTTTTACCCCTGCTTTGTCAATGTCAGACCATCTTTGGAAGGCAAGGTCTCCATATTCATCTGTGAAGCATAGACCTCGTTCAGGGTGTTCAAGCACGGTGTTGTTCACGAAGGTGATTCCTTCAGGAACAGACCTGTCACACTCCAATCCTGGGACCTTAATCTCAGGCTCGGGTTCGATGTGCTTCCTCTTTTTCTTTGTGGTGGTTGAAGCAGTTCCTGTTGTTGGAGCAGGAAGTAGGGAGGGAATGTTGAGGGCTTCAGGCATTGCTCTCAGTCTGTCATATCTTTCGCTCAGTGACTTGAGAAGTTGATCAACAACGACACCATTTTTCTTGGCAATGATGGGACGAAGTTCATCAAGTTCAGTGATCCCGAAGTCAGCGAATTTGAATGGATTATGAATGTCCATTATTCTCTTATCAGCTCCCCTGAAGACAGTGACCATTGCGGGTTTAGTATTCCTGTGGATTTTGATGTCAGTGATGGTTTCAGGCTTCAATCTTTCCTTCATCACCCAATGATATCTTTCAACCCTGGTCTTCCTGATATGAGCTTGCCTTTTCAGCTTCTCTTCCCTTTCCTTTTTCAGAGCAATCATCTGTTCTTCCTGAGCCTTCTTAAAGGCTGCACCAGCTTGCTCAGTAGCTAGTGCCTCAGTATCCAAACCAATCTTTTCAGCCTCCTCATTAACAACCTGAATTAGTTCAGGCTTGCTCAACCTCTCTTCTTCAGCTACCTTTGCCAAGTATTCAACTTTTTCCATATAGGCTTGTATTTGGTCATTGGTGAGTTGATATATTGTTCCATTGATAGCGAACGGGACCCTGATAGGTTCATCAGGGTCAGTTCTGACCATTGTGGAGGCAGGCTGGAGCACAGTAGTGGGTTCAGAGGTGGTAGCAATGCTCTTTCCTTTATCCTGAAAGAGAGTGGAGGAGACTGGTTCCTCTTCTGGTGGAACTTGTGTGATTGGTGTGGCTTCAGTGACATGCTCCCCCTCAGTGTGAGTGGGCTGTCCAGCTTCTTGTTCGTCAGTAACATTCTCCCCCTCAACATTTGCCGGAGCTGCAGTGATGGCAAGTGTTGGAGTTACTGAAGACGAAGTAGAAGTACCCTTGAAGGCTTGAAACATTTCAGTCACCATGGACTTGATCTCCGCAGTATCCTGATGAAGGAGAGATACCTTGGAGTCAAGTGAAGCCTGAGAGAGTTCAAGGGCAGTCATCCTGGATCCCATTGTCTAGGCCAGAGATGTGGACTTCAGGGATTGAGCAGCCACTGATGCTTCCAACTTAGTGAAGGAAGACTGGAGGGATTCCACCGTGGAACTGAGATTCTGAACATTTGAACCCCTTATTAAACCGAGTAACTCAGTAAGAGCCGCCGAGTTGACTTGGTATGTCTCAGATGCCTGAAGAATTTTCTTGTTGAGCTCAGGGTCATCCTTGACTGATTCTTGAACTGACTTAACCCCTGTAGCCAGCTCCTTAAGGGATTCCAAAAACTGATTGATGTGTGAAGCCATTTGTGTCAGGGAGTGAGAGACAGTGGAATTTTGCTCCCTGAAATCATCATTGTAGTCTTCAACAGCATCCTTGAGGAGGTGATAGTGGACAGCTTGTTCAGTATGCATGTCAAACACCTCGTCAGTGACCCCCCTGTACAAAATGTTGGTCATTTTCCTGATGAACTTTTGAAAGGCCCTTTTAGTGAGAGGAGTTAAATCATCTTCTGAGGTTTCCGGCTCGGAATGTTGTTCATCTTCGTCATGTTTAGAGGATTGAGGAGACTAAGTAACAGGTTCAGGGACTGTCTCCTCATCCTCCATATCATCTCCGGCCGTAAAGACCTCCTCATCACTATTAAATTCATCATCAGAAAAGAGGAATGCCTGAGCATCCGCCAGGGAGGTGATCTGCAACTGCTGGAGGTTATCCGGCTCCTCTTCAAAAGAAGATTTGCCTTCGTTTTGGCCAGGTCCTGACCCCTCAAATCCGGTAGGTTGGGTTTTACCTACCTGGTCTTTAAGGCCAGTTCCCAAGTTATGCGCACCTCCGGGAGTGGGTTTGGGTTCCATATCAGCGGGTGGTTTATATCCCTCTGAGTCTTTGTCCCCCTTGACTCCTTCAGACACTGATGGGTATTTTCCAGTGCCATCACTAGGAGCCGTGAATGTTGTGTCCCTGTCAGTGGGTTGTTTGTTTCCCACTGAGTCTTGGGGATGAGTAGGGGTGCCCTCAGACAAAAGCTTTGATTTGCGAATGTCCTCATCAGGCAGATGAGTGGTTGAGTCCCCCTTTCCAACAGGCTTGTTCTGGCCTGTCGAAGGTTTAGGGACATGATCTCCCTGATGCTTGGGTTTTGATTTACCCGAGCCTTTAGCGGAATGTGATTGTTTGTGGACCCCCTTCTCAGTGGAGTAGTGCTGCCCCACCGAGGATTTAGGATCCCTTACTCCCTGAGACCCTGGTTGTGATTTGCCAGAGCCTTTAACAGGATGTGAAGGTTTGGTTTGTTTCGACTCAACTGTCTTGTGTATGACAGTAGTGTCTTTGGAAACGGGTTTGCCCGAGGACACTGAGTGTGATGTCTCAGTGCCCTCCGATGGCTTTTGTTGCAGGCCTAGTGACTGGGTTATTATTCTCAGGGTGTCCGCAGTCAAGGGCGGTATTTCAGGCCCCTTTTGGGCATCTTTAAGGGTAGAGGTCTCAGTGTCGAGTGACTTGGGTTGAGCCACCTTCCTGGACCCCTGTCCCTTCTTCCTCTTCACCTTTTTGGCGGGAGAGGGTATTGGTGATATAATATTGTCACCCTGGATAGCAGTACGCATATATTGGGTCAGGGTGACTGGTGTAACCTCTAGAGGGTCACGAGAGTAATTAGCCTTGTAACATTTCAGGCTCAAAACCTACTGAATCAGGCTTAGCATACTCAGACCCTAGCAAGTCTTGTAGGGCACAGGAAATGAATCTAGGGTATGACATAAGTTTTTGCCTAGACTTCCCCCCTAACTTTGCTATGAGGTCCTTGAAGATTAATTCTCCAAGGTCAATCAATTTACCCTCAATGAGACTGAACAATATCATTGCTTGAGTATTGTTCAATTGCTCAGTAGAGGATTTATTTCCCCCGAGAACCTGAATGACAAAGGTCATTATTATCCTCCAGGGGGCTGGGAACCAGGTCTTGATGATTGGGGCTTTGGATAGTAGGACCCCTGGTGACACTTCAGGGTGAAGTTTGTCATAAGGCCCTAGGGTCAGTAAGACCTCCTTCACATCTTTTTCAGATGGTGGGGCAATGAAGGTCTGTGTATAATCAAGCCCAGTGGCTTTGGCAAAAGTCTTATAGTCAAGAGTTAGGGACTTAGTTCCATTCTTGACTGTAAACTTAATCTTGGCCTCTTTGGGCACATCAGGGCTTTCAACCACTGTTGTGCACCAAAATTCCCTCAAATACTCATGGTAGATGACTGAGGGGGTTTTTGTGAATGCGGTGGTCAGAAAACAATTTTGAAGGAACTTTACCACTTCCCTGTATTCAGGGAACCCTTCAGGGTAGGCAAAGTTTCCCACCACATTATTCTTGGTGAGGTCTACGCTTTCCATTTGGAAATCCACATTGGGTGCGTATTTTATGACCTTGGAAGAAGCCATTAGGTTTGATAAAAGCCTGGTTTTTGTAAAAAGATTGGGTATGGGTATGGAAACACACGCAGTTTTGAAAACAATTTGCAAGAGTTTTGTTGAAAATTTTAAAAGCGTGTGTGTGTTTCCCTTTTTGTGGGGGTATTTATAGGGTAAGGATTTGAGTGGTGATGTTGCGGATACCAAAGGTCTAATTTATTCAACCAAAGCGGCATAATAATTTTGGTTTGATATCCGCATTAAATATCACGATTCCCATTACCCTATTTTCTCTCACATCATGGATGAACAGTTGTGAGGCTCTGCAAATAATGCACTTTTGCAGAGAGAAATTATCACAACTTTTATGTGTGAGGGAGCATTTAATGCTCAGTGATGTTTGGTGAGAGGGATGTGGGGGCCCAACGAGTGGATGCCAGTTGTGTAAGTGACATATATTCCTATATTTAATAGGATTCAGTTACCTACCTGGGACATTAACTGACTAAATACTTAGAGCATTTAGTTAGGGTATTCAGTGCCATTTTTCATCCTGAGCCCCCTGAATGATTTTTTTTATTCAATAAAAACGAGTTTTTCAGGAAGGGTGTGATCAGGGACCTAGAGAATATACATCATGTTGGAATATTTTGATCAGTTCCCTGATTCTATGTCCAACATGCCCAGTTCAGCTTTCAATCTTGTGAAAGTGGGTTCATCCAAAGGTTTAGTGAAGATATCAGCTAGCTGATACTCAGTGGGGATGAAATGTAGTTCAATTTCTCCATTTGAGATATGGTCCCTGATAAAATGGTATCTGATGTCAATGTGTGTGGTCCTTTGATGAAGTACTGGATTGTTTGAGATGGCTATGGCACTTGTGTTATCACAAAAGATAGGTACCATCTTATACTGAATGCCATAGTCACTCAGTTGGCTCTTCATCCAAAGTACATTTGCACAACATCCTGCAGCAGCCATATATTCAGCTTCAGCTGAGGACATGGCCACTGACTGTTGTTTCTTTGTACTCCAACACACAAGTTTACCACCAAGAAATTGGCAGGATCCTGAAGTACTTTTCCTATCCATGTTACATCCTGCATAGTCAGAGTCAGTGTACCCTTTGAGATCAAATCCTGAACATTTTGGGTAATACAAACCAAGGTTTGGAGTACCCTTCAGGTACCTGATGATTCTCTTGACAGCAGTGAGATGTGATTCTTTTGGGTCAGCCTGGTATCTTGCACACAGGCAGACTGAGAATTGGATATCAGGCCTGGAGGCAAGTAAGTACATCAGGGAGCCAATCATTCCCCTATATTGGGTTTGATTCACTGATTTTCCAGTGAGATCAGGGCCAAGGTTGTTTGGAGGAACCATAGGAGTTTTTACTGAAGAGCAGTCAGTGAGCTCATACTTCTTCAGTAGGTTCCTGAGGTATTTCTCTTGGCAAATGGATATTCCTTTTTCAGTTTGTTTGATTTGTAGTCCAAGAAAGTATGTGAGTTCACCCATCATGCTCATTTCAAACTTTGTGGTCAAGAGTTTTTCAAATTGTTTGCAAAGTTTGTAACTTATTGAGCCAAAGATGATGTCATCAACATATACTTGGACAAGAATGACATCATCCTTTGTTCTGTAGATGAACAGTGTGTTGTCAATTCTTCCTCTGACAAACTTGTTTTGGATCAGGAAGGCTGAAAGAGTTTCATACCATGCCCTGGGTGCTTGTTTCAGTCCATAAAGGGCTTTGTTAAGCTTGTAGACATGGTTGGGGTATTCACTACTTTCGAAACCAGGAGGCTGTTGCACATAAACATCTTCTTTGATGTTACCATTCAGGAATGCACTTTTAACATCCATTTGGTAAACTTTAAAGTTCATGTAAGTTGCATAGGCAAGGAAGATCCTGATGGCTTCCATTCTTGCAACAGGTGCAAAGGTTTCCTCATAGTCTATACCTTCCTGTTGATTATATCCTTTGGCAACCAGTCTTGCTTTGTTTTTGATGACTGTGCCATTCTCATCAGTCTTGTTTTTAAAGACCCATTTCATACCAATGATTAAAACACCCTGGGGGCATTCAACAAGGGTCATGACATCATTTCTGTCAAATTGTTCCAATTCATCTCTCATGGCCTGAACCCAACTTTCATAAGTCAGGGCTTCTTTGACATTTTTAGGCTCAATTTCTGAGAGATAGTCAGTATAAAGACATATATTGGCAGTGGCAGCCTTGAGTTTGGCAGCCATGCTTCTTGTGAGCATGCCTTCAGTGGGTTCACCAATGATGTTCACAAGCTCAATGATTTTGGATCTAGTCCAGCTATCCTGGGGTTTGGGATAGGAATTTGAGCTTGTAGGAGCCTGAATAGGTTCAGACTCAGGAACATGAGGTAACTCATCAATATGCACTTCAGTGACAACTTTAGGAACAGTTTGTTCTGTGGGTTCCTGAACATTTTGTTCAGTGGTGTCAGTCTCATTTGAGACAGGCTGAGTTTCTATGAACTCACTGATAGGTGGTTGGGGTAGGTTGTGAGGGATGATGTAATAGGAGACATCAGCATCAGCTTGGTACTGAGTTGAGGGATTGTTCTCAGGATGATATTCATCAGGAGGATATCTTGATGAGTCATCAATACCAATTTCTTCTACTGAGGAATTTGAGAACCTGATGGATTCAGTGCTCTCATCAACAGTAATGTGATAAGTTTCCTCAGTTTGCTGTCTCCTTGTGTTGAACACCCTGAAGGCTTTAGAGACCAAGGAATATCCCAGGAAGTATCCATCATCAGCTTTGGCATCAAATTTACCTAAGTGATCCTTGTGATTATGTATAAACACAGGACACCCAAATACATGAAAGTAGCTGATGTCAGGGATCCTTCCTTTGAATATCTCATAAGGTGTCTTATTGTGTCTTTTCACAATGATTGACCTATTTTGAGTGTAGCAGGCTGTTTTAACTGCCTCAGTCCAAAAATGTTTTGAGAGGACTGAGCCATTCAGCATTGTTCTTGCTGCCTCAATGAGTGTTCTATTTCTCCTTTCAGCTACTCCATTTTGTTCAGGAGTATAGGGAGAAGTGAAATTTTGAGAAATTCCTTTCTCATCACAAAAACACTCAAGGTCTTGGTTTTCGAATTCAGTGCCATTGTCAGTCCTGATCTGTTTAACTTTGACATCATTTTGATTTTCAATGTTCCTGACAAATGACATGATGGTTTCAGCTGCCTGACTCTTTTTGGTCAGGAAGTAAACCCAAGTATATCTTGAGTATTCATCCACAATGACCAGAGTATACTTCTCATGGTGTATGGACATTGGACTGACAGGTCCAAAAAGGTCCATATGAAGAAGATGCAGGCAGCTTTTGATGGAAAAGGTTTGTTTGGTTTTGAATGATGCCCTGTGGTGTTTTCCTTTTTCACAAGCAGAATAAGGCTTGCCTTTGGTATACACCAGGGATGGAAGGCCCAGAACTTTGTTCTGTTTGGCCAGGTTGTTGATGTTTTTGAAGTTGAGATGAGAGAGTCTCCTATGCCATAGCCAGTTGATTGTCTCACTTGCCTTTGAGAATAGGCAAGTCCCATTTTGAGTCAGGGATGACATGTCAAGGACATATACATCATCCCTTCTGGGTGCAATCAACACAACTTCCTTATTGGCATTAAAGATGGTCCCTCTCTTATCATCAAACTGAACTATGTATTTTGCATCACATAGTTGGGAAACACTTATCAGGTTGTACTTCAGACCATTAACATAAGCTATTCTTGTAAAAACTATACCATTGCAGTTTACTGAACCATAACCCTCAGTGGGAGCTGATGAGTTATCACCAAATACTACCTTGGGTCCTGGTTCTTCCACATATTTGTGCAGAAAACTTTTCACACCAGTCATACTTCTGGAGCATCCACTGTCTAGATGACAGGTAGGATCCTTGATGTGTTTCTGCACAAACAGTAAACTGGGTTAGTTTTGCTTGTTGACCCACCTTCTAGTGGGCTTAGTCCTCAGGGACTTTTTGAACTCAGTTAGTGAATCATGGTCTGAAGTTGTGTGACCTGAGCTTCCACATGTTTTACATTTTGTGGATGTTGATGCATCAGGTGACTGAGAAGTGTTGGTTTGGTTTTTTCTTCTGGACTAAATCACTTTGTCATGCCCCCTGGTTTCATGGGAGGGATCTCCACAGATGTCACAGCATACTTTCATCAAACAATCATCAGGAAGATGATCATTGAAACCACAATGAGGACATGGTGAGAAAGGCTTAGCCTTCAGTCTTTGTTTGGAAGGTGTGGCATACTGATAGCCTTGGGTTTTGTACTGACCCCTTGCCTTTAAAGAGGCAGTGTGGGGGATGTGATCACAAGTTCTGTGGTCCTCTTGTTTGCATATCATACAAAATAGGACTCTGTAGCATTTATCAGTGCTGTGATTTGGATAATTGCACAGTTCACATCTCCCTGAGGGTCTGGGTGTGGTTTTTGGTTTGGAGGATCCTGAGGATACTGAGGGCTTGGTAGATTTAGAGTCAGAGTTTTTCTCAGTAGACTCAATTTTCTCACTCAGCATCCTGACAAGTTCAGCAAGCTGATCAACCTTTGAATCAGTGCTTTCAAGCTTCACTTCAGTAGTTACTGAAGGTTTTTGGTGTTCAGTGGGTGCAGGAGTAGGTCTTTTCAGAATAGTCCTTCCTAACCCTGACTTCTCTTTTGGAGAATGTGGTGGAAAGACTAATGGTGCAAGGTTAGAATTGGGTTCTGCTCCCTGAAGTTGTTTCAGTGGAAGGAGTGGTGAATCAGACTTAGACTCTGTGATGGACTCAGTAGGACTAAGTTCATCAGTGACTCCTAGCAGCTCCTTGATAGCCTGACTTTCAGGCTCCAGAATTCTTCCAGTGTTAAAATTTGGCAATTTACTATCAGGATTGTTTCTTTCAATCCAATCACTGAGTTTGGGAGCTAGTTCCTTGCTAGAGAGTATGTTGGTTAATAGAAAGGTTGTGGAATGACTACTTTCCCCTGAAACCTCAGTGAGTTGATCATCACCCAGACCAGCCTTGTTGGGGCTGGGTGAGAGACTCAGTGTTTCATAAAGTTTGGGGTTTTTCTGAGTCCACTTCCAAATAATTTCCTTTTCTTTCTTAAGTTCTTCCTGAAGAGCTTGATTTTGTTTTACAAGTTCAGAGTTTTGAATTTGAAGTGTGACACTTTCAAGTTTGGCTTGTTTTAAGACAAGTAATTCATCTCTACACTGATTTAATTCAAAACTGAGTTTGTTAAATTTTGAAAACAGATTAAGTCTTTGCTCTTCAACATACTTAAGATCAACATTAATATAGTCTAAGTAAGATTTCCAATCATCATTATCATCCATAGAAAGTAAAAGATTTACCTTCCTCATTGTGATGTTGACCCATTCACCATTTCTTGCATGACTCTTCCCTACAGCAAGTTTGTTGTCTTCTGATAGAGCCATCAGGGCACTGACGTGAACTTCATCGTCATCAGAGGACACTTCAACCTCATCCCAGTCATATGTTTCAGCGACAAGCCCTTTGTTCTTGGCTTGAATAGGCTTAGGAGCCTGAGGAGGCTGAGAGACTGTTGAGGATGATTCAAGAAGGCCTTTCTGTACTTTGCTTCAAAGTCAATTTGAGGGACTTTTTCAAATCTTTGACTAGACTGAAGCATTTTTGGTTGAAATTTGCTGGGGCCTGAAAATGAGTTATTTCCTGAAAACTTGAAGGATGGTTCTGAGGTTGTTTTTGAAAAACAATCTTTAGCAAAATGCCCCATTTTGCCACATTTAAAGCATTCAGTATTGTCATTTGCTTTAGAAGGAAATTTGTTTTTCTTAAAAAATCTTTTTGAATTAGCAAGGAGTGCTCTTTCATGAAATTCAATCTGAAGATCATTAAGATACTCCTCACTGGTTCTTTGGTCAACCTCATCATCAGAACCATCCTGAAAATCCTGCACAACACCTTTAGAATAGAAAGCAGTTGATATGGGTGTGATTGTCAAGGCCTTTTTGGTCTCCTGAGCTTTACCAGGGTATCTCCTGGTGATAAGATTGTCTTCATAGACAAACTTCCCATAGATGGCAGGGAGCTCAAGATTCTGAATGTGGTTTGCATTTCTCAATCCCTGAGAGAAGTTTAACCACTTCTCAGGGAGACTGTTGACAAAACCAACATTGATTTCATGTTTTGACAGTATAACACCATCATTGGTCAGCTCATTCAGGAGGGTCTTATACCGAGTATAAGTCTCAGAGAGACTTTCAGAATCCTTGGCCCTGAAGGTATTGAATTCAAGCTTCAGGTCCATGATTCTATTCTCTTTGGTATCAGAAGGCCCTTCATAGCTATGAACCAGGTCAGTCCATGTCTGCTGAGCAGTGGGACAGTTGATCACTGATTCCATTATATCATCAGGAAGGCATGATATAATGATGCTTTTCAGGCGCTGGTCTTGATTGACCACCCTCCTTTCATCTGGGGTCCACTGAGCTTCAGGTTTGATTAAACCTTGGGCAGTTGTTGGGACATATGGACCCTCATTAATCAATTTGATATAATAAGGTTCCATCCCAGTTAAGTAGCAAAGCATTCGCTTTTTCCACTTGTTAAATTTGCCAGCTTCAAGTCGAGGGGCAGTTGCTGAATAACTTCCACCCTTTTTATCAACAAGCTGGGGAACATCTATGTCAGTCATAGTAGGATCTTGATTTTAAAAACTTGAGCACTCTTTAGGTTTTGAAAACGTGTAAAAGTTTTACAAATCAGAGGCTCTGATACCACTTGTTGGTCCCTTTTACTTGGTTAACCGTAACTAAGAAGTTAAAGTAACCAAGTCTTATGACTTGAACACAAATGTAAAAATGATTAACAATAAAGAAACATAAACAAGAGATAATATTTTCCAACGTTTAATTCTTTATTAGAAGTTAATCAAAAAGAATCGTACCCAAGTGTTTGCGGAATAACACTTGGGGTTGAATAGACAAGTGTGGTATGGACTCCTCACTAAACTCAACTAAGTGAGTGACAACTTAAATTACCCACTGAGCTATCTCAGGGGCTTGTGTTGTTCTTTGGAGGAGTAAAAGTGGTTTGTGAATGCTTTGCATTAATTGCACAAACTTGTCAACATTTACTCCTCACATTTGCTTCCTATTTATACACAAGTATAGAACAACTAAATATACATTGGATCTAAAGCTTCCTTAACAATATCTTGAAAGATATTATTCTTCTGGCAAGGAACCTTCATTGAGTTTGATCCAAAAGGCACTTTCGGATGACAGACTGGTTTTAACCATTTGGGGAAAGTCTAACATTAAAGTGATAAAGCACTTTAATAAAGCAGCTCAGACTTTCCCGCCCAGTCCCGCCAAAACTTCAGTCTTCATGTCATCAGTCTTCAGTACGTTTAAGTTGTTGAGGAGTCATTGGGGTTCAGTGAGTTATTGTCATCCTCACTGAACCCATCACCTTCTTCTTGGCTTAGATCACACTTCACTGAGTTCCGCCTCACTGAATGGAGAACCTTTCTTCATAGGCTCGGTCTTAGCTCCCTGAAGGTGACTCACTGAGTTACTGTTCACTCAGTGACTTGTTTACACTTAGGGGATTTTACGTTCAAATCCTTGTTAGAAGATTTGGGGAATTCAGTGACCCAACAATTACATTATATTGTAAGATACATGTGGACTCGCAATTTCGAAACATGTATAGACTTCTACATGTTAAGATACGTGCAATAATTAAACATATATAGTCTTATCTTTAAGGTGTATTACACATCCATATACAAGTACTAGTAGCTTCATGAGTTTATTACATATAAATAAATCAAGACCACATGCTACCGATATAACTTCAATTTTGAATTGGAAAATAAGCGAATGAATTGAACTATAAATCATGTGAAAGAAATATCATTGTACATCCAACATATAACCAATCATAGGATTCTAGCATATAAAGAACTTTCGAATTTTCGCATATCTTGTACCCTCTTCCCTTTTTCCATTCTGCTGGCTCTTGCAATCCTCAGGCTCACATGTAACCAACAAATCAGATAAAAGCTAATTATCTAAACACTTTATGGTCTTATTTTAAGACCATCGTTATTTTGTCAAGCAATTTAAACAAATTTCTATAATATAAGATCTCACAAACCTATGTCACTACTCTATTGAATATGAGGATTACAACAATAATACGATAACAAGCGAGTCAAAAAGTACATTCACATAGGTTACTAATATAAGAGCAGCTGTGACTCTATCATGGCCTCCACCTACCAACGTGACAAGTTGTTGACACTCGTAAATTAGCAATACAACATCCGTATACACGTATATGCACCTGAGTTTGGTCCATCAAGTTATCTCTCATATTCTATCTTCAACCTCCATTCTATATATTAAAAATGGTAATGCAACGTCTAAATAATTGCTCTTCATTCAAACAACATGTACAAATTATATTAATGGTTCATCTTTCTGGTCAATTTTGCTGCTTTCTTTGGCATCAGTGTAAGTAACTTTTTGGAGCTTGAAGGGGACTGAAGCTTGTTTTTTGAGGAATTTGTAAAAATCCACTACTGTTCGATCGACATCTACAATTATCTACAGTTAACTTTTTGGAGCTTGAAGGGGACTGAAGCTTGTTTTTTGGGGACTGAAGCTTGTTTTTTGGCTGCTGAAGGGGTTGTTTTGCTGATGTCAAGGGGGTGTTTGGATGGCTGCAGTAAGGGAGTGTTTGGTTGTGGTCAGGGGGTGTTTGGATGGTTGTTGTAATGGGGTGTTCTGCTCCTGCCATGGGTGTTTGGATGGCTGCTGTAAAGGGGTGTTTGGTTGGTGCTGTTAGGGGTCTAATGGGTGACTGTTTTGAGATTATTATGAAAGTATCAAGTACATCATTACAATTATCATTGTATAAAACTAGTTGGAAAACCACGCGTTGCTGCGAGGTGTTTTCCGAATATGGAAAGTGTAATAACGGCCGGTAGCTACTTAACGTCAATTTAGTGACTAAGGACTAACTTTGCAACGGACGTATAACATGAAGGACCAATCAAGTAAATTATGCGAGGACTAAATATGCAACGAACTTTTGAGATAAAGGACCAATTTCGTATGGATTTTTAAAGAAAATGTTAAAGATAACGACCGTTAGCTAACAGCCGTTAAATATCTAACGGCCGTTAGTTACTAACTAACGACCGTTAGTTCCGACCCGCCCCGCCCAAACCCGACCCGCCCTAAAATGGTTTCTACAGTGGTTGCCATGTGAGGTTTGCCAAAAGCAATCCCAACAAATGTATATATGTATAATATAATGAGTGAAACAAAATGGTGTAAAGAAATATATTTAACTTGCAACTCATGCCTACAATTAAGATCAAAATGTATGATTACTAAAAAAATAAATTGCAACAATTAACATCAGATTCGTCACTCCTTACCTTCTTTAACACTAACATGAACTATATGTTAGCCTCATGTATCAGATTTGAAGTAAGGACAGCCCAAGGAGTAGGTGCTTGTAGGTGTTGGCGATACATATTATACCTTCCTCTGTTGAATTGCTATTACACCCTCCAACCTGTACTTTTATACTCCCGTCTACAACTTTTTCAATGTATCGACATAGTATCCATGGTATACACCTCGAAGAACATTATAAATGCAAACAACCAACTCATACTTATATGATCATAACATAAATGTCAAAGAAGCATATGCAAGACGAAATGACTGTTTATCTCCTTTAACTTTTTGTTGTCCGGGAGTGTTTAGATGGCTGCTAAAGGGGTTGTTTTGCTATTGTCAGGGGGTGTTTGGATGGTTGCAGTAAGGGAGTGTTTGGCTGTGGTCAGGGGGTGTTTGGATGGCTGTTGTAATGGGATGTTCTGCTCCTGCCATTGGTGTTTAGATGGCTACTAAAGGGGTTGTTTTGTTATTGTCAGGGGGTGTATGGAAGGCTGTTGTAATGGGGTGTTCTGCTCCTGCCATGTGTGTTTAGATGGCTGCTAAAGGGGTTGTTTTGCTGTTGTCAGGGGGTGTTTGGATGGCTGCTGTAAGGGAGTGTTTGGTTGTGGTCAGGGGGTGTTTGGATGGATGTTGTAATGGGATGTTCTGCTCCTGCCATGGGTGTTTAGATGGCTGCTAAAGGGATTGTTTTGTTAATTCAAGGGGGTGTACGGATGGCTGTTGTAATGGGGTGTTGTGCTCCTGCCATGTGTGTTTAGATGGCTGCTAAAGGGGTTTTTTTTTTTTTTTTTTTTTTTTTTTTTTTTTTTTTTGGTGCAAATGGTCGAATTTATATTAAACTCCAACTGTTTTGTACAACATAAGACATTAGAAACTGATTTGGACATACCCAATTCAGTATCAATACATCAAGATTACATACATTCATTATCAGATACCACTACACATATCTCAGACAACCTCAATTCTCAGTCAAACAGAGCACATACTTAGCAACTTCATTCCAGCTACTTACATTCTTTTTAGAACTTGAATTCACCATTATGATGCACCATACCATCTAGCTACATTTCCATTACTCCTTCCCACCATGATTACTCAACCTGCCACCACAGTAACCATAGTAGTATAGGAGAATGGCATTACTAGGCACCCGTAACCCTTCCACTCAAGGGCTATGCCAAACAACCTACATTTCTATCTATAAAATGGCTTCAGTTGTTAGGGAACGCACACCTTGAGTGAAGCGCATCCATTACCTCCTGTGGCAACGTATTGGGTGGACCAAGAAGGTCCATCTTGCATACCTCTCTATTCCACCCATCATACATTGCCCGCCCCAGCCACATTCCCTTCACAATGGGAAGCCCTACTTTATGGTACATCTTATCTGATTAGACCTCTTATTGATCCACGATAGATACTAGTTTCCTCCCAAAGCCAAACTTAGTAGAGCTATAAGGATCAAGGAAGGTAATAGACTCCAAGATACAAGGTGCTTAACCCATTGTTGTGGCCTGCAAATAAGAGATCTAAGTAAAGATCATTTAGTGGTCCACAATACTGCTGATGAGAATTTTGCTTGTTCCAAACACTCCCTTAGAAGAATTTGTTTGTTGCAGAGATATCGAGACCAATATAGCAGCATACTTTCAATCCAACCAACTTTCTTGTCCCATTCCATTCCCCCGCCATCAATGTTGCTTCATTTTGCTAACTTCACATAGTTAGATGGAAACAAGCAGCCCCAAATTATTGCTCCTCATTCCATTTCTCAATCAAATAGTTACGGTCATTTTTAATGTTTTTAGGAATTTGCCACTGATTATAAACATCAATTACCCTCTGTGAACTTTTAACTGTCAAACTAGCCAACTTCATTCTCACATTGTTGGTGATTGCATTTATAACCTCCATAACTCCCTTCTTTTCATTGCCAAACAGTTTTTTGTTCCTTTCACTCCAAATGTGGTAAACACTTGCTGCAAGAATTATTCTCCTTAGTATTCTCATGATAGACATATTGCAAGGTAGAATGGTCATAACCCTGATCACCTCATCCCATATATCAGTCCACTCATTCAGATTCATCCTTCTCCCCATGACTTCCCAAATTTTGGCAGAAAAAGGACACTCAAAGAAGAGATGTTCATGTGAATCTGGAACCATTTCACACAAAGGGCATTTCATTTGTTTCTCTGGACACCACTTAAACACTCTATCTTGTGTAGATAGTCTGCCCAATATTGCAAGCACAAAATAAAAGAGTGTTTGGGATTGCAGTTTGAGAACCATACCACATTCCACCAAGGCACTGTTTCATTGCAAATTCTCTAGTCTTTCCAAGCTTTATTAATAGAAAAATTAGTCTCATTCCCCTGGTTAGTCTTCCATAGAGCTTTGTTATCTTTGTATGCAATATGGTCTTTAGCTTTGTTTCTCAAGGATAGAAGCTGCTTCCACCCACAACTTGCATTGCTGTCACATTATTCACCCATTTGACCCATAAAGATTCTTTGTTACTAGCTACATTCCATAAGTGCTTAACCATTAAAACTTCATTCCATTCACCCAAAGACTTAATTCCCAGGCCAACTTCCTTCTTAGGTTTGCATATTTGCTTCCATGCCACTTTAGCTTTTCCTTTAGATAGACTTCCCTGACACCATAGGAAATCCTTGAGCAATTTATCTATATCCTTCACCACAGTCTTAGGAAGTAAAAACACAGAAGCCTAGTATATTTGCATAGATGATAGTATGGAAGCAATGAGCTGAAGTCTTCCCGCATAAGAAAGCATCTTATTCTTCCAATTGTTTGACTTTGGATTTGACTTTATCAATTAGGCATTTGCAGTCATATATACCAATCTGTTTGGTAATTAGGGGGACTCCAAGATAGGATAGTGGGAGAGTACCACTTTGAAGGGGATGATAGATAGGATTTCATGTCTGACTTGCTCATTTACATTCCCAAAGAATACAGTGCTTTTACCAAGGGTGGGTTTCAAACCTGAAATATCACTAAACTTCTCCAATGCCGTCTTAACCACTTTAGCAGATTTCATGTCTCCATGGCACAAGACCAAGAGGTCATCTGCAAAACATAGGTGTGAGATTTTAAGTTTTTTTCATCCCCAATGATATTTAAAACCATTATCATCATTAATATGCTTCTGAAGAATTTGAGTGAAAATCTCCATAACAAGGGTGAAAATGTATGGAGACATTGGGTCTCCTTGTCTTAGGCCTCTCCCCCCTTTGAAGTAACCATGTCTTTCACCATTAACACATATAGTAAAAGCTGCAGATCTGGCACATAACATGATCCACTTAACCATTTGACTAGGGAAGCCAAACAGGTTAAGGATACTTTCAAGAAATTCCCAATTCACAGTATCACATGCCTTTTGTATATCAATCTTCATTGCCATCCTTTTAGCTCCATTTTTCCAATTGTATCCTCTCAAAAGTTCGTGAGTGAGGAGGATGTTGTCTGTGATTTGCCTATTAGGAATGAAAACACTTTGACTAGGACTTATAATTTTGCATAAAGAGCTTTTGATTCTGCCTGTGATAATCTTACTGATGACTTTATAAATGATATTGCAACATGTAATTGGCATATATTCAGAAACCTTCATAGGAGTATTGAGATAGGAGTATTGACCTTGAGAACCAAAGTAATTAGTGTAGCATTAATTTCTCCAAGCAGCTTGCCTTTAACAAAGAACTCTTTCACAGCCTCACACACATCTTTGCCCACTGTATCCCAAGCTTTCTTAAAGAATTTTGCTGTATAGCCATCAGGACCTGGAGCTTTATTATCACATATGTCAAAGAGGGCTTCCTTCATTTCTTTGTCATTTACTGGTTTAGTCATCAAACTAGAATCTTCTTGGGAAACTTTAGTAGTAATGGTGAATAATGATTGATCCAATGTCTGCACAGGTCTTTCCTTACCAAGAAAGTCTTGGAAGTGTTTAACAAATTGTTCAGCAACACAGTTACCTTCAACTCTTTCACCTTTTTCATTACATATACATTTTTTTCTGCTTCTATGAATTCTTCCCTTAACCACTGCATGAAAGAACTTGCTATTTTGATCCCCATCACTAAGCCACTCAATCTTAGCTTGTTGGAATAAAAGCTTCTCTTCATCTTTCACTGCATTATTATATTCCTTTAGAATGGAGGCTTCAGCTTGTTTGAGGCTTGCACTGTGAGCGTTTTTGTCCACTTCAACTTGAATATCTTGTAGCTTTCCTCTCCATTTCTTCACATTTTCATGTAAATTGCCATTCTTCCAAGTGAGTTGCTTCATATGGTATTTTAAGGCTTTCAACTTCTTAACTAGCTTGTACATTTTGCATCCTTCAATATCAATATCCCATACTCTCTTTACAATCTCTAAAAATTCAGCTTTGTCTGCAATAAAGTTGGTAAATCTAAAGGTTTTTTCTTCCTGCTCAGAGTTTTTGGCATAATCAGAACAGCAGGGCAGTGGTCAGAAGTTAGATGTGGTAGGAAGACAGCACTTGAATTAGCAAAAGTGCCCATGAAGCTCAGGTTGCCCATCACCCTATCAATCTTCTTGAGAATACCATTCATTGGGTTGAGTCTGCTCTGGATCCAGGTGAAGTGAGTACCAGTACAGTTTAAATCCTCAATCTCAATTGCATCCAAACACTCCTGAAACTCAATCATGCCTGGAGTCTTGCTTGATCCCCCCTCTGAGTGATCCTCAATGTTAAGACTCACATTCCAATCTCCCATTAAAGCCCATGGGTCATCATTAACAATGCTCTTGTATCTGTTTAGCAACTTCCTAAGTTCTCTTCTTTCTTTCCCTGTATTGGCAGCATATACAAAGCAACAGAAAATTTTTGTTTTACTACTTAAAATTTCAATTAGGCACAGTATTACTTGTTTGCAGGAGTGGATGAGCATCACATGTACATCATCAGGGTTCCATCCTACAATAATTCTGCATCCTCTCTTACTATCTTGACTGTTATTAATGCATTCCCATCTTCCAAACATAAATTCACTTATTTTGGTTACTTGATTTGGCTTAATATGGGTTTCCAGTGTTGCACAAATGCTAAGTTTTTCCTCTGTAATAAATTTTTTGACTTCCTTTTGCATATCCCTATTGCACATTCTTCTTACATTCCAAGATGCCATCTTAAGATCTGCATTCATGTTCAACATTGAAAACATTCTTTGAGATTTTGATCCCTTGTTAGCAAGTCATTTGCTAATCCATCTAATACATCCTCTGCCATATTCTTAGCAATTTCATTAGTTTCCTTACAAACCTCTTCACTGTTTCCCCACTTCTTGTCCCATTGCAATTTGAAGTAACTATACATTTCAAGGGTCCATCCATCAGATTCATTCATATTAGGTTGTCTTTGATAGTTAACATATTTGTCAACTACAGCCTTCCGATTCTTCTTAGTCCCACCCATTTCCTCTAAATCATCTAGGTCCTCAAGCATAGAGTATTTATTAGCACTTCTCCTTAGCTTTTCCATATTATTTTTACTAATGCTCCAACTCTCTGGGCTGTTGGCCACACTAGGCTGAGTATTTCTTGACACTTTGTTACAATTCTTTTCCATAGTATAGTATCTGTGTTTCCCTGCTTTGGTCTTGTTTCTTCAGTTTCAGTATTTTTATTCTTCATGACAGGTCTGAATTCAAATCTTGGCTTTCCTTTCTTCAATCCATATCCTCCTTTTACATTAGCATTCTTGTTCGCCTGCTTATTATCATTAACTTTCTCCTTATTTATGTTGTGCCATGTCTGTTTAGGTTCAACTCCAATAGTATTTCCATCCATACTATCCCGTATCTCACTCTCAGTAGGCCTACCATTCCCACTTGGGTTCTTATGACATTTATTATCCATATGCCCGAACACACCACAAGTGTTGCATACGGGAGGTTTCCAAGTGTACTCTACATCAACATATCTAGAGTAGTTCTCCATATGGTATCCACTTTTATAACAAACTTCAATGTTTCTTTTAAATTCCTTCTTAGCATCTACCTCCACCAACACTCTTGCATATCCTACTCTACTTGATCCTTCATGACACATTTTGGCTGTAGTTTTGTTCATTAGAATGGGTCTTCCCAGGCTACTTGCAATTGCACTTATGCCTTTGGCAGTCCATGCAATCAATGGTATGTTAAACAGTTTGATCCATAGAGGTAAAGTACTGATTTCACTTGTACCTAAGTTGACACTACAATCCCATCTTTTAACAAACAAAGGCTTGTTGTTGACCATCCAAGGGCCACTTTCCATTATTTGATCCATTCCCACAGTGTCTTTAAACTTGAAGAGGTACCAGTCTCCTTGTGTGACAATATCAGTGAGTCCAAATTTACCCCACATTCTTCTCAAGTTGTACTTGATCTCAGAATAAGACATTCTATAACCCACAAAGTTGTTAGAATTTAAATAACATGACTATCATATAAATAAATCATAATCAAAGTACACACGTATGCGGAAGCTATGGATCAAGTATAACATATAATTATTAACAAAAACATAAATAGAAACGTACCGTATGCAATCTTGAATTCTTGAACAATTGATGAACCCTAATTAGGATTTATAAGGATCAATGAATAACCCCTTACCGTTTTGTTATTCGATCCAAGTTGCAAACAATAGTGTGTTTGCCCTACGTTAATGACGCGCGTATTGTTAGCGATTCAATTAGAATGCTAGTTCAAGTCACAAGTAAAGCACACAACAAACAAGGTTTAGCTTTACATAAAATAAAACCGGTCAAACCCTTTGCTGAACAGCACAGAATCGAATGGAAAAAGAATACAAACATATTCCCTGCATGTAAATCTCATGCATGTAAATAATACATACATTTAATATACATGTGAATGATTCTACATCTATGTCATCCATACTGACAACATGCATGCGTAGGAATATGTATAAGATAAGTCGACTGACTTTTTTTAGTTATGTTGAAAATCGTCTAGGATTTATGAACCTAGGGGTGTTTATATAGTCTCCAAACTTGTCCTCCAAGTTAGAGTCCAACACCTCCTCATGTTCTAAAACTTGACACTCAACCCCCTTCTTTTTCCTTGTTCGACCATATAAATATTTCGTGACTTAATATAATTAAATCTCATACGCAACGCGTGCAATCCCATAGGTCTCAAGTTCGATTCTAGACATATGCATATTAATATTTATCCACAAACTCTAACAGCTCCCACTTGGATATCTATTAATAGCATAATGACATTGGTTAGCGTCTAGCAACACTCCAATGCCCCTAGACCTAGACCAACTCGAGTGAGGTCTCCTGGAAAAACCTTTAATGATTCATCATTATTATTATTATCCTTTTGTTTATAATACCACATTAATAAAGATATGGATCTGAGTCATTCTTTAATTAACAATTCTGTTTCTCGTTGTTTATGATTGAGCAAGATTACCAAAACATTTGAACGTATTCCAGATAGACTTTGGGCGTGCGCACGCAAACATCTTGTCAACCCTACGAGGGGCCTAGCAGTATTAAACTTCAAATCAAATTTGAAGGAACAAATTCTTTCTTGACTACAAGAATAACCCATGGACTTTGCAACACTTCTGAAAACAACCCTTATAACTCCCTGTTACGGTGAGCGGTAGATTGCTTCACAGAAATGCACTACATCCATGACACTTATCTGGTATCTCAAGTCTGAGGATAACAAATTCATGATTTACTTACTGACAAGATCCATAAAGTAAAATCATGTAGTTGGGATAAGTCTTATATTCAATTCATTGAATATCATGTGAAATTGGTATGTCAATGCATCAATATACTTTCAAGTATATTCTAACCAATACTCAGATTTGTCTTAGTTTAATGATATTCCCATATCATTAATCGACAATGGATATTTTGGAATAACATAAGTTATTCACGGATTTAAACATGCAAATATATAACACAATTTATTATTAATGAAAACAAACGTACTAAGTATTTTAATTCATTATAAATAATAAATTGCTTAATATCCTTTATCCAAATACTAAATAGATCAATGCATGATAATTCTAGTTAATGAATTTTTTCTCAAGTAATGACTTGTTGACAATTATGCCTCAAGCAATGACAATCATACTTGTTGACAAGGCATTATTTCATCTAACTTTGATCTATCCGAATTTTGAGAATACTTATTTCAAGAATTCAATAAGTAAAATTCTTGTATGTGTATATCCAACTATCTTGATATAGCCACATAATATTCATAAATGGTGTGATATCCTCAACCACCAATTTATGACAATCAAACTTTCAAACATTTTAAAGTTTAAAGTATTCTAATTCTTTATTGTATAATGCAACCATGCTCTTAGTCGGGCACAACTAGTTTACATGGTTATATATAAGGACAAAATCCTTCCATGACTAGTTATTGAGTGTCGTCTCAATTAAACCAGCATTATTGTATACAAACAACAATATGCTCTTTTAAAATCCCCGTAAACATAATATTCATTGTGTAATTTTGACACCTTCCAATCTTTCAAGATTTATTGTCGGCAATTAACAATTACGTAACAATTTGCCGTATTGTTCATACTTAGAATTTTAGAGTAATTCCAGGCTGAGGATCATTATTCTAAGTCTAAACATATTCCATCAGAATATTCATTACACAAGCTATTAAATATATTTCAATTAGATTTATTTACTGCACATGTTTATTAAATAATAAAATTTAGTTCCAAGGTTGTATGTTTTATTTTCTAAATCTTTAAATTAAAGTTTCATTCCAAACTAAGACTTAACATTTTACTTATATGGAATGTTACTTCTTATATGTTATACAACATATAGGATTTAAGAAAATAAACATAATACTCCCACTAGCTTTTAGTAATACTTAGAAATTATCTTATTTCAATTATAAATCAAAACATGGATTTAATAATTAAACATAAGAGTAATCTCCTAGATGCATGCATTTATCCATTCATGGATTATTGCGCTTTGTATACTTCCAAAGATTTATTTGAATTCATAAACTCCTTTTGATTACTTATCGTCTTCGCTCAAGTAATCATTCAAGAAAGAGTTTTTGATATTCATTGTCAAATTTCATATTCATATAAATATGACAATTACCATCTTTGTATCTTTAATGTGCTTAGGAAAGAGTATTCAATCATAGTTAATTGCTTAAATATGATTAATAATCTTGTCATAAGACATGCATTAAAATATGTATACAATTTTGTCCATATGATTTCTACACAAAGATATAAACCACTAGGGTTATATAATCTTTGAATAAACTCATCTTCATTCTCTAACTATTAAGAATTAAGATAAACCAAATTTTAATTTTGAATATCTTTATGAACAACATCTATAACATTCATAGTATGAGTAATTTACCCAAATCATAATTTTGGTAATACTTCATCATATAATCATCAGCATATTAATCAAATATCTGAGATATCCAAGTGGATCTATGAATGATAATTCCATCATCTTGAGGTTTATCATTTACATATTAAGCCTCATCATGATTTTCACTAGTGTGTTTTTAGAAGATTATGTATCTTGTAATTGAGAAAAGTTCAAAATACATCCCTGAGGTATGCCAAATGATACGTTTACATCCTTTTTCTTTTTTCGTCTCAAATATCATCCCTCCGTTAGTAACTTTGGAACAAAACCATCCCTCCGTTAGAAATATCAGTTAATGAGGACTAACGATGCAAATTATTTTCCGTTATCTCCTAACAAGAGTTAAAATATTTGCATCGTTAGTCCTCATTGAGTTAAAATATTGCATCGTTAGTCCTCATTGACTATAGAGTTAAAATATTTGCATCGTTAGTCCTTATTGAGTAAAAATATTTGCATTGTTAGTCCTCATTGAGTTAAAATATTTGCAGCGTTAGTCCTCATTGACTATAGAGTTAAAATATTTGCATCGTTAGTCCTCATTGAGTTAAAATATTTGCATCGTTACCATCGCCACCACCCACCACCGCCACCACCACCCACCAACACCCACCACCACCACCGCCACCACCGCAACCCACCACTACCTACCTACCTACCACCACCACCCCCCACCAACACCCACCACCACCACCACCCACCACCACCGCCACCCACCACCACCCACCACAGCCACCGCCACCGCCACCGCCACCGCCACCCACCACCGCCACCCACCGCTACCCACCACCAACACCCACCGCCACCCACCACCCCCACCCACCACCCACCACCGCCACCCACCACCACCCACCACCACCACCGCCACCCACCACCGCTACCCACCACCGCCACCGCCACCCACCACCACCACCCACCACCACCGCCACCCACCACCGCCACCGCCACCCACCACCGCCACCTACCACCACCACCCACCACCCACCACCACCATAGCAACCTACCACCACCCAACAACACCCACCACCACCGCCACCACCACCGGTGGTGCGTAGTGGTGGGTGGAGGTGGTGGTGGTTGGTGGTGGCGGTGGTGATGGTGGTGGTGGTGGTGGCGGTGGTGTGGTGGGTGGTGGTGGTGGGGGGTGGTGGTGGGTGGTGGCGGTGGGTGGCGATGGGTGGCGGTGGGTGGCAGTGGTGGTCGGTGGTAGTGGGTGGCGGTGGCGGTGGCGGTGGTGGTGGTGGGTGTTGGTGGTGGGTGGTGGTGGGTGGCGGTGGTGGTGGTTGGTGGTGGTGGGTGACGGTGGTTATGGTGGGTGGCGGTGTTGATGGGTGGTGGTGGGTGGCGGTGGTGGTAGTGGGTGTTGGTGATGGGAGGTGGTGGGTGGCGGTGGTGGTGGTAGGTGGTGGTGGTAGGTGGTGGTGGGTGACGGTGGTGGTGGTAATGGTGGGTGGCGGTGGTGGTGGTGGGTGTTGGTGGTGGGTGGTGGTGGGTGGCGGTGGTGGTGGTAGGTGGTGGTGGGTGACGGTGGTGGTGGTGGGTGGCGGTGGTGGTGGGTGGCGGTGGTGGTGGTGGGTGGCGGTGGTGGTGGTAGGTGGTGGTGGGTGACGGTGGTGGTGGGTGGTGGTGGTGGGTGGCGGTGGTGGTGGTGGGTGTTGGTGGTGGGTGGTGGTGGGTGGCGGTGGTGGTGGTGGGTGACGGTGGTGGTGGTGGTGGTGGGTGTTGGTGGTGGGTGGCGGTGGGTGGTGGCGGTGGGTGGCGGTGGGTGTTGGTGGTGGGTGGCGGTGGTGGTGGTGGGTGTTGGTGGGTGGTGGTGGTGGTGGTGGGTAGTGGTGGGTTACGGTGGTGGCGGTGATGGTGGTGGGTGTTGGTGGGTGGTGGCTATGGTAACGATGCAAATATTTTAACTCAATGAGGACTAACGATGCAAATATTTTAACTGTATAGTCAATGAGGACTAACGCTGCAAATATTTTAACTCAATGAGGACTAACGATGCAAATATTTTAACTCTATAGTCAATGAGGACTAACGATGCAAATATTTTAACTCTTGTTAGGAGATAACAGAAAATAATTTGCATCGTTAGTCCTCATTAACTGATATTTCTAACGGAGGGATGGTTTTGTTCCAAAGTTACTAACGGAGGGATGATATTTGAGACGAAAAAAGAAAAAGGATGTAAACGTATCATTTGGCATACCTCAGGGATGTATTTTGGACTTTTCTCCTTGTTATTTAATCTCCCACTTGCCTTTAGTAATATATACACTATCTATAATATTTAGCAATTAGAGCAACAATCCAATTTTCTCTTTTAGGACATTACAAATACACATTGACAGTTCTTTGTTAATAACCTTCACATAAGTAGCTTAACAAATTCAGAACTTCAATTTTAAGACTTAATGTGATTCATCACAATTCATAATTCAATAACGTCTTATTAATCTTCTAGGAGTCTAATTGAGTATATTCAATCCATACTCAATTTCTAACCTTGATAACATTTGGAAGATAAGAAGATGTAGTTATCTTGAACCAAACACTACAACAAGAGTTTGATTTCCTAACTGAACATACTATAATCTAGTATTTCATTAGAACTCATATTGTAAGACAATCTAACAATATGTAAGATAACCATATATCTTTTAGCTTGTCTATTTACCAATTAAATCAACTTAATGGTATAATAGTATTTTCAAGCCAATTGCATGCTTTATAACCCAAGTACTTATTAATCAAGTCACTTCATGTTCATGTCTTAAAAAGAAGACATAAACTGTTATAATCCCACTACACATTATTAATCATTGATCAACTCAATGACTTCTTGTATATGTCTTAATAAAAAGACCATAACAAGCTAATGTCTTACTTTATTATAAGTCTTGTAATACTTAAAAGACTTCATGTTTATAACTATACAATAAAGTATAAACATGTATAATTAAAGTAATCATAAGCACCATCATTTGGTTTCAATAATATTTTCAAGTTAACACACTACTTCATTTATTTATGTCATTCTAAGAATACATAATTATTGAAGTAGTATTATATTACTTCATGCATTTATGTTTTTCCAATAATACATAAATATTAAAGTTGAAGTAGTATTGTTATTGACACATGTTCTAATAGATGTCTAATTTAGAAACAGTAAATTATCCATGTAGGTCTCACGCATACATGGAAATTCACCTTGTTGTTAAAATTTAGCCTGCGTCTCACGATTACTAAATTTCAACACCAAGTGTTTCTTAGATTAGATGTGTATTAGAATGTGAGTCTCTTACTTTACAGTCAAGAGAATCCTTTAAATCATATTCCTATGTGTTGTACCTTGCACACAATAAAGATTTCTCCCACTTGTGCATGGAACAACATCATGTACCACATAAACAACACTACACGCGTTTGTTAATGTGAACAATATGATTTGTGTCATTAGCATAACTAGTAGATATATAGCTACTTATTTAACAAGGAAACGCACATGACTTTCCTTGAAAATTTTAGTGTCTATATTTGGAAAGTAATTATCTTGAGACATTCAAAAGATAATCTGAGTTACAATCAAGACAATGAGTCTTGTAACTCCAACTGAATTAGAGAACATTACAATAATCCCTTATTCAGTAATAAGAACACAATGCTCCCACTGGATTTGACAACATTGTAAGTGTTTCATAACCAGTGAAAGTAAATAGTGTGCTATTCACTTTCCTACATCTTTGAGAAAACCCATTCGTAACAATTAATTAGGTACTAAAAGAATGTATTCTACTACGTAAATGTGATTCATCACATTCCAAACTATTAACTTGAAAAAACTGAGCATGCAATTTCTTCCTGATTAGATCTACCATTCCAACAATTGTATGTAGTATCTTTAAATGGTCAAAGCAAAGCAACTAGATAAAATAATCTAATTTGTCTTTTACCATTTTGAAGTAACAAGTCTAGATTTTAATTAAATAGCTCATAAAGTGCAAATAATCATAACTATTAAAGTTTGCTATGAGTTATGTATTTAGAACATAGACAACTCTAATTTTCCTATCATACCTTTCTCAATCATGAAAAGGAATAGGATTAAGTCTCACACTTCTCTTATGGAAAGAAGACTAGGTTTATTCTTTTAGTAAAATTGACCTTAACCTAAAACCCATACGGGTGTAGATCAATTTACTTGATAAAAGAATAACTTACGTTTACGGTTTTAATGTTGCATTAATACATTTAAAGAATTTACAAAATTCAATTTTAGTATTTTCGATAATTTATATTTCCAAGAAAATATAATACCCAAGGATATATTCATATAACCAACATATTTTCTTAAAAATCTAGGATCCAACTTTACATAGATTCCACCACATCAGTTGATCTGCTAGTGGTGAAAGTATAAAAGATGGTAATCTGTCGTACAATAATTGGCAAACAATTTTCCAATTCCTAGATCATTATGGGATTTACATCAAATTGATTCATCAATTTGTCATGTAAGCATGTTTCATCTCATCTCATGCATTAAGTTCTAGGTCTCACGCATCAACTTAATTAAGTCGTCTAACTTAGAAACTGCAAATTCTCCATGTGTGGTCTCACGCACACTCGGAAATTTACCTTGTCATTAATATTTGGCCTAGGTCTCACGCATACCAAATAATTAATTCCAAGTGTTCCTTATAGTTAGATGGCATGTAACTTAAATTTTAAGGGTATTAAATTTTGATGTGACAATCAAAATATGTATAAAGATGCATGCACTCATCTTTATAGCATAAGTTTTCAAAACCTTTTTATAACCAATTCTTAAGATTAATACAAAAAGTTTTACTTGAGGTAAAATACCTTAAGATGATTTAGTACAAGAATGAAGTTAAAAGAAAATCGTTTAAGACGTATTCGTAAGTGTGATAACCAAGGCAGACTCTAAGGCTCTTTCTAAGCCTTCTTATCACGACTATGAATTTGTCTTAAAGGAGTTACTTTTAAAAACATGTTGTACAAAACCATCAATCAAGCCAAAGTTTTTGGATTAAATCTTAAAACATGTAATAAAGTATGAATCTTGCTAGTCTCGCCTTGGAGCGAATTACCATGCGAAGCGAACCGTTGTTGGCACATAAGACATCGCAAGATTCAATCTTTATCACTTAAAGTTTCACCATTATTAGTCCAATTAATTTTCTTTATAAAAATTTCCATTTTATTGCTTACAATCATGTCCAACAAATAAAACAATAAAACAAGTAATCAAAGACAAATCAATCAACTAATAATCATAACAATTATAAAGGTGAAACAATTAGCCACATGCAATCTTTTTAGAAAAGGTCCTAATAAAATCAATTCTAGATTTTTATATGCATATAATTAACTAGGGCCTTCACCTCTTAATGGAAGTGAGCCACATACATTGACAAGTCAATTGCGTAGGCCAAAGCTAATCACATACCACATAGCACATAATTGATTTTAATAATATAATTGAGGTCTTCCCCAATATTAGATCTATCTAAACATGTGACAATAATAATAAACAATTAAAAACAATTAATAACCCATGACTAACATGCATGTTTCGTCATGGATCAAAGCATAACAATTACCAATTAGGTCACAAGTACGTTCAATTAACTAGTTAATGACCTAGGGTTTCTAATTAATTACAATTTAATTAATTAAACCACAAACCCTAATTAGGGTTCATGGAAAAAATCGACCCCCCCCCCCCAAATTAGGGTTAGGGTTTCGAAAATTTAAAAAAAAAATTAAAGAAAAAACCCTAGATCCAAAACATGTATCTAAAACTATTAAAGATACGATTTTTATTATGTTTTAGTAATCAATTACATGTTATACATGGCTCGTGATGCCACTGTTAGAATTTAAATAACATGACTATCATATAAATAAATCATAATCAAAGTACACACGTATGCAGAAGCTATGGATCAAGTATAACATATAATTATTAACAAAAACATAAATAGAAACGTACCGTATGCAATCTTGAATTCTTGAACAATTGATGAACCCTAATTAGGATTTATAAGGATCAATGAATAACCCCTTACCGTTTTGTTATTCGATCCAAGTTGCAAACAATAGTGTGTTTGACCTACGTTCATGTACGCACGTATTGTTAGCGATTCAATTAGAATGCTAGTTCAAGTCACAAGTAAAGAACACAACAAACAAGGTTTAGCTTTACATAAAATAAAACCGGTCAAACCCTTTGCTGAACAGCACAGAATCGAATGGAAAAAGAATACAAACATATTCCCTACATGTAAATCTCATGCATGTAAATAATACATACATTTAATATACATGTGAATGATTCTACATCTATGTCATCCATACTGACAACATGCATGCGTAGGAATATGTATAAGATAAGTCGACTGACTTTTTTTAGTTATGTTGAAAATTGTCTAGGATTTATGAACCTAGGGGTGTTTATATAGTGTCCAAACTTGTCCTCCAAGTTAGAGTCCAAACACCTCCTCAAGTTCTAAAACTTGACACTCAACCCCCTTCTTTTTCCTTGTTCGACCATATAAATATTTCGTGACTTAATATAATTAAATCTCATACGCAACGCGTGCAATCCCATAGGTCTCAAGTTCGATTCTAGACATATGCATATTAATATTTATCCACAAACTCTAACAAAAGTGACCACACAAAGTATTCTTCCATTTCAAGTTTCCTTCCATTACCAATTCATCTTCAATGATTACAACTTCTCTACCTTCTTTGATAGCAAGGGGTATCAGCAATAGCTAATTCCCCATTATCGGTTATAATAGCATCAGAATTAGGTTTAGGAGACTTACAGAAAGCCTCTTGTAGTGATGGAAATTCCTCATTAGAGCAAACCTCATTCAAACAACTATCCTTATCCTTCTCATTCACCTGATCCTGTACTTCAGCTACCATCTCTCTTTCCTCTACTTCCATAGCTTACCCCACAATATCAGCTCCTTCCTTATGGTTCCAACCAGTGGCGGATCTAGAAATCCGCGGTAGGGTGTGCACTATCTAATATAAATGTTTTCATATATGAATTTGGATGTTCGGGTCGGATATTTTTTTTCCTTTACCAATTTTGTTTATAAATTTGGATTTCTCATGTTATAAAAAAATTGAAGATGCCTCAATAAATGGACAACTCATTTTCACAATTAGTTTTCTATTATATATTCCAAACAGATTAGACCTTAAATTCTAAATCTATAAAATTTCACCACAAAAACTAAAATAAATTACAAACTCCTTGGATATTTGAGAACTAAAAAAGGTGTAACAGTAAAGCTGTAAAGTGTTACCACATGGGTAAATGGGCATGGTGAATTGGGTTTTGTACCATAATTTTTAGAAGTACTTGGGCTGTCATTGTATTGACTTTGGGCCTATTATTAATATGAAAAAAGCCCTTCAGTTAAATATTTGCGCCTCCTTCATCTTCTTTCAAGACCAAGTAACAGAGAAAACATAAATTTACCGGAGATGGTCCGTTTCATCTGTTTCTTTAATTTTGGATTTACCTTTTCTATCATCTGAGATTTTAGGCAGGCTATGCACTAAATTTTCAGTGGGTATGCACCCTTTGTAAATTCATTGATAGAAGCTTCAAATTTTATTTTTTTTACACTACAAGGAGGATTCACAGGGGTATGCACCTGCATACCCTGTGTTGGCTGTGGATCCGCCCCTGGTTCCAACTTATCCTCCATACTATCCGCTTTCTTCATTCTACTCTTTTTCTGATTCAATTCACAAATAGTATTCTTATACCTATTAGGCATACGCACCCTTCGTCTGGATGTTCTGCCTTTAGCCGACATTATTACTCACAATTGATCTTTCAATAGTTCTAATTGGCTTAAAACTACAAAGGAAATGATCAGTATAGTCTGTAGGTACGTAATAATGAAGTAATTGTAAAATCAAAATTTGGCACCAAAATCAATCAATTTGGGGGATTTCTCAAAACTTAATGAAAATCTAATTAACTAGCATCATTATGTGCGCCATGATGATACGAGTCGATTCATGGTAACGGAATTAAATTTCGTTAAGAAACGAAGAAGGTATGAAGGATTAATGGTGATTTTAGCTATGGAAGAAAATGGCGGGAATTCTTTAGGTTGAGAGAAAACGGAGAGGGGAGAGAGAGAGAGACAAAAATTACTCGGTATCCAAAACACTTGCTAAAGGGGTTGTTTTGCTGTTGTTAGGGGTGTTTGGATGGCTGCTGTAAGGGAGTGTTTGGTTGTGGTCAGGGGGTGTTTGGATGGCTGTTGTAATGGGGTGTTCTGCTCCTGCCATGGGTGTTTGGATGGCTGCTGTAAAGGGTGTTTGATTGGTGCTGTAAGGGGTCTAATGGGTGACTGTTTTGAGATAATATGATCCACCAAATAAACTTTAAACAATTCTATTGTTCTGATTCATCAAGTAAACTTAAACTTTACCTGATAAGAGAAAAGATTATATACATATATATATCAGTAGTTTTGAGGTTATGTGAGATCAAGTTCAATAAGAGCATCAGCAGTGGTAACGTCCTAGGAGGCATTAAGCCCATTTTAACGCACGTTAACTAGCGTTAGGCGATGTGTTGTGTTGCATTAAGGTGGCGTTAACGTGGCACATTAATACATTAACGCCACGTTAAAGCTACATTGTGTAAAAAAAAAAAATCCCTTTTACCCCCCTCTAACGTGTATAAATAGATCCATTGGGTTTCAAAAAAAAAATTCATTTGCATCCCCTACATTAATTCAAATGGCTAGTTTAGTATTTTCAAAAAAAAAAAATAATAAAAAAAAAAAAAAAAAAAAAAAAAAAAAAAAATTCAAATCATATAAACACAACTATAAATACCAACTAAACACATACATATTTTTCATACATCCACTACTAATTCTCCCCTCTTTATACTTCCGATCCTTTATAAGAAAAAAAAAAACATTCTTCACTCATAATGGATCCAAATCAAAATAACGAATTTGGTCCGAGTTGGTCAGACATTGATGACGAAGAAGACATACAGTTTATGGTTAATGCGTTCGAGTTACAACAACGCTTACAAGAAGAAGAAGAAGAAGAAGAAGAAGCTCATCGTTATTTGCCGTACCCACATATATCGTGAACGTGAGATTGCTGAGGAACGTTTGCAAAACGACTATTTCGTTAAAGGTTGCAAGTATACGCACGGTAAATTCCGTAGGAGGTTTCGTATGAGCCGGAAACTATTTCTACAAATAGTCAAAGGTATTGAATCTTACGAATCTGATGAAGAAGAATATTCCGAAGACGATGAATAAGTAGTTGTAATTCGTATTTTTTAATTTTCTATGTTTGGTTTTTTTCCTTAATCGTTGTTCTTGTTATTTTATATTTCGTATTGTAATGTTTAAGTTTTAATGTTATGTGGTTTATTAAATGAATTGTTGGTTTTAGTTTAGGGGGTGAATTTGAAAATAGTTGAGTTAAAGCTGAGTTATTGATGTGGGTGTTTTTTTAGAGTTAAAGTTAATGTGTTAAAGCTGACGTGGCACTGAGTTAAAGAATAACTTGAGTTACCACTGTGAATGCTCTAATTAAAAAGACGAACCAATTTAATTAGTATTAAACATACTGATACCCATTTGAATTAGATTTGCCATGTAAAGCGTAAACTAAACCAAGTTTAATATATATGTCATATGCTCTTTGCTTCCTGCCCACTTAATTGAAAAAATTCATGCCTCACTTAAATCACAAAATATATCATTAAACTAGGGGTGAAAACGAGCCGAGCCGAGCCCGAGCCTGCCAGAGTTCGAGCTCGGCTCGTTTATATATATAAAGCTCGAGCTTGAGCTCGTTTCGAGCTTAATATTTTGAGCTCGAGCTTGGCTCGTGAAAATTTTCGCAAGCTCGAGCTCGAGCTCGGGCTCGACTAATTTGTATGATGTTTTAAAGAAAATAAAGTTAAAATGGAGCTCGGCTCGTTAATTACATAAGGCTCGAGCTCGTTTACTACTTTTAAGCTCGTTTATACATATAGACAATATATATACGTATATATTTCTAGGGCTCGTTTAGGCTCTCGAGCTTTTTGTATAGAGCTCGAGCTCGAGCTCGATTATTAAATGAGCCCAAACTTAGGCTCGAGCTCGGGCTCAGGCTCGAGCTCGTTTAGGCTCGGCTCGTTCGAGCTTTTTACCGATCCGATCCCGAGCTTTTCACGAGCGGCTCGGCTCGTTTCCACCCCTACATTAAACCATGATTTCATCCGTGAGATTACAAACAAATTGGGAAAGTGAACACATCAAGAAGACAAGAATATATGCATAAACAAACAATTGTAAATCATTTAAGGCATGATTTCGAAAGTGAGTTTACAAACAATTTCAAAAGCCTTATGAAATAGAGTTGCAACATATAAATAACAGTAAGTGACAAAGTTGCAACAATAACCTTGGCTTAGTCATTTAGCAAAAAATTAGATGGTCCAATAATCTTGGCTCAATATTATTGCAAGTTTCTTTTATTATGCATTGAGCCGAAAGGAATAGTTGAAGGGGAATATTGAGCTTGACTTCATGTAACAACAAATTTAAATGAAAGCTTACTAAAATGATCTTTTATGACACATCATAGCTTTATTGCAATAAAATTCAAGTAGAAGAGCAAATTTACTTGCCTCAATGAAAAATGATGGCATAAAATATTCTAAGAGTCACGCAAGAAGAAAGACTACTCATCGAAGTTCTCATGTACGTGAAGCGGAAAAGGAAAGCTTCGAGAGGTGACTTTCTGTTGGAAAATTTAGTGCACTTGAGAGATTAATTCACACCTGGTAATGGGTTTGGAGGTACGGAGTGTACAACTCATTTGGTCACTGAATCCCCTGACACAATAGTGGTTATGTATTGATTCTATACTGCTGCTAGCAGGATTCTTCTGCTAGTAGGATTCTGCTGCTAGTGGATCCTGCTGACAGTGGACTCTGCTGCTAGTGTGAATCTGACTCTGCTGCTAGTTTCCACTGATAGTGTTAACATTACCGCTGCTAGTGTTATTATTTCCACTGATTCCTACTATTATAGAAAGTATTATGTTATAATTAATGGGCCATTAATTATACATAATTCCATGGGCTAGGGTTTGAGTATTCTCTATTATAAATAGAGGTCATAATACATCTGCATGATATAACGATTAACACAAACCCTAAACACTTGAATGCAATTTTGTTCTTGATTTGTGCCTAAAACAAGAACATCATTTGGTCTTATCCCATAGAGATATTCATGTAACCCAGGCATAGGGTCGAATAGTTTCTATTAGAAAGTGATACCACTATTTCAAGTGAATATCCGGTACCTTATTGATTATCTTAACCATACTCTGGGAAAACTCTAACAGCAAGTAACCAACAATCAATAGAAACTATTAGTGATAATCAATGGCTGCTGCTATGAGACAAATGGCTACTAACTTTTCCAAGTTGGAAAAGTTTGAAGGTGTAGATTTCAGAAGATGGCAAAAGAAGATGCACTTCTTGTTGTCAAGCATGAATGTGGTGTACGTTTTGACTACTGCTATTCCTCAAGATTATGGGGATGATGCTACTATGGAACAGATGAGGGCAAGAAGCAAGTGGGAGAATGATGACTATGTTTGCAGGGGTTTAATTCTCAATGGTATGTCTGATTCTTTATTTGATATTTATCAGAATGTTGAATCTTCTCAAGAACTATGGGATTCCTTGGAAGCCAAATATATGGCTGAGGATGCATCAAGTAAGAAGTTTCTTGTAAGTAATTTCACAAATTACAAAATGACTGATTCAAGACCAGTTATGGAACAATACAATGAACTTCTTAGTATACTTGGTCGGTTCACACAACACAAGATGAACATGGATGAGGCTATTACAGTCTGTTGTATCATCGATAAACTACCTCCTTCTTGGAAAGATTTCAAGCATATGCTAAAACATAAGAAGGTGGAATTAACTCTTGTTGAGTTGGGCAGTCACTTGCGCATTGAGGATTCACTCAAAGGACAAGACATTGACAAGCCAAAAAGTAGCAATGCTACTGGTCCATCAGTTGTTAATATGGTGGAGCATAACAACTCCTCTAGGAACAATGACAACAAGGGCAAGCGTAAGAATCAAGATAACACCAAATCTGATATTAACAAGAAACCAAAAGTGACTTGTTGGAAGTGTGGTAAAACTGGACACTTCAGGAAGGATTGTAAAGGTGTTAAGATTGGCAATAAAACCAATGGATCAGGCACAAGTGGAAGGAATGGTAATGGTGAGTACTTATTCACTCACCTTTTCTGAGCTAAAATAGGTACTTAATAATCCAAAAACTAACCAAAACGCCAAAGAAAACATGTTTTTGTGATTGTGAATGTGCAAGTACGGATATATCGGAAAAAGGCGAAAAACAAGCAGAAATCAACAAAAACGAGCACAAGAGTGGAACGAGTCAGAAAGTAAAAGCTGGAAATCTAATTGAGCTCAAATTGTCGAAAGAGACCCTCAGAGTTTCATAGTTTACAAGAATAACCCTTGAGAGAAAGTTTGAAGAATATTCAAGATTGGTCCTTCAAGAATCAGAATTGACACATTTAGTCCCTCAGAGTTTTATTTGGAGAAAAGTCAAACTCAACCCTTCATAATTCAGAAATGGCAACTAAGTTCCTTGAAATATAATTTTGGAGTTGTGACAGAAACAGCCCTCATAGTTTCAGAATGTGTTACATTTGGTCCTTACGAGTTTATGAGATTAATGTTGAAATTATTGAGCCTAGTCCAAGTATTAATCCAAAAAAAAAAAAAAAAAAAAAACCAAGATTCCAAGCCTGATCCAAGTCCAACATACAAAAGCCCAAACATCATTTATATCAAAACCCGGTCCACCCATTCAACCCGGTCAATCCCCATTTACCCAGGTCAAACAATCATATTAAATATTACCCCGCCCCAAATTCACCCCCAATTCATTTCTTTACCAGGTCTCAAGAACCTCACTTACCCATTCCATCAATTACCGTCATTAAGGGCAAATTGGTAAAATCAAAGGTGTTTTAGAAGGTGTCAGTGATGTGTCAGAGCGTCAGGGTATCTAAGAAGCACAAACGGGACACGTGGTTGCATTCTATTGGTGTGAACGCGTCACAATGATTGATCCAAGGGTGCATATCAAATGGCAATGATTGGATAGTGATCTCACGGCTATTAAAGGCTTCAAAGAAACACAACTCACACGGATTGCCAGCTTGGCGATCCGTGAGCTCACTCCTCACCTCTTCTTATAAATAGAGGCATTTGTAGCATTAGTTGGTGTGGAGTATAGTGTAGAAACACTGCCAATTTTTCTTTTGATTGTAATAGATTAGATTAGTTGTAATGTTTCAATTTTCAATGAAATCAGTTTCTAGTTAATCTTTTCATCTTATTGTTGTTAATGTTTTTAATCAGCTTTAATATCTTAGTTAATAGTTATTTCATATCAGTCTATCTTACTTTTAAGCTCAAGTTTTATTTCATTCAAAAGTTTACTGAAAATCAGAATTTAGAAAACACAAAAATAACCTCTGCTTTGATTCAACTTCCAGTTTAGCTTATCAGTAGCTTATACACAGCTTATCATTAGCTTTCTATCTTTGGAGAGTTGGTTGTTTTAGTCCATAATAATCCTTGTTCAATTCTCATTTGGTCAATGTTAGTCAACTGAGAGAAGATAGGTGGTGTACTGTGGTGATTGTGGCAGTCCAAAGTGAGTTTGGGATGCACTTGGCCTGTCTAGAGACAGGCTAGCATAGTGAATCATCTCTTTTCAAGCTGAGATGAATAGCTTTTGTAAGTCATTATTTCCTATTTCCATCATTTTTAGTGCATAATCTGAGATCTGTGTTCCTGTGGAATTTGGTTAGATTAGATTGTTGAATCTATTAATGTGATTGTTGTTTTGGCTTATTGAATCAGTAGATTAGTAATTGGTAGCTTGGATTATAGTTTAGTAGTGTATATTGATAGTTAAGGGGGTGTTTGGATCTGAGATTTCCTGAATATTGCATTTGATTAGTTGTTGTTTCATGATCTAAAACTAGTCACATTAGTTTAGTAATAGACAAATAAAACATAAAAATAGTGGTTTTCATTACTAATAGTCAAACTAGATTTCATTTAGCTTCACAGTTAGGATTTAAAGGAATACAGTTAGTATAATTGGTCTTATAGCTGTAATTTAGTCTTAGTTAGCTTATTCAATCATAGATATAGCTTAAAATTACAAGTAGAGATAGTTATAAGCAACTGAAATTGGAATTAGTCATAGTTGTGTTAGCATAAAAAGTCAACTGATTTCAGTTTTCTTTGTTATTGATAGCTGCTGATTATGGTTGATTTTAGAGTAGCTTTTAGAAGTTTATGATAGGGCTTTTGCTTTTTAGAGTAACTTAGTAGTATAAAGTTTAATTTACCCCAATAATCTCATAGTCTAGTGCTTATTAGGATAGCTAATTTCCCTCTGCAAATAAGGGGTTTAGATCAAGTTTTATGAGTTGTAATATAGGCCTGCTATTTCTCATTGGGATTTGGAACTGAATGTTGTAGGTTATTTTGAGCTCCACATAGTGTTTAGTAGTTGAATATACTAATCCTGAGTGCTGGCTTATTACTGTTTCTCATTCTGCTTATGCATTAGCTTATTGCCCAACTGCTTATTGCATGTAATCTAGTGCTACTGTGTTTTCTTTCATCATTTCTGAGTTCCTTTGAGTTTTATAGAGTAAATTGCATCTGTGTTTGAAGTTAGATTAAGTTTTGTGGCAAGTGCTTATAAATAAGCACTTGCCATAAGCTGTTTCTGTCTAAATAAGCACTTCTGGTTATCATTTTCTTTTCAAAAATTTTCTGCAAGCTTTCCATATTATTTTAGATTTTCCGTGAATTTTTCAGATTTTTCCAAGTTGATTTACTATTTTTCTTCATTAATAATCATTTTTAAATCCTTTTTATTATACAAAAATCAATTAAAAAAATCAGAAAAAGCCTTTAAAAATACAAAAATATTTTAGATAATTCTTTTATAATATTTTAGATTTTTCAGATTAGATTTTATAATTTTCCCATTATTTTTTACAATTTCCTTTATTTTTAATTACTTTCTAATTCAATAAATAGAAAATAAATAAAAAGTCAAAAAAATATTTTTCTTTTTTCTTAAAATTCTTTTTAGTAGTTTAAGATTTTTAGAAACTTGTTTCACATTTGTAGGATCATTTTTCAATAAAAAGTTACGTTTTAATTTGTACGTTACGTTTAATTTTCGCTTTTGAATTTCCATTTTTAGATTTTAGACATTTGTGCATATATAGCTTGTACATTCTGCATTATTTGTGATTTCTTTTCATTATTTGAACTTCAATATCACAATTTTCGCATTTCACTTTTCACTACACGGTTCACGAATCGATATTCTAAGATTCCATTCACACCTTCGTTGGGATACGACTCGGGTAAATCCGTATTTCTCGCGGATTTTCTCGATACTTATAAATATAATATAAATTGATTTTCACATATCAATTTTTGGCGCCGTTGCCGGGGAAGGTTGAAGTGAGTTTTTGAATATTCGTTTTGAAAAATTGTGTTTTGATAAGCCTTCCTCTATCTTGTATATATTTTCTATAAAAATATAAAAATTGAAAAATCAAAAACACTTTTCCTAAAGTGTTTTCAAAAATACAAAAATAAAGTTACATCCTCGACTCTCCCGTGGAAAGGGGTGATGTTGTAAACCAAATAAGCCTAACAAAATAAGAAAAACGTGAAATTAGTTGTTTATCGGATTACTTCAATTCTACAACCGAATAAGCGGGAAATACGGAAGCTTAGACATTAAATTGCAAGCTGAAGAGAGATCCATTCTTCTCTCCCGTTCCGTCGCGAGTAGTTTTGAAGGAAACGATTACGATTAACGTAACGTTTGATAAAAGAAAATAAAAGATTTTGTGATTTCTTTTTCTATAAATATAAAAACCAAAAATAATCTTCTTATCCTCTAAAATTTGATTCTTTTTCTCAAACCTTCTCATGTTTAATTCTTATGGATCCGATTTGTTTTAATTGTGGAGAACCTTTCTTCGGAGGGTTGTGTGTGTGGTGTACGTGCGACCAATGTGGTAGTGATATTCATGATGGCGTTTGTTGGAATTGTAATTCTCCCGTGTATGATCAAAGATCGTTCAACAATCCGTCAAACGTTCCCGATAACTATCCAACACCACCACCACCTTCGTTTATTTGTTATAATTGTGGAAACCCTTCCGAAGAAGGATTATCGTGTGGGCAATATTTTTGTAATCAATGTGGATACACGAATTGTATGTGCTACGCCCCGAGTGCTGACACGTCTTACGCTTGTGATACGAGTTTTGATAATTATCCTCAAAATGATTTCAATCCTCTTTATCAAAACTTTTATGAACAAGAACCTTATTTCAATAATGATTCATCAAATTTTGAAAATTGTGGGGGATCGTTTGAAAATTTTTATTATGAGCCGAATTCATGTTACGATCCTCATGGTTTTAACCAACCCTCACAAATTCCCGACAAGTTTCAAGTTCCGATTGAATTTATTGTTGAAATGAAATCCGTTATCGAAACGTTAAAAGAGTGGGTGGCTAATCGTGAAACATATACTCCCGAGCCTCATGTGAAATCAATGGAAGAACTTCTTGCCGAAGAAAGAAAAGCTAAATTCTGTGAGTGTTGTATGTACGACGATGATGATTCCATGATTACGATTGTTCTTAACCCTCAAAAAGAATCTATCTCTCCTTCCGTAGAACCCGATGACTCTCTAAAAATGGGGGACGAGCATCTAGACACTATTCCGGCAACGGAATTTGACGAATTCAATAAGATAAGTGTTGAGAACCTTGTTCCAATCCAAAGTGAGTCCGGGGAAAATTCTAACGGTAATGTGGAACTTGTTGTTGATATTACACCCGTCGATGAAGATAAGAGTATAGCCAAATTGTTAGCAGAGGAGATCCGAGAATTATGCATTGAATGAGTTAAAGAAGATGTATATGATTTATCCCCGAATCTCACCCCATCCTCTGATCCTCTTATATCCGACTTTTCCATTCCGTCTCTCACAATGGTTGAGAGGAATGATGTCTTTTTAGATGAGATCGAGGCATTTCTAGCTAATGATTCCATTCCGACGATGGTTGATGAGTCTACTTTTGATCCGGAGAGAGATATTTGTTTCCTTGAAAAGTTATTGAATGAAGAACCGATCTCTCCTCTCCCTCCGATGAGCAAGACCTATGAGTCAATGAATGATGGTTCAAGACCTATGAGTCAATGAATGATGGTTCTATTCTTCATATGGGAAACGAGTCAACTGCCCTGGTGCATGGAAAAGGATGTGTTGATTTGAAGTTTAGTTTTGGAAAGATTGTTTCTTTATTTAATGTTTTACATGTTCCTGATATCAGGAAGAATTTGGTTTCTAGTAGTGTTTTGAATAATTGTGGTTATAAACAAGTGATTGAATCTGATAAGTTTATTTTATCTAAACATGGTGTGTTTATTGGTTTTGGTTATTTGTGTAATCAAATGTTCAGACTTAATATTGTTTATGATAATGTTAATTCTGCTTTTATTTCAACTTCTAAACTTTATGATTCAAACCTGTGGCATGCAAGACTTGGCCATGTACACTTTAAAAGAATGCGAGATATGTCTAAGGATGGATTAATTCCAGCCTTTGATATGGACACTGAAAAGTGTAAAACTTGCATGATGACTAAAATAACTAAGAAACCATTTCAAAGTGTAAAACGTGTAACTGAAGTTTTGGAGCTGATTCATAGTGATCTACGTGATCTACATGCTACTCCCTCTTTAGGGAACAAGAAATACTTTGTGACTTTTATTGATGATGCTTCTAGGTTTTGTTATGTTTATTTATTACATACTAAGGATGAAGCATTAGATAAATTTAAAGTATTCAAAACTGAAGTTGAATTACAACAAGGGTCTCTAATCAAAAGATTTAGGACTGATAGGGGAGGTGAGTACATGGATACTCTGTATTTTCAGTCTGTTGGTATAATCCATGAAACGACTGCTCCCTATACTCCTCAGCAAAATGGTATTTCTGAAAGGAAAAACAGGGTGCTGAAGGAGATGGTTGATTCCATGTTGTCCTATTCAGGGCTGAGTCAAGGGTTCTGGGGTGAAGCTATGTTAACAGCTTGCTATTTATTAAATAGGGTTCCCAATAAAAAGAACAAGGTTACCCCTTATGAACTCTGGACTAAAAAGAAACCCAACCTGGATTATCTTAGGATTTGGGGTTGTAGGGCTGTTGTAAGACTCCCTGATCCAAAGCAGAAAACTTTGGGTGAAAGAGGCATTGAATGCATCTTTATTGGATATGCTGAGCATTCCAAGGCATATAGGTTCTATGTTATTGAACCTAATGAATCTGTTTCAATTAACTCAATAATTGAATCAAGGGATGCACTATTTGATAAGAATAGATTCTCATTAGTCCCTAGACCAAGTCAAAGGATTCCAAATGGAACTGATGACATTGGTGTGTCAGAGGTCCCTGATGATTTACCATCTCAGGCCCCTGATGAGGTTGTGGAACAACAACCTGAACCTGAGCTCAAAAGGAGCAATAGGGTCAGGACTCCAAAGTCATTTGGACCTGAGTTTCAATTATACTTAATTGAAGGAACAAGGAGTGAGGTCTCTGACTAATACTCTTATTGCTTCATTGTTAAGGATGATCCCAAAACATTTGAAGAAGCAATGAAGTCCCAGGATGTTGCTTTCTGGAAAGAAGCAATTAATGATGAGATGGACTCTATCATGGGCAATAACACTTATGTGTTGACTGATCTACCACCTGGTTGTAAACCTCTAGGTAGCAAATGGATTTTCAAAAAGAAAATGAAGGTAGATGGAACTGTTGAAAAGTTCAAGGCAAGACTAGTTATTCAGGGCTTTAGACAAAAGTCAGGAATAGACTATTTTGATACTTATGCTCCTGTGGCTCGTATCAGTACCATAAGATTGCTGATTGCTTTGGCATCAATTCACAATCTGATTATTCATCAGATGGATGTGAAGACAGCTTTCTTGAATGGTGACTTAGATGAGGAGGTTTATATGAACCAACCTCAGGGCTTCATCATGCCTGGCAATGAAAACAAGGTGTGTAAACTGATTAAGTCTCTTTATGGACTAAAACAGGCACCTAAGCAATGGCATCAAAAGTTTGATGAAGTAGTTTTGTCTAGTGGTTATTTACTTAATCAGGCTGACAAATGTGTATATAGCAAATTTGATGAATCTGGTAAAGGAGTCATCATTTGTCTATATGTTGATGACATGTTGATCTTTGGCACTGACCAAAATCAAGTTAACCTTACAAAGGCATTTTTGTCATCAAAGTTCTCCATGAAGGATATGGGGGAGGCTAATGTTATCCTTGGTATAAGGATTAAACATGAAAGTAACAAGATTTCTATCTCTCAGTCTCATTACATTGAGAAGGTGTTGAAGAAATTTAATTACTTTGAATGTACTCCAATGAGTACTCCTATGGATACAAGTGAGAAGTTAATGCCTAATACTGGCAAAGTTGTATCTCAACTTGAGTATTCTAGGGTAATTGGCTGTTTGATGTATACCATGACTTGTACAAGGCCTGATATTGCTTTTGCTGTGGGTAAACTGAGCAGGTATACTAGTAATCCTAGTGCTCATCACTGGCAAGCAATTCAGAGGGTTTTTAAGTATTTGAAGAGAACTATGGATTATAGTCTCTCATATACTGGTTATCCTTCAGTGTTGGAAGGTTACACTGATGCAAGTTGGATCAGTAACACTGAAGACAATTCGTCTACCAGTGGCTGGGTATTCCTACTTGGTGGAGGTGCAATTTCTTGGGCATCCAAGAAACAAACTTGCATTACCAGTTCAACCATGGAATCTGAATTTGTGGCTTTAGCAGCTGCTGGCAAAGAAGCTGAATGGTTGAAAAACTTGCTTCTTGAGATTCCATTGTGGCCTAAACCTATAGCACCTATATCTATCCGTTGTGATAGTGTTGCTATATTGGCAAAGGCTTATAGCCAGATGTACAATGGGAAGTCTAGACATTTAGGTGTCAGACATAGCATGATTCGTGAGCTTATCATGAATGGGGTGGTATCTATAGAGTTTGTTAGATCTCAACATAATTTAGCTGATCACTTGACGAAGGGTTTGGCTAGAGACTTGGTTTTAAAGTCTGCAAAAGGGATGGGTTTAAGTCCAACTTAGTCACTAAATGCTAAGACACCCAACTCCCTCCTGAGGAAACTTAGGAGCTGAGTTCAATGTGGAAAGCTGAACATTCAGTGGACTGGAGCACATGTTTTAAATTACATCTCATGGTTGTGCTCAGAACCTGCTGAAAAGGAGGATGAAGTCTTTACTTCTCAATGGTTAATTTCTTTGGAAAAGTGCTAAGCAGGAGCATGAATAAAGTGGAACCACCTATGTAAATGTTGAAGTTTTGCCGCTACAGGAAGCTTTGGACTTTTAGCTTTTACAACATTTATGAATTGGATATGGACACATGGCTTGTATAGTGTCAGGTTTATTTAAGTGTTTGAAAATGTATGTGTATTTTTTCTTCATGTATTCAAATGGGTTGAAGGGTTCAATCCTTAGAACACCCTGATTCTCGAATATTTGAACGTGTAATGTACTAAGATGAGAATTCAATCTTCAAGATATTTTCATTTATGCATATATTTTGTTTTGTGTTTATTTTTCATGCAAAGGAAGTTAACTAAATTTGGGGAGGATTGTTGGAAAATTTAGTGCACTTGAGGGATTAATTCACACCTGGTAATGGGTTTGGAGGTACGGAGTGTACAACCCATTTGGTCACTGAATCCCCTGACTCAATAGTGGTTATGTATTGATTCTATACTGCTGCTAGCAGGATTCTGCTGCTAGTAGGATTCTGCTGCTAGTGGATCCTGCTGACAGTGGACTCTGCTGCTAGTGTGAATCTGACTCTGCTGCTAGCAGTTATGATTCTGCTGCTAGTTTCCACTGATAGTGTTAACATTACCACTGCTAGTGTTATTGTTTCCACGGATAACCACTGATTCCTACTATTATGGAAAGTATTATGTTATAATTAATGGGCCGTTAATTATACATAATTTCATGGGCTAGGGTTTGAGTATTCTCTATTATAAATAGAGGTCATAACACATCTGCATGATATAACGATTAACACAAACCCTAAACACTTGAATGCAATTTTGTTCTTGATTTGGGCCTAAAACAAGAACATCACTTGGTCTTATCCCATAGAGATATTCGTGTAACCCAGGCATAGGGTCGAATAGTTTCTATTTGAAAGTGATACCACGATTTCAAGTGAATATCCGGTACCTTATTGATTATCTTAACCCTAATCTGGGAACACTCTAACAGCAAGTAACCAACACTTTCCTATATTCATTTGTGATCCGCTCGATTGTTGATTTGTTTAGGAAAGTTGGTGATTTGAGGATATGTGTTTTGAAACTATGAAATGGGGATGGCGTGTGTTTTTGCTGAGTCAACAATGATGACGTATTATTTTTGCTAACTTTGGCTTTTTTTTATGGTGATTATGAGGTGTCATGGTATTTTGCTAATATATACATGGCGAGACTAAAATTTTACCAAAAAAGTACATTGCACACAAATTTGTCGTGTGGGAAGATACCCAGACGACTACCCGTAACAATAGAACCACCAATAAGAAATGGAAACTTTATTTTGATATTTTGACCATTTACTCAACTTTATAAATGTTTTTATTTGAGAAATGCTAGGGCCACAAAGAAAGTTCCAAAAAAATCCACAAACTGATGTGGCAGAGACTGATTTGTTCAGTAAGAGAGAGTAGAGAGAAATTGTTACACAGTACACCAATAAAACGCCGACACGTCAGCTTGTAGATGTTTTTGTGAGAGTTTCTTTATGGGTCTAGCATACCTCTTTTTATTTTAACTTGAAAAAGCCAGACTCGTTTATACCCTTACATATACACAACTATTACCTATGGAATAAAATATTTAATTTTCATTTGATTATAAAATCTAAAAAAAATATTTTTAAAAAAATGTATTTTCTCTTTATCGTTTGTTTAAACCAATATAAAATCCAAATCCAAATCTACATTTAAAGCTCTAACGAACCAAACGCACCCTAATTTTTTTATTTTTTATTTTTTTCCTTTTGGTCTTTGGTCTTTTTCGTGTAACAACAGCTCTTGGGGCTACCAATTTTTATTTATTACTTTTCTTTCAAAATTATTGTTCCTATTTTTATTTTATTATATCTTAAAATAATTTTCCACTTTATATTTGACCATTTAAGAACCTTTGAACAAATGAAGTACAATTTTATTGCATTGCTTTATGGAACAATTACACTTTCTTAACGACCTTAATCATATTGTGTTTTCCTATTGATTTTTTTTTTCTTTCAAAATAGATGAAGTAGCTAGATTCAACGCTTGACCAACTTCAATTTACAGTAAAACACGTCCTTCCATTCACTAATTAAATAGAATAATTCAACCAAAAGCAATATCATCATCAATTACATGAGAAAACATGCTAAAAAGGTTAGCTAACGCTGGTGAGTCCCGTGCATAGCAACGGAGGTTTTTAGCGGCAGACAATAAACGATATGCGATATTGTGATAAATGTTTCGTTTCACGTTCAAAATAGAACGTGAAAATATCAAAATGTACACCTTCCCTTCACCAGGAAATATGTCAATCAACATATCATTAATGTTGTCAACATGTTATAGACGAGCACATGTGCATAGCAACGGGATTTTATAGCCGCACATAGTTAAGCAAAAGCTACAAACAAAAAACCCAGAAGACAAATTAAATCACTGTACAGATTAAACCAAGGGTTAATTCCACATATAGGTAACGAACTTTCTAAAATTTTCAATGTTAGGTATTTTACTCTAAAAAATACCAAGTTAGGTAATCAAACTTTAATATTTGTTCAATGTTAGGTAATATTGGCTATTTTTGCAAAACCGGTTACCATTGTACACGTCACTATTTTTAAATGCATGTTTAATAGGGTAAAATGATAGAAATACCCTCGTCTTCACCACAAAGCAAGTTCTACATAAAAGGCAACATCCTCATACTGAACCATCCATATTAACAATATCCAACCCAAAGTCAGTACAATTGAATCTAATTATCACATCAAGACCCATTAGAACCTAACTATCAGCCGCAAAATATTAGCCATCTGATCTCTAAAAAAAACTGGAATGTCCACAAAATTACAATCATCTCTGGCAACCACCGGTATAACACCATCTCTGGCCAACTACACGACGACTATCTCCATCTCCAACACTACGCCCTCACCATCTCCATCTACACTCGCAGGCCCCACACCTGTCACCATCTCCACCCACCACGGTACTACCACCACTACAGTTAGCCACAATCACTGCCTTCAAAGCGCCTAGCCGCAAACCCATTAGTCTACCTCTTCATCCTTTTCTTTTTATTTCCAGATCTAGAAAAATATTGTGTGTATGGTGTTTGGATTTAACCCATTTTTTGCTTTTGATTATTGGATGAATCACGTTAGCTTTTTTGCTTTTGATTTAACCCGTGCACGACGTTTTGATTATTGGATGAATCATGTTTGATTTCATTCATGGTTGGGGGGAGTGTGGAGATGCGTTGGTGAAGGCCTTTTAGTTGAAGTTGAATGATAATCAAACTACTATTATAAACAATACCCAGCAGTTGGTGGTGGTCGGCCGAGATTAATTGTGTGTGATGGTGGTGTGTGTGTGTTTTAGGTGATGATGAAGAAGATAAAATATGTTTGTGTGGGAATAAAAAAAATATAGACTAAATAATATTATAAGTGGGCCCAACAAGTTGATGTGGCACCCAAACGGTAATATTACCTAACATTGAACGTTTCACAAAGTTTAGTTACCTAACTTGGTATTTTCGAGAGTAAAATACCTAACATTGAAAATTTTAGAAAGTTCGTTACCTATATGTAGAATTAACCTTTGGTGTGTGCAAATACACACACCTTTTATTCACCAAAATCAAGACCCAAAAAGACCAAAAACTAACAAATAAATGCCAAATATATGTGTTTTTGTGTTTTTGTACATGCAGGTAAGTAAATATGAGAAAAGGACAAAAATAAAGCCAAAACTGGAAAAACGTGGAAAGAGTCAAAAGTCGGAACTGGGAAGCTTAAATAGTCAAAAAGAAGCTCAAGAAGTCAAAACAAGTCCCTAGAAATTCAAGAATTGTCAAGAAAGACCCCTGGAAGAAATTTGATCAGATTTACAAGAATGATCCCTGAACTTTCAAGACTTGACAATTTTGGTCCGTCAAGATAAATTTGAAGAATTAACAACTCAGATCCTCCAAGAATTCAAGAATGTTACAAAAGGCCCTTGGAATGAAAATTACAAAATTGGCAGAACAGGTCCCTATAAATTCAGATTATACATATTTAGTCCCTTTAATAATTAAACCCTTTACTAAATTAAACCCAATACAAATCCAATCTAAACCCTTATCCCTTGGCCCAAAAAATCCCTTACAGCCCATACACCAATAGCCCACTCTCCCGTTTATTTAACCCGGTACCCACCACATTACAATTACCCGACCCAAGTCAAAACAATAAAAACCTGGGTCAAACAAACCACCTACGCGCCCTTTTACCACTATTCACCCATCTCCCCCAAATTTTCTGACACCTCAGAGTGCCACGCTGGCAATCCCATAGCAAAATCATTATCCAATCAATGAGGAGCTGAGGATCCAAGGGTCGAGAATGATCTAATAACGAAGCTTCTATTGGGATCGAATCAAATGGATGAGTGAAATCTTCTGGGACCTTCTATCAAGCTTCCCACCGCCTCTTGATGCCTATAAATGGAGTTTTCAACTCATGGTTGAGTGTGTAGTTCTAGGGTTGCAATTAGGGGTAATTTAGCTACTATAAAATTAATGTTTTCTTGTAATGCTACTGTTGTAATCTCTTTTAGTTTAATGAAGTTAATATTTGTTCCTTAAGTTTTAATCCGTTTATTGCAAAGTTTACATTTAAGTTTAGTTCCATCAAAAGCTCTTATTTACTTATTTTAATAAGCTCTTTCAAATTAATTTTAGTTCTAAATTAGTTAAGGTTTGTTTCTGTACAGCTATATATTTGTTCCTTAAAAAAAATAGTTAAGTTGAGGAAACAGTAAGCTTGCTAAAGCCCAACAATCCTCCTGATAAGCTAAGTCAGCTTCCTCATAGCTTATCTTAGCTTATCTCATAAGCCAGTAGTCACTTTTCTTTTGCATCTGCCATTTCCAAGTAAGTCCTCTCTTTAAGTTTTCTATTCATAGCTTAGTAACTGTAGTATAGCTTTAATCCACTTTACATAGCTTATTTTAGTTGTTTGCATGCTTAGCTTAGTGCTCATTCATGTTCTAGCTCAAATACTAGTTTCCACTGCCTAGTTATAGCTTAATTTGCATATTGGTGATCTTAATGATTATTGCTTGTTTCTACTATTTCATTAACCTTTAGTGTACCTTAGTAATCTTTTGTGACCTTTAAGTTGGGAAATTTAAGATTAAACATTGGAATATTAGTATAATCTGTCAACAAAAGGGGTTTTTGGATCTATAGCTTTCTGTGTGCTCTTGTGGTTATTTTGCTGAGATCTCTGCATAAACAGTTCACTTTAGGCATAGACACTAGGTTCAAGCAGAAATTTAGTTAGATAAAGCAAAAAGTCAATAATCACTTTGTAGTTCAATTTTATGCTTATTAGTGTCCAACAATAGCTGTAATCTTAGATATAGATTAAAAATAGTAGCATTTAGCTTAAGTAGGTTTTAAACAAGTTTAATATTACAGTTATAATAAGTATTGATCAATAGAATCTAGATTTAGTCAAACTAGGTATAAACCTGGGATTAGAACTTGCTTAAGCAGGACTGATTTTAGGATATCAGTAGGTTTTAGATTTGCTTGAAACTGATTCTAAGAGTAGTTTGTAGTGTAAACTCACCATAAACACAAATTCAAACAGTTCCAATAACATTGTGTAAGTAAAATTTGATAAACAAAGTGTGCTTGTGACTGCTCTTAAGTTTAAAATCTGTTTGGACACCATCTGATCTCAGGGGAATTTAGGTGATCAATTGAGCTTAACTTTTAGGACTTTTAGTGTTTTTAGGTAGTGATGCGTTGGAATCGCAACAGGCTTTACCTCTCGAGGGATCTCGAGAAGCTTACAACCCCCACCAGGCAGTGTACCTGATCGTTGTAGTATAGTATAGTGACAAGTACCGGGGGATTGATCGTTCAGCTTAGGAATAGTGTCGCTAGGATTAGAAAGCCTAATTACTAGTTCTAAAGGTGAGGGATGATTATTTTTGTATTTTTATATTTTTATGAAAGCAAGTAAAATCTCGGGTTTTGAAAGAGTGGGCGGAATTAGTTGCTATTCAACTAACCCAAAACTAAGATATAATCAAAATAAAATACTGAAAATGAAAATAAACTAATTATACTAAGGTTGTGAGCAGTAATCGGAGAAAATGTGTTTACTTAGATTTCACTACTCCCTAGATATCTTTTACACGTTAATTACTTGTTATAATTGCATGGATGACGGATTGTATTCCTTAATACCATTCATGGGGTGGCATACATAACTCCCCAATTCTATGAGCTCTTATCTCCTCCTACACCATGACCCAGCACAACTATAGGGATTGTAAACAGAGGCTCATGCATTAAATACAACCAATAAAGACCTAGTACGCCTCGGTTCATGTTTCTTAAGACGTTCAAGCATGTTACCATTTGGAGATCTGCCAGTTTTCTTAAGCCTAACATATAAAATCATTCATCCAAGACAAGAATAAACAAGTAATCAACACATAATTAATATCTAGGTTTCATTAGATCTAAGCAAACACAAAAGAGATCTAGCCTAGCATAATGGAATTGAGACAAGAACAAGATATAGACAACCAACACATAGACATATTGATTGAATTAGAAGAACACTTATCTCAATTACAATGCAAGGTATCAAGGGTTTAGAACCCTTGAAAAACCTGTAAAAGTTCCACCAAATTCGTCTTTAGGGTTTTTCCAAAACTTCTCTTTTTTAATGTGAAAAACTAGAAAACTATATATAGGAAAATAGGGGTGACGGCGTCAAGAACAAGGGTGTGACGCCGTCATCTCGCCGCCAAATACTTCCTCGGACGGCCTTGATCTACTTCTGACGGCCTGTGTGACGCCGTCATGAGCTACGGATTTTAATTCTTGGGGTTTGACGCCGTCATGGGTTTACTCTTGACGCCTTCATAACTCTCGGATTTTTATTATTGAGGTTTGACGCCGTCAGGGAATTACTCTTGACGCCGTCACCTACTGTTCCCAGCATGGAAAATAGAGACTTTGCCGTTTTCTTCACTTTTATGCTCCAAAAACGTCCAAAATGGCTTCTTTTCCAGAATTCACTCTCCAAGTACCTAAAATCACAAAAGGAACGATTTAGGGCAATATTTGATCAAATAAAGTTGGATTCGGGCTTAAATGACCCCCTAAAAACGGATCATTTTTCGCCTCATCATATACCCTTACACTTGAGATTTGCTTGTCCTCAAGCAAATGCGCTTTTATTCTACTCAAAAGACAAGTTAGGGGTCATTTAACACTAATATAAAAGTAATTACAACAAATAATCGTTCCACTAAAGACCAATAGACAAGCACGGAGGTCATACACTAGCACCTCACAAATAGTGTTTAGATACTCACATCTCTCGGGTGTAATAAAGTAATATAACATTATGGAAATGGAAGATATCTCTCACTACCTGTCATAGCAAAATAGATTACCATAGGCTTGGGAAAGGATCAAACCTCCACCACATGGCGTAAGCACCTAGGATAAACTATCAAAGAGGTCTTTTAAAGGGTTGTAACGTTAGGTATAGGGATATGAATTACACGGTTTTGTTGGATAAAGGAAGTTTTACTGGTGGCGAGTTAACAATCTTGGTTAATTACATGTACAAGATGGAGTTGCTAAGCCAAGACTAGACTCGACTTAATCTAATAAATGAGAAATAACAAAAATATAAAATAAACATAGAATGAAACGGGATGGTAGTCCGTATGTTTTTCTCTTTTTCTTTTTCTATATATATATATATATATATATTTTATATATATATATATATATATATATATATATATTTTTTCTTTTCTTTTTTTTCGATTTTTTTTTTTTTTTTTTTTTTTTTTTGCATACACTCTCACCCTACCATCCAAAATAATACATCATAGGGAATGGGAATTCCCCTCACACTTGAATCTTTACATACTTTACATTAAACTAATCTAATGACTCGAATTAAGAAAATCAAAACACTTGGAGCACTTTTAAGATTAACGTACATATGGGGGTAATATATGATGTTCTTCCCCATTACTCCATAAAATAAGTACTTACCCATGAGTCCCAATCGTCCCAAAACAATATGTACAAGGATATGACTCGACTTAGCAACCATGTAATCAATTAGATAGTTAACTTAGGGTTTAACAAATAACAATAATGCACTAAAAATGAGCGCATACACGGAAGGCTAAGGCGATTTGGTTGTACATTTAAGTGGGGTGTAACAAATTCTTCCTTTAAGTAAAATGCTTAAAGTTAGAAACGAAAAGATAGGCTCGGAGGGGTGTACTAGGGGTATCGTGTACTAAAAATGAGTACAACGCTAAGGGTGTGGGAAAAATTAGTTGACTTAACTAGCCAAGTAATATGACTTAAATGGTCAAGTAATTATAATACGGGTTTAACACAAGGGTAATCCTAATGCCTCTTATCATGTAGTAAATCCTACTACACGAATGTAGTCTCACTAGCGGTCTCGGGATGCATCACTAACGCAAGTTCTAGAATCTAAATGCTACCGGTACACTCATAAGCACTAATAGTGAATGCTTTTCCTATCAAATCTAAAGGCGAACCTCACATATTTGGGTGGAAAATTTTTTCTGAATATACGGTTATGTGCTAGTCATACAATCTCCTATCCATGAGACGCTTGCTATGGCTAAAGTTTCACTCCTAAATGTTGTAAAAAATTTTAAATTTGGCGCTAAAATTGCACTAACAAGTATTTCTCATAGTTTTATTACACATCTACTATCAAACAAAACAAACTCAAGCGAAAGTGCATATGTAAGGTATCATCTTTTTACCCTCCCCTTACACTTAAGATGAACATTGTCCCCAATGTTCAAGTAAAGAATGTAAAAGTGAAAAAGTAAAGAGAATGAAATCAAATACTCCCCTGATTCGCTCGGTATGGATTATAGGTTGGTCAGGTTAGATCTTCCTCCAAGAAAACGAACAATCAAAGCTTCCCTTCCAGAATATAAATCATCTCCTTGTCGAACATAACATGTAAATCCTGACAAAAATAGACAAGACAACCTCGCGTAAAATCGGCGGTATCCTATATAAGTTACTAAATCCTAGAAAACAAAGTAAGATATAATGCTTGTGGAATGAAGTTTGCAGATTTCCTGGAGATTATAAAACTTAATAATTCACAAAAACCATAAGACTCCGTTAGAAAAACAAAACCGGTAAAATTTCCAGATTTTAACTCCTGACGCCGTCAAGAGTAAAACTCTGACGCCGTCAGAATGGACCTGCAGAAATTCTTATGTTAAGTATTCGGAAAATTTCTGGAAAAACTTGGTCCTACTTCCTGGAAAATCCTGCAAAACTTCATTATGACTCAATACAAGCATTTCACTCTAACAAATACGAATATACATGTTCATTTAATATTGTGGAGAATCATGATCGGTTTGTTTCTTAAAAACATATTTGGGGTTTCCCCTTACACTTATCTTTTGCAAAAATACTTTTAGGTTGGAGTTAAGACTAGGCCAAACAACATAGTAAAGTATTTTCACGTTTTAATTGAGAAACATGATCAACCAACAATAAAAATTAAACATGCATACGGAAGCAAATAACAATCAAACAAATAAAATCACACAAAACATGGGTTGCCTCCCAAGAAGCGCTTTTCTTTATTTACGAGTCTTGTAGCTAGACTCAAAGTCATGGGTTACTACGTGATCTCATCATTGGTTCCACTCTCTAGGTCGTCTTCTAAACCAGTTTTGTATTCCGGACCTAGTTGCAAGCATTCTTTGTAGAAACCAAGCATCCTATTTCTAACATACTCTACTCCTCTACGTCTATCCTCCTCATTCCTATAATAAGCCGCTTGCTTATGTTCCTTTTCGAAATTAGAGAGAAAGCGGTATTGTTCGATCTTGTAGGGCATTTGATAAGCAACCTCATCATTCTCTTTCTTGAACCTAACTATCCCTAAAGTCGGATCATAACTCATCCTAGTGGCCTCAACAAATGGTTTTCCGAATACTATTTGACTTAGGCCATCATTTATTACCGGGCGAATATCCTCTACGATCATAAAGTCGGTAACATAAATAAAGTTTCCTACCAATACGTGTAATCCCTTTACTCTCCCTACAAAATTACTCATCCAATTCGTGATAGGCATTATCCTACATTCAAGTTGCTTCTTCATCACCCAATTATAGTAGGTCCTAGTCATGATGTTTATGGGAGATCTAAGATCGATGTAAGCCTTCCACACATGCAAATGCCCAATATTGCATGGTATGTTGATGTTAGAGGGATCACCTACTTTAATAAGGGGTGAACCAAGGATATATGGTGTCTCGGGATCATCGAATAAATCCTTATGGTATTCCCGTTCTTCCTTGGTTGGCAACTTATCAAAGTATTCTTCTATAGGTTCTACCTCCTCTAATTCTTCATCCTTATTAACCTCAACTTCCCTACTCTCATCCTTACTATCGGCTTCTACTCTAACTTCATCCTTGTCACTCTCCTCTATCTCCTTATCTATCGGCTTAGTGGTGACAACATTGACAAAGTGGACATGTTTGGATGATGAGGGGTCCTTAATTTGGGTTCCACTAATGGTGTCCCTAGTGTCCTTCCTAGGTGTGATTAAGGCTTGGTTGTTGAGGGCTTTCAACAAGTTGCCAATCTTGTTGGTCATCTCCGTTTGTTGTTGGTTGAATTCGGTTTCAAACCTAGCTATGCGGGCTTCTTGAGATGCCATGAACTTTGACATCAATCCTTCAAGATTGTTGGTACTACCATAGTTGTTAGAAAGATTGTTGTTGAAAGTACGGTTGGATGGTGGACCATTTGGTTGGTAACGATTAGGCGGATTGGAAGAATTGGGTTGATTTTGTTTCCACCTAAGGTTTGGGTGATTTTTCCAAGAGGGGTTGTATGAATCACCGTATGTGTTTGGCTCGGGCTTGAAAGTGTACCACTTATCTCCTGCTTCGTCGGTACGCGTGGATGCGTAGTCCGCAAAAGTTGTTCCTGGGAGTTCCACACAATCACGAGTGTCATGGGGACCACTACATAATTCGCATGAAGAAGTGATTTTGTTCACTTGGCTTGAAGGCTTAGGAGCTTCGTAAGATTTCATGAGAAACTTGACTTGGTCCTCAAGTTCCATGATCCTACGGTCGGGAGTGCTAGAATTGTTCGAAGGCAAAGATATTGCCTTGACCGTTTTGTTCAAGTCACGGGGATCGTTCCAACTTTCGTTGTCATAGAGAGCAAGATCTTCTATGAGTTCCCATGATTGTTCCGCACTAAGATCACGTAGCTTACCACCGGCCGATTGGTCAATGGCTCGCCTCGTGGAGATGTCGATATGGTCATAGAAGATTTGGACTTGGAGCCAAAGATCTATGCCATGATGAGGGACTTTTTGGAGTAAGTCCTTGAAACGAGTCCATGCTTCATAAAGAGATTCATTTTGACGTTGTTGGAACATCAAGATGTCATTTCTAAGCTTAGTAGTTCTCCCCAGTGGGAAAAATTGAGCAAGGAAACGAGTGGTGAGATCATCCCATGTGGTGATGGATCCCGCGGGTAAACGCTCAAGCCATTGACTAGCTTGATCCCGTAGAGAGAATTGGAATAGGCGTAAACGGGTAGTCTCTCTAGTTGCAACATCTAGGTCTATGGAATCTACGATTTTGAGAAAGTCCTTAAGATGTTGGTTTGGATCTTCGGAACGAAGTCCATGGAATGCACATCCGCTTTGCACCAACCGGATGGTGTCGGATCGCAAGGGGGTCACATTGGCTCCAGTGAGCTCAATGGTGTTTCGGTAGCCTTGGTGGCTAGGTCGGGAATACTCTCCTAAGGTTCGGGGCCTAAGGGGTTCTAATGGTGGGTTTTGTTGTGGTGGGATGACGGGTTCAAAGATGTTACCACCTTCCATGATGTCGGATGGTAAAGAGTTACGAACAAAGGCACGAAGAAATAAGATAGACTAAAGAAAACCTAAAAATAAAAAAATAAAATCTTACTAGAAAGGAATCTAGCAAGTAGACCTAATAAAAAGAAATTCTAACCTAGACAATAACTATTCCCCAGGCTGCGGCGCCAAAAACTTGATGCGTGGGAATCGCAACAGGCTTTACCTCTCGAGGGATCTCGAGAAGCTTACAACCCCCACCAGGCAGTGTACCTGATCGTTGTAGTATAGTATAGTGACAAGTACCGGGGGATTGATCGTTCAGCTTAGGAATAGTGTCGCTAGGATTAGAAAGCCTAATTACTAGTTCTAAAGGTGAGGGATGATTATTTTTGTATTTTTATATTTTTATGAAAGCAAGTAAAATCTCGGGTTTTGAAAGAGTGGGCGGAATTAGTTGCTATTCAACTAACCCAAAACTAAGATATATTCAAAATAAAATGCTGAAAATGAAAATAAACTAATTATACTAAGGTTGTGAGCAGTAATTGGAGAAAATGTGTTTACTTAGATTTCACTACTCCCTAGATATCTTTTACACGTTAATTACTTGTTATAATTGCATGGATGACGGATTGTATTCCTTAATACCATTCATGGGGTGGCATACATAACTCCCCAATTCTATGAGCTCTTATCTCCTCCTACACCATGACCCAGCACAACTATAGGGATTGTAAACAGTGGCTCATGCATTAAATACAACCAATAAAGACCTAGTACGCCTCGGTTCATGTTTCTTAAGACGTTCAAGCATGTTACCATTTGGAGATCTGCCAGTTTTCTTAAGCCTAACATATAAAATCATTCATCCAAGACAAGAATAAACAAGTAATCAACACATAATTAATATCTAGGTTTCATTAGATCTAAGCAAACACAAAAGAGATCTAGCCTAGCATAATGGAATTGAGACAAGAACAAGATATAGACAACCAACACATAGACATATTGATTGAATTAGAAGAACACTTATCTCAATTACAATGCAAGGAATCAAGGGTTTAGAACCCTTGAAAAACCTGTAAAAGTTCCACCAAATTCGTCTTTAGGGTTTTTCCAAAACTTCTCTTTTTTAATGTGAAAAACTAGAAAACTATATATAGGAAAATAGGGGTGACGGCGTCAAGAACAAGGGTGTGACGCCGTCATCTCGCCGCCAAATACTTCCTCGGACGGCCTTGATCTACTTCTGACGGCCTGTGTGACGCCGTCATGAGCTACGGATTTTAATTCTTGGGGTTTGACGCCGTCATGGGTTTACTCTTGACGCCTTCATGACTCTCGGATTTTTATTATTGAGGTTTGACGCCGTCAGGGAATTACTCTTGACGCCGTCACCTACTGTTCCCAGCATGGAAAATAGAGACTTTGCCGTTTTCTTCACTTTTATGCTCCAAAAACGTCCAAAATGGCTTCTTTTCCATAATTCACTCTCCAAGTACCTAAAATCACAAAAGGAACGATTTAGGGCAATATTTGATCAAATAAAGTCGGATTCGGGCTTAAATGACCCCCTAAAAACGGATCATTTTTCGCCTCATCAGGTAGCTCATAGTATAGAATTTTAGGATTGTCCTTTAGGTTTTACTTAACAGCTTATTAGGGAGCTTAAATTTAAGCTGCAAGTAGGAGTATTGAGCCTGCATATCTGTCTTAACCTGCCACCTATCATAGTGCTTAATCCAGCTTATTTGCTTGCTTTTCTTGTTGTTTGTAGTAGTTTAGTGCTTATTATAGCTGTTAGAACTTTCTGTAAGACTTTGGTGCAATTTGGTAGAGAAGTGCTTATCACTAGTGCTTAATTGGAACTGCTTATTTGCTTACCTGCCTATTCTTAGTGTCTATCTGGTCAATTTAAGCTGTGTTAAGCATAAACAAGTTGTTTGAACTGTTTGTGAACTTTTTGTACAATTTGGTGCAGTGTGCTTATTAATAAGCTCTTATCTAAACTGCTTATGTGTCCAAATTGCTTATTAGGGGTTAATGATAGGTCCATTTTATTTTTCCTAGGTCTTACATAATATTTTAGATTTTCCATAAAAATTTCATAATTTTCCTAGCTTATTTAGTACTTTTCATAATTAAAAATAGTTTTTTAAGTAATTTTAATCATTTTTAATTCATAAAAATTAAATAAAAATCCAAAAAATTTATTTTTCTCTTTCAAAAATAGTTTTTAGTTATTTTAGAATTTTCAAAATTAAAATTGCATTTTTCTAGGTCAATTTCATATTTTCCTGCATTTTTAATATATATTAAATACTAGAAAATAGTTTTTAATTCATAATAATTACATAAAAAGCCAAAAAAATATATTTTCAGTTTTAAAAATAGTTTTAGGTTATTTTAGATTTTTCAAAATTATATTTGTATTTTTCACACTTAATTTCCTTTTATTTGTATTTTTATTACTTTTCAATTAGTAAAAATAGTTTTTAATTAATAATAATTAAATAAAAAGTCAAAAAAATATTTTTCTTTTTCTCAAAATTTTCTTTTGTCATTTATAACTTAGGAAAATTATTTTCATATCCGTAGGATTAGTCTAGCCTTAATTTCAATTTTTATTTCGCACGTTTACGTTTATTTTACGTTTTTAGTTTTAATTACGTGTTAGGTTTATGTGTTTTCTTACTTGTGCATTTTTACTTGATTAATTGTAGTTTAATTAGGATTCCCCATAAACCCCCTTCACATTCACTTCACGATTCACGAAACCGATCCAACGAACTCGAATTCAACCTTCGTTGGAAAAACGACCTGGGGATTCATATTTACCCGTGCAATCCTCGGAGATATCTTTCTATATATATATATATATATATATATATATATATATATATATATAGACTAAGGATCAAATGAGAAGAATCCTTAAAATAAGAAGGATGAGAAATAACTATAACTACACATTAGAGATGCATCAATGTGAATTAGATGCATCCCTAATCTTTTAGATGCAACATAATATATGTTCTAGCTAAAAATTAGATACATATACATATATTAGATGCATTTCATCAAGTTAGACAAATCCTATGTATTTTTCGTCCTCTGCGGGTCAAATTTGTTGCTAGTACTACTTTGCATCATTTTCACTTCAAAATCACGTTCGAAACTTTATAAATATTTTTATTTGAGAAATGCTAGGGCCACTAAAAAAGTTTCGCAAAAAAAATCTATAAACTGATGTGGCAGATACTCATTGGTTCAGTAAGAGAGAGTAGAGAGAAACTGTTACACAGTACACAAATAAAATGCCGACACGTCAGCTTGTGGATGTTTTTGTGAGAGTTTTCTTTGTAGGTCTAGCATATCTTTTTTTATTTTAACTTGAAAAAAGCTAGACTCATTTACACCCTTACATATACACAACTACTGTATTACCTATGGAATAAAATATTTAATTTTTATTTGATTATAAAATCTACAAAAAAAATATTTTTAAAAAAATGTATTTTCTCTTTATCGTTTGTTTAAACAAATATAAAATCGAAATCCAAATCTACATTTAAAGCTCTAACGAACCAAACGCACCCTAATTTTTTTATTTTTTATTTTTTTTCCTTTTGGTCTTTGGTCTTTTTCGTGTAACAACAGCTCTTGGGGCTACTAATTATTATTTATTAATTTTTCTTTCAAAATTGTTGTTCCTATTTTTATTTTATTATATCTTAAAATAATTTTCCACTTTAAATTTGACCATTCAAGAACCTTTGAACAAATGAATTACAATTTTATTGCATTGCTTTATGTAACAATTACACTTTCTTAACGACCTTAATCATATTCTGTTTTCCTATTGATTTTTTTTTCTTTTTTTTTTTTCAAAATAGATGAAGTAGCTAGATTCAACGCTTGACCAACTTCAATTTACAGTAAAACACGTCCCTCCATTCACTAATTAAATAGGATAATTCAACCAAAAGCAATATCATCATCAATTACCTGAGAAAACATGCTAAAAAGGTCAGCTAACACTGGTGAGTCCCGTGCATAGCAACGGAGGTTCTTAGCGGCAGACAATAAACGATATGCGATATTGTGATAAATGTTTTGTTTCACGTTCAAAATAGAACGTGAAAATATCAAAATGTACACCTTCCCTTCACCAGGAAATATGTCAATCAACATATCATTAATGTTGTCAACATGTTATAGACGAGCACATGTGCATAGCAACGGGATTTTATCTTAGTTAAGCAAAAGCTACAAACAACAAACCCATAAGACAAATTAAATCACTGTACAGATTAAACCAAGGGTTAATTCCACATATAGGTAACGAACTTTCTAAAATTTTCAATGTTAGGTATTTTACTCTCAAAAATACCAAGTTAGGTAATCAAACTTTAATATTTGTTCAATGTTAGGTAATATTGGCTATTTTTGCAAAACCGGTTACCATTGTACACGTCACTATTTTTAAATGCATGTTTAATAGGGTAAAATGACAAAAATACCCTCGTCTTCACCACAAAGCAAGTTCTACATAAAAGGCAACATCCTCATACTGAACCATCCATATTAACAATATCCAACCCAAAGTCAGTACAATTGAATCTAATTATCACATCAAGACCCATTAGAACCTAACTATCAGTCTCAAAATATTAGCCATCTGATCTCTACAAAAAACTGGAATGTCCATAAAATTACAATCATCTCTGGCAACCACCGGTATAATACCATCTCTGGCCAACTACACGACGACTATCTCCATCTACACTCACCACCACTACGCCCTCACCATCTCCATCTACACTCGCAGGCCCCACACCTGTCACCATCTTCACCCACCACGGTACTACCACCACTACAGTTAGCCACAATCACTGCCTTCAAAGCGCCTAGCCGCAAACCCATTAGTCCACCTCTTCATCGTTTTTTTTTTTTTTTTTTTTATTTCCAGATCTGGAAAACTATTGTGTGTATGGTGTTTTGATTTAACCCGTTTTTTGCTTTTGATTATTGGATGAATCATGTTCGCTTTTTTGCTTTTGATTTAACCCGTGCACGGCGTTTTGATTATTGGGTGAATCATGTTTGATTTCATTCATGGTTGGGGGGAGTGTGGAGATGCGTTGGTGAAGGCCTTTTAGTTGAAGTTGAATGATAATCAAACTACTATTATAAACAATACCCAGCAGTTGGTGGTGGTCGGCCGAGATTAATAGTGTGTGATGGTGGTGTGTGTGTGTTTTAGGTGATGATGAAGAAGATAAAATATGTTTGTGTGAGAATGAAAAAAATATAGACTAAATAATATTATAAGTGGGTCCAACAAGTTGATGTGGCACCCAAACGGTAATATTACCTAACATTGAACGTTTCACAAAGTTTGGTTACCTAACTTGGTATTTTCGAGAGTAAAATACCTAACATTGAAAATTTTAGAAAGTTCGTTACCTATACGTAGAATTAACCCTTGGTGTGTGCAAATACACACACCTTTTATTCACCAAAATCAAGACCCAAAAAGACCAAAAACTAACAAATAAATGCCAAATATATGCGTTTTTGTGTTTTTGTACATGCAGGTAAGTAAATATGAGAAAATGACAAAAACAAAGCCAAAACTGGAAAAACGAGCATGAGAAATGGAAATAGTCAAAAGTCGGAACTGGGAAGCTTAAATAGTCAAAAAGAAGCTCAAGAAGTCAAAACAAGTCCCTAGAAGTTCAGGAATTGTCAAGAAACACCCCCGGAAGAAATATGATCAGATTTATAAGACTGGTCCCTGAACTTTTAAGACTTGTCAATTTTGGTCCGTCAAGATAAATTTGAAGAATTAACAACTCAGGTCCTCCAAGAATTCAAGAATGTTACAAAAGGCCCTTGGAATGAAAATTACAAAATTGGCAGAACAGGTCCCTATAAATTCAGATTATACATATTTAGTCCCTTTAATAATTAAACCCAATACAAATCCAATCTAAACCCTTATCCCTTGGCCCAAAAAATCCCTTACAGCCCATACACCAATAGCCCACTCTCCCGTTTATTTAACCCGGTACCCACCACATTACAATTACCCGACCCAAGTCAAAACAATAAAAACCTGGGTCAAACAAACCACCTACGCGCCCTTTTACCACTATTCACCCATCTCCCCCAAATTTTTACCTGCAAATCCCTTTTACCTCGTACACCTATTTATTACTCAATCATTGGGGAATTCTAGAAGGGTCCTGACATATCTGACACCTCAGAGTGCCACGCTGGCAATCCCATTGCAAAATCATTATCCAGTCATTGAGGAGCTGAGGATCCAAGGGTCGAGAATGATCTAATAACGAAGCTTCTAGTGGGATCGAATCAAATGGATGAGAGAAATCTTCTGGGACCTTCTATCAAGCTTCCCACCGCCTCTTGATGCCTATAAATGGAGTTTTCAACTCATGGTTGAGTGTGTAGTTCTAGGGTTGCAATTAGGGGTAATTTAGCTATAAAATTAATGTTTTCTTGTAATGCTACTGTTGTAATCTCTTTCAGTTTAATGAAATTAATATTTGTTCCTTAAGTTTTAATCCGTTTATTGCAAAGTTTACATTTAAGTTAAGTTCCCTCAAAAGCTCTTATTTAATTATTTTAATAAGCTCTTTCAAATTAATTTTAGTTCTAAATTAGTTAAGGTTTGTTTCTGTACAGCTATATATTTGTTCCTTAAAAAAAAATAGTTAAGTTGAGGAAACAGTAAGCTTGCAAAAGCCCAACAATCCTCCTGATAAGCTAAGTCAGCTTCCTCATAGCTTATCTTAGCTTATCTTATAAGCCAGTAGTCACTTTTCTTTTGCATCTGCCATTTCCAAGTAAGTCCTCTCTTTAAGTTTTCTATTCATAGCTTAGTAACTGTAGTATAGCTTTAATCCACTTTACATAGCTTATTTTAGTTGTTTGCATGCTTAGCTTAGTGCTCATTCATGTTCTAGCTCAAATACTAGTTTCCACTGCCTAGTTATAGCTTAATTTGCATATTGGTGATCTTAATGCTTATTGCTTGTTTCTACTGTTTCATTAACCTTTAGTGTACCTTAGTAATCTGTTGTGACCTTTTAAGTTGGGAAATTTAAGCTTAAACATTGGAATATTAGTATAATCTGTCAACAAAAGGGGTGTTTGGATCTATAGCTTTCTGTGTACTCTTGTGGTTATTTTGCTGAGATCTCTGCATAAACAGTTCACTTTAGGCATAGACAACTAGGTTCAAGTAGAAATTTAGTAGGATAAAGCAAAAAGTCAATAATCACTTTGTAGTTCAATTTTATGCTTATTAGTGTCCAACAATAGCTGTAATCTTAGATATAGATTAAAAATAGTAGCATTTAGCTTAAGTAGGTTTTAAACAAGTTTAATATTACATTTATAATAAGTATTGATCAATAGAATCTAGATTTAGTCAAACTAGGTATGCATAAAAAAGGGTCAAACCTGGGATTAGAACTTGCTTAAGCAGGACTGATTTTAGGATATCAGTAGGTTTTAGATTTGCTTGAAACTGATTCTAAGAGTAGTTTTTAGTGTAAAATCACCATAAACACAAATTCAAACAGTTCCAATAACATTGTGTAAGTAAAATTTTATCAACAAAGTGTGCTTGTGACTGCTCTTAAGTTTAAAATCTGTTTGGACACCATCTGATCTCAGGCGAATTTAGGTGATCAATTAAGCTTAACTTTTAGGGCTTTTAGTGTTTTTAGGTAGCTCATAGTATAGAATTTTAGGATTGGCCTTTAGGTTTTACTTAACAGCTTATTAGGGTGCTTAAATTTAAGTTGCAAGTAGGAGTATTGAGCCTGCATATCTGTCTTAACCTGCCACCTGTCATAGTGCTTAATCCAGCTTATTTGCTTACGTTTCTTGTTGTTTCTAGTAGTTTAGTGCTTATTATAGCTGTTAGAACTTTCTGTAAGACTTTGGTGCAATTTGGTAGAGAAGTGCTTATCACTAGTGCTTAATTGGAACTGCTTATTTGCTTACCTGCCTATTCTTAGTGTCTATCTGGTCAATTTAAGCTGTGTTAAGCATACACAAGTTGTTTGAACTGTTTGTGAACTTTTGGTACAATTTGGTGCGGTGTGCTTATTAATAAGCTCTTATATAAACTGCTTATGTGTCCAAATTGCTTATTAGGGGTTAATGATAGGTCCATTTTATTTTTCCTAGGTCTTACATAATATTTTAGATTTTCCATAAAAATTTCATAATTTTCCTAGCTTATTTAGTACTTTTCATAATTAAAAATAGTTTTTTAAGTAATTTTAATCATTTTTAATTCATAAAAATTAAATAAAAATCCAAAAAAAATATTTTTCTGTTTCAAAAATATTTTTTAGTTATTTTAGAATTTTCAAAATTAAAATTGCATTTTTCTAGGTCAATTTCATATTTTCCTGCATTTTTAATATATATTAAATACTAGAAAATAGTTTTTAATTCATAATAATTACATAAAAAGCCAAAAAAATATATTTTCAGTTTTAAAAATAGTTTTAGGTTATTTTAGATTTTTCAAAATTAGATTTGTATTTTTCTCACTTAATTTCCTTTTATTTGAATTTTTATTCCTTTTCAATTAGTAAAAATAGTTTTTAATTAATAATAATTAAATAAAAAGTCAAAAAAATATTTTTCTTTTTCCCAAAATTTTCTTTTGTCATTTATAACTTAGGAAAATTATTTTCATATCCGTAGGATTAGTCTAGCCTTAATTTCAATTTTTATTTCGCATGTTTACGTTTATTTTACGTTTTTAGTTTTAATTACGTGTTAGGTTTATGTGTTTTCTTACTTGTGCATTTTTATTTGTTTAATTGTAGTTTAATTAGGGTTCCCCATAAACCCCCTTCACATTCACTTCACGATTCACGAAACCGATCCAACGAACTCGAATTCAACCTTCGTTGGGAAAACGACCTGGGGATTCATATTTACCCGTGCAATCCTCGGAGATATATATATATATATATATAGACTAAGGATCAAATGAGAAGAATCCTTAAAATAAGAAGGATGAGAAATAACTATAACTACACATTAGAGATGCATCAATGTGAATTAGATGCATCTCTAATCTTTTAGATGCAACATAATATATATTCTAGCTAAAAATTAGATACATATACATATATTAGATGCATTTCATCAAGTTAGACAAATCCTATGTATTTTTCGTCCTCTGCGGGTCAAATTTGTTGCTAGTACTACTTTGCATCATTTTCACTTCAAAATCACGTTCGAAACTAATTGTGACGCATCTAATGAATAGAGATGCATCTAATTCATGTCGATGCATGTCAAATATGACGTTATAGCTATTTCTCATTCTTCTCATTTTAAGTTTTCTTCTCACTGGATCCTTACCCTATATAGACTAAGGATCCATACCCTATATATGTATAGTAAGTATCGAATCAACCCTTAAACCAAGAAGAAATAGATCCAACCATACACTTGTTTTGCAAAGCAAAGTGCATAATCCATTGTAGAGATTAATTCAAACTGATTAAAGATCTAAGCAATAACAATTCCACACAAATCATTATAGATATGAACATACTCTAAAAAAATACAATTATACCCATGTACACACACCAAAAACACCAACTTATTTTTTTTCAACATCGTCAAATACCCATCACAATTATCACACGCTAAGGGCAACAGCAATGATGGGATATTGGAGGCATCGAAGAGAGCGGCAATTTATGTGTTTAATATATTATTATTTTTTTTAGAAAGACAGCAATATATAAAAGACCCTACAAAAAAGGAAAAAAGACGAATTACAGTGCAATGCATCCCTCCTCCATTAACAAGCTAGTTAAAGAAGAAGGGACCCAAAGAAGATAACAAGGACAATAATACATATCACAACATACTAAACTCAAATGTCTAAACAAGCTAAACACAGAACTAAAAACTAAACTCAATAGGCCATAAAAACAAGTGACCAAATTGAACACTTTCAACTGGTGCTACATTGCACCCAATTCCATACGAGACAAAAAAATCCCACCTGAACCTGGGCCACACCAAGCAAACTACCAGCCAAAACTTGAAACTATCACATGAGTGTTGCATCCTTAAAGCTGATATGCAAATATACTGAGTAACCACTGTATTGCTTCAGGTATCACTGTTCCAAACTAAGACAGTACAGAAACAATTGGACCTGCACTGAAGTAGCAAATGTGAACCTGAAGAGCATACATTCTGCAGATGAACTCAATCACACAGTGAATATTGCTTACTGAAGCCGACTTTTTAATATATCATGAAAAAGTAAGCTTTTGTTATCAGTTCGATTACCTCTTACCGGGTTAGCCGATTGATTCACCGCCATCAATTTTTGTTAATCAGTTCAATTTTCATGAATTACGGGTTTTTATTAAAGATTTGTGATCCACTTGATTGTTTAGGTTTTCCATAAATCCGCACCAATCTGAAAAAAAAAAAATAAAAATAATAATCAGGTTGATTTGTTTAGGAAAGTTGTGATTTGAGGATCTGTGTTTTCAAACTATGAAATGAAATGGGGATGGCGGTGTGTATTCATCGTGTTTTTGCTGAGTCAACAATGATGACGCATTATTTTTGCTGACTTGGCTCTTTTTATGGTGACTTGGCATTATGAGGTGTCATGCTATTGCTAATATATATGCTAGGAAGTGATTTAGGTCGTGCTTAAGCACGGCCCCGAATCGTTAATATTTGAAGTTCGAGAATTAATGTTTGTGAGCTTTTAAACTTTTTTCGGACAAGTAATTGTATAATCTAATGGCACCATTTGGTTTGACTTGTTTCCAATCAAGATATTGTGGGTTTAAGTTCAGTTAAAAACATGACAATTGTGATGTAAGTTCAAAAAAAAAAAAATTGTGACGTATTTGCATTACAAGGATGTTGAAAACAATATTAATGTAATGATTTGTTTTTTGTTTTTTGAATGAAAAGTATCACAGTTGGTTCCGATATAATAAAATCTTACTAACATTAAATGCAATTATTTGCATTACTAAGATGTTGTAATACAAAATTCTTTTGCTTTCTAAAAGAGAGTATAACATTTGGTATCGATGTGCGGTTACGGAAAACAGGAACGAAACCAATACAAGGTAATGTTTTTTAGGCAATGTCTTACATATTTCACTCACTTTTATAAGTAAATTATTTCTTAGATAAAAATGTGAAAATGAAAATATTTGGTTTGCCAAAACTCGAAAAATGTTTGTTCCCTATACTCCTAAGTTTTCTCTATCCACCGTCCCCATCACTATTTCACGTGCTTGTATTTGACCATGCTTTCATTGTATTGAATAATAGATGGTACTTTAGAGTTGAGTGTTCAAATTCATTTTCTTCACCATCACTATTCTCCCAACTACCATCACTATTTCCCTATCTAGACTTGCCATCCCACCCTGCACAAGAAAATCGCACAGTTCACCAAATCTCATCATATCATATTATCATGAATAGCACAATAAATTATTGTACAACTTTAAGACACTTTATCTATTAGTATTATTCACAAACCCATAAATAAAAATATACATTCGTGATAAAAAGTTTGTCATTTTACAAGAAAAAATGAGAAACTAAAGATACAAGTATCAAGAAAGATGTGAAAATTTTAAAACCTCAATGTTTATCATGCAATACCAAAGTAGTAGTAGCTAGATATTTTAATTATTTCAATGTATTCAAAGTTCTACTGCAGTACAAAAATACAATCAATATTCAATAGATACTCTTAGTAAATTACCAAACTGTAAATGCAACATATACACGCTTCCCTAGAATCTAAAATGACTTGATACAAACTAAAAAATATATGTAACAAAATCATCAACAATCCAACAATCATCAACAATCAAGTGACATAAATAAAAAAATGTATGTCTTAGTTCATATTTATAACTTGCTTCTTACATAGCTATTGACACAATAGCAGCAAAACATCAAGTGTGGCTACATCTATACACCAACTACAATTTTTTGAAGTTTAGAAACAATGGAGTATAATAAGCTATATTTCTGTACTTCACTTACTTGATTTGTTTGTACGCTCGTATAAGCTCAATCCACGTACTGATGCAGATCCATAACCCAAATCGGTATCATCACTACAATAAACTTTAACATTAAGTAAATAAATTTGAGCCTATTAACATTAAAAATGGTTATCTTTTTACACTATTTAGTAAGATAAGATAAGATATTTATCACAAAGTATGAGTATATATCTTGGAGCGGAATTCCAGAAACCCAATGGTAAGATAGTTTTTCTAAGGGCATTTACTTTTAACCCATTTTAAACAAATAACAGCTGATCACTCGACCCATAATGAGATATCTTTTTCAGGTACAAGTTAGATGTAAGGATGTATTCAGTTTACCCTTTTGGTTTTTAATGATTAATGCATTCTGAATCGTTGTTTTTTTTATTACGTAATAATGAAATATCAATTTGATGTGATTTTATTTAGGTCGATGCGGATGGATGGTGTTTGCGTGCAAACTGTGCTTAAGGATTATAATTCATCATCATTAACTTGGGTATGGAGGCCATTATGTGGTTAATTTCATATTTGACCCGTTTGATCCCGTGAGATGAAATATAACAAAACCTGACCGCGAAAATATGTCGAAGGGTAAATAATTGATTTTGGTCTTCCCAGTCATTTTTAAGCTTTAGTAATGGGTGTTTTTTTAGACAGTTTGCTGCTTAAGATATCAGTAGACAAGGAAGACGGTGATTCTTGAACGACGATATAGGTCTATTAGGTATATACTGTTTGTAGAATATTACAATAGTCGAATGGGTCAAAATCGAGTAAATATTTTTCAGATGATATTATTGTCGACAACGATTCAATTTTATACAAGATAACATATGGGTGTTTGGGTTTGCTATATATCAATTTATTTAAACATAATGCCTTCGACCAGCTATGTAGACTATAGTCCTATACTATACTATATTTTACCATTAACTTGATAGTAATATTATCCTATGAAATAAGCAACTGATGGACAAATCCAGTGTACAAAGCAAAATGTCACAACTCACCATTTCAGGTCATTTCCCGAACTTTGGAAAAACAATATTCATCAAACACTATTCATCAAAACACTATTCATCATTTTACTATTCATCATTTTTGGTGTCAGTTTGACATTCCGAGAAGCATTCAGAAATTTTACTATTCACTGAACACTATTCATTGCCGGAAAAGATTTCATCATTCACGTGCATTACACATTTCATCGTAAATTTAGTTTACGGGTATTCAAATTCGCGTAACCGGATTGGTTTATGTGCGAATTCATTTCATTAGTGCTAAGGACACTGCATACGGACTGGAGATAGTCTGCATATCATCATAACAACATATTCATGTTATACCACTCTTAGGATTTTCAAATTTATATATTTGATACATTTAACGTTTTACGTATAAGTATTTATAATAAACGTTAACACCCGGTTTATACACGACGAATATATCTAACTATTCCCACAATGGTCCGACATATTTTTATATCCCTTTTATCATCATAAAAGTTATAATATTCATTTACCCAGTATTTTGGAAATTTATTTTATTTATAACGTGAGCTTATGAATATTACGACGGTTTTCGTGAAAACTAAACAATAATCACCCGAACACTCAGTACTTGTACCCAACATATTTTTAACATTATTATGAATTTATTAAGTCCCGGTTAACTTCGTTAACATTTATTTTTAGCAAACCCGGTACCCGATTATAACAAAACTAACTAAAAAGCACAACTAATACTACACTAACTTATCATATGCAACTCAAAACCGATTTTGCTTCTCTTGTTCACATTGAAAACCGGACATGCCCCCCCCCCCCCCTAGACACCATGTGACTTCTTTTTACCATCTTTGACTTATGTATGCATATTATACTATATAACTTAACACCTATATTTACATAAACACCTAAAACTAAACACTTAACAATTTAGTGAATCAAAAAGCTCATCTTCATCTTTCTCATCACCATAACCACGACCCAACACCAAGATCCATGATCAATCCATTATTTTTCTTAGTACAAAGCATCAAAGTTGTTCATTTCATCATTCTAATCAAGAATCTTACAACAAAAACACAAGTAATCCAAGGTTTCTCATCATCTAATCACCTATTATTTCAAAGTGAGTATTCAAAATTATTTTCATGTTTTCATCTAATTAACATATGTATCTTATGGTATTCATGCTTAATTTCATGTACAAACTAGTTATACCACTTTATTTTTGTATACTTTTTGAACATACAAACTCTAGATTGTGATTTAGGTGTTCCCTTGTTAAATTAACTTGATTACTAGTCATTAGGAACCCATGGCACCCTAAGAAGGTGTATGGTAGGATTAGTATAGCTTTGTGGTGTTTGAAAGAGATTTGGTTGAAGTAAAAACTAGTTTTGAACCTTGAAAATGGATTTCTAACAAGTTTATAAACATGCTGTCTCATTTTGGTAAATCCTGAAAAATCAGTACAAACAAAGGAAACTTTGGCAAAATTTTTAGAAAATATTTTCAAAAACGAATCCGTAGGCGAAAGAACGGATTAAAAAGAGTTTATAACGAAGAAGTTATGATTTTTGCAAGTTTATTGACGAAAACTATTTTCCGGAAAAATACATGCTGTTGGACGTTTTTCGTCGGACAAAAAGAGGCTTTAGACGTAACCCGGAGGAGCCAAGCTTTCCAAAATATATTACTACATACTAAGACGTAACCGTGGATATAAAGAACAAGTAAAACGGGCTTATAACGACAAAGATATTCACGTTTCAATATCGGCAAAAATCCTCTATAATTGGCAGCTTTTAGAAATAATAATACTACTTCTACGTACTAAATTCTAGATTTTCTAGAAATATTAACCAAGTACCCAATTTCATAACTAACGAAGTATTAGTGATTACAAGTATATTTTATCACTACGAGGCGTTATTTCAAGGATTTCAACCCGAGGATTTCAACACGAACATTGATACATACGATATATATATAAGTATATATATTGCAACTAGCTTTATTTTTCTAATAGCCATATTTTCCTAAGTCTTGGAAATGTATATTTTTGATAACAAGTATTTTTCAAAGAGTAGAGTGGTATAGGAAACATGTGCATGGACATTTCCAACATCATTTCATGATCTAAATTAGATCGTTCATATCATTCATATTAGGTTGCGGCAGCTTACCGTTCATTGTTGTTCATTTCACTTCATCACAGTAACATCAGCTTCAGGTGAGTCATAGCCCCTACTCTTTTAATTGTTTTGTAAACTCTTTGGGGGAGAATACATGCTCGTTTTACTTAAACGCATTACTTGCTTTACATGGTTGATTACTCAAACATTTTCAGCTTTACCTAGACATATGTTTGATTACCTGCATTTCATTGGTATGTTGATTACTGCATTTCATGGGATTTTTCATCCTTGTTTACATGACTTCATGGTCACAAATTGTTCCCATATGTTCATTGTAATATTGTGGTATTCCCCACTTGGCTGTGATGTCAAACGTAATATTGTGGTATTCCCCACTTGGCTGTGATGTCAAACGTAATATTGTGGTACTCCCCACTTGGCTGTGATGTCAAACGTAATATTGCTGTTTCCCTACTTGACTGAATTACGATGCCTTTGCATCAACCTTATTACAGATTTTCCCACTTGACTGATTTATCATATGGCCTCATGGACTGAATTATTTATATAGCCGTTTGCTATATTTATCATGGAGTTTGGATACAAGTATTACATTTGTTCACGTATACATATTACATTTGGCAGTGGGTCGTAAACACACAGGTTACAAGTCTCTTATGGCGGGACTTGTAACTGAGTGGATTTACGATGCCTTTGCTGGGAAATCTTCATTCATATGCATTACATTCTTTTTCACAAGACTCTATGAACTCACCAACCATTGTGTTGACACTTTAGCATGTATTTTCAGGTTTTAAGCTATGGCACGCTACAGGAGGTTTTGGCAGGGCAGGGCATGGTCATAGAAGACTCTGATTTAATCATTTGGGGACCGTTTTTAACTATTTTAAGGTCCTACTTCCGCACTACTTTTGACAATGTAAATTCAACATTTTTGATTAATCTATTTTCTTCTAAATAATTCAAGTGAAAATCATTTTTGAACTTGTGTTGTAATACCAATTGAGTTACACCCCAGTTGCATGTATGCTTCCGCTGGACGCGATTTTGGGGGTGTGACACAAAACATACTAAGCCTTATCACATATTAGACATAACTATGTAGGATATCTGATAAGCCAAAACAAACTATCTACTAACAAAATGATTACCAAGAAGTTGATTTGCAATTTGCCAATTTACAATCTTAGGGCCCGTTTGGTTTGTAGTTGGGTTTAGGATTTAGATTCGGATTTTGATTTTGATTTGGATTTGTGAGGAATGAAAATTAAGAGAGAGAAAATATATTTTATTTGATATAATAGTTAAATTGCATTTAAATATAATATTTTAATAAAAAAAAGAAAATGTTGTGAGAGATGTATAGTAGGACCCACAGGTTTTGTATAAAACCTACCTTATTTGAGTGGAATGAAAAAGTACTAGGGCCCACGGGTTTGAAAGCATTACTTACTCAACCAAACATTATTTATTATGAGCCATACCCGAATCCAAATCCGACACCCCCAAACCAAACGGGTCCTTAATCTCATATCAAACCATTGTAATTTTTATTTTTTATCTTTCAAGCAAAATTCTTAAAACTAGCCGCCCATCGAGCGGGCCTTGAAGCTAGTATTATTATGTGTCTAGAAAAATTAGTAACAAGATAATGTAAAAGGACTTAACAATGCTCTATTTCCAAGCCACTTAATTTATGAAACAACCCAAAACACTAATCACTCTTCCCTACAAAGTACAAAGTGACAAACTGTAAAAATAATCCCAAAATCACGTGTAAAAACCAAAATCAATCAAATCCCCAAATTTTTCCCACTAAAAAAACCCCCCACAATTTCACCAAATCCCAAAAAACCAATTGAAATTCCCTCCACTTTTCCCCCAAATCAAAACCCTAACCCTAACTTTTCAATCCCACAAAATTAACCTTCATTTCATAAAAAGTTCACATTTTTATGTAATATCTCCAATCTTTTCTCAAAACCCATCTTTTATTTCAATCAATTTGTTTATGTAAAGAATTTTCTTATAGTCAATGCTTATCTCATAAAGTCATTAGCAGGTTTAATTACAATCCCAAACACCCCCTGTAGTCTAATAAGCCTACAAAGTGCAAACTCATAGTTTCTTCCCACAATTATCAAAATACTCCTTCGATAGCAGATATATTGTCAAGTTTGCAACAAGTGCTGTAGATATATTTTTTTTCGGTGTTTTATTAGCTTACGTGGTTATTTAAGTACCTTAGTTAATCATTTAGGTTCAATAATTGCAATGGTGATTGGTGAAAAGGGTTTGATGTCTCGAGTACTTTGCCCAAAATTTGGTGTATATTTGATGTTGGGTTTATTAGTATTGATGTGGGATTTGGGATTGTTGACTTTTGAGTTAAAACTGTTATGACGTGTTAGTATACTGAATTGTTTCGGATTTTTGCTTATGTAAACAGCTTATCTTCGTATTACTTTTTTTAAGCAGATGATGAAATGTGACTATGCTTATCTACTCGGTTTTGGGTAAATAAGCTCTTTTGTAGTTAGTAGTTTAAGTTTAGGATGACATGTGAAGTATATGCAAGTGTATAATAATATTTAGGGGTGTATTTGGGAATTGAGATTTGCTAATGGATAAGTGTTTTCAGATGAAATGTGAATGTTGTTTTCTTCTGATGGTATACTGAATCGTATGACTTGTGATGGGGATGTTTCACAGTTTGGATTGTTTTTATAACAGATTATCTACTTATTGTGTTTTTTGAACATATGCAAAAGTTTGACTATGCTTATCTACTTAGTTTAGGGGTGAAATAAGGTTTTTTCAGTAAGAAGTTTCAGATTGTTTAGTTTGCACTGGTACTGTTAGTGGATTTAGTATAGTAAGTTTAACCTTAGGGGTGAAATAAGCTGTTTTGGATAAGTTGATCTTATGGTTATGAGCATAAGCTCAACTTAGTAATGCCAAGCACCCCTTGTTGCATTTTGATACAGTAGATCAGCAGTAATAAGTGTTTGGATATGATTATAGGCTCATTTGATGGTGAACCAAGCATCAGCTATAAGTAACAATTTCGGAGTTGCCTATTAATACGGCATATCCGATTCTGATTTTTTTACGTCTTAAATCCCTAATCAGCTGATTGCCGAAAACTTAAACAAATGCAATCGTTATTGCAAATGGTTCATTATTAAGTGACAAAAAAGTACACCACTGCCACAAAATTATTTTATTTTTATCTTTCACTAGACAGACACTTCAATATACTTTCGACGATTATTTTTTTTTTTTTGAGTTTTGTTTTAGTATTAAAATTTATGTGATTTGTATGTTAGAATCACAATTGATTTCTCGAATCACATGTGATTTCCCAAATCACATGTGATAATAAAAGACATATAATTAAATTAACATATGTATTATAAGCCGAAATTAGAATTTTATTCATAAACTTGTTTGGCAAATTAGTTGTTGAAGCTTATTATTATAAAATTACTAAAAAGACATATAATTAAATTAACACACACACACACACACACACACACACACACACACACACACATATATATATATATATATATATATATATATATATATATATATATAGGGTGAGGATCAGGTACGTTTTTGTCTTTTAGTGCGGATGGTACGGACGAATCTCAGCCCTCCATCTAGTCAACCATCTGAAAAAGGCGGAGTGGCAATATCGTAAATATCCCGTCTTTTTTCAAAATCGTTAATATCGTATTAGCTTTTTTTTCTGAAAAAAATTCAAAAAAATCTGAAAAAATTAAAAAAATAAAGAGGACAACAAATAATTAAGAATCGCTGAAAAAAATTTCAAAAAAAAATCGTTTTCATCGTTAAACGTATTGTGATATTAGCGTATGATTTTGACTTTTTTACAAAAGTCAATATCTGATCTTGACAAAGTCAAGATCAGATCTTGACTTTTGTAAAAAAGTCAAAATCAGATTCTGAAACTTTTTTTTTAATAAAAAATTTAATATCACAATAACTTTTTTAATATCGTAAAAACTTTTTCTTAATAAAAATTGTTAATATCGCTGTAACTATCATGCTTTCTTAATATCACTCTAATACTCATACATTCTTTTTCAGTTTTTTTAATATCACCGTAAGTTTTTTTAATATCGTAATAAAAAAAAACAATTATATTAAGCTTTTCACTAATATCACGGTTCATTTTTACATGTAAAAAAGTTTAATATCACGTTGGTTTTACAATATCACCGTAGCTATCATGGGTTTTTAATATCACGGCTCATAATATTGTTAATATCACGGTAGAACTCATAATATGGTTAATATCACGGTAGCACTCATAATCAAAAAAACAAAAAATTCTCAGAAAAATCTGAAAAAATAAAAAAAATGAAATAAGATAATAGTATTAAGGATCGCTCAAAAGAAAAAAAAAATAAAAAAATCGTTTGAATGGTGATTTGGTACCGTGATAGTTGCGTAGATCTTGACTTTTTTACAAAAAGTCAAGATCAGATCTGAATTGGACGGCCTAGATCTATCCGCACGTCCGCACTAAAACAAAACATCCGCACGTGATCCTCACTCTATATATATATATATATATATATATATATATATATATATATATATATATATATATATATATATATATATATATATATATATACTAGATATTTTTGTGGGTGATTAAGTAATTTAACATATTAGAAGTTGTAACACCCCCAAAATTTGATACAGCGGAAGACTCAACAAGCTTTCGGGGTGCTACGGGGATTGGTATCCAAACACAAGACATAAAAGAACGAGATAAAGTAAACAAAATAAAATGCAACCACGCGGGGTTTTAAAGTTTACATTATCCCAAAATCATCCAAAGTCAGGCCCAAAAGAAATAAATATAGGTCCACAATAGTTATCAGAGTTTTAGAAATATAGATCCATAATCGGTGCCAAATGCCAAGCCTCCAATCCCAAGCATCCGCAGAGCATCACTTAATTACCTGAGAAAACGTGCTAAAAGTCAGCTTTCGCTAGTGAGATCATAGGTTTAGATTCTTAATTCAATATAGTGGACATATACGCAAAACGCTTGCTAGCTAGACTAGACCTCAATCATCCAACCAAAATATTCCAACCAAATATTCCAACCAAAACAAATCATCCCTATAGGTGCACGCTATAGCTCAAATCAATCCAATCGATAGCTTACCTAGCTCAAGTCTAGGCCTCGCTCTATAACCAATCCAATAGCTTACCTAGTTCGGGACTAGGCCTCGCTCAACAACTAAATCAATAGCTTACCTAGTTCGGGACTAGGCCTCGCTTAATCCTACCTAGTTCTATAAGCATAGCAAGTTTTGAAATAAATAAATAAAGCGATAATAGTCCACATAAAACCATTAGGTCTCGGCTTGCTCTAGCTCGAGCCAACTCGACCCAACAGCCCCCCCCCCCCCCCCCCCATGGGTGTCGGCCGAATACCAAATGACCACAAGGTCGAACCAAACACAACCAAAAATGACTAAACATCACAAAATGATAACCAAACATCACCAATTCGAGCCCAAGATCAAGAATCATCACAAATCCACAACCAAAACCGAGATTAATACCAACCGAGAGCACAAGCTCTCGGGTTCACTTCGACCCATCGAAAATAAACACAACCCGGATACCAAACTCGATTTATGTCATGTTTTTATCAAAAACCCACTAGTATTTCATGTTTTTAACCATAGATCCGAAAGAAAATAATCAAACCCGTGACCCTTGGTCACGTTTTCACCAAAATACGGGTCGAACCCGTCCTACCTTTGATTCCCAAGACCAAATCGTGAAGAGACTTCAAAAACAATAAAGATGGTGATGATTTTTGTGATAAAACGAGTTGAAAAATTTAGTTTTAGGGCGCGTGTGGTAGTAGATCGCGTAGATTAGATGAAGGAGATTCGATTTGTGGTGGTGGTGTTGATGTGGGAGTGGCGGTAAGATGGTGGCTGCCGATTGAAGGGGCGGCGGCTATGGGGTATTAGGGTTTGGGTTGTCACAACTCACCATTTCACGTCATATACCATTTCAGGTCATTTTCCCAAACTTCGACTTTTTACTATTCATAAATCACTATTCATCAAAACACTATTCATCGTTTTACTATTCATCATTTTCGAGGTCAGTTTGATATTCTGAGAACCATTTGGGAAATTTACTATTCACTGAACACTATTCATTTCCGGAAAATATTTCATCATTCACGTGCATTACTCATTTCATCGTAAATTTAGTTTACGGGTATTCAAATTCGCGTAACCGGATTGGTTTAGGTGCGAATTCATTTCATTAGTGTTAAGTACACTGCATACGGACTGGGGATAGTCTGCATATCATCATAACAGCATTTTCATGTTATACCACTCTCAGGATTTTCAAATTTCTATATTCAGTACATTTAACGTTTTTACGTATAAGTATTTATAGTAAACGTTAACACACGGTTTATACACGACGAATATATCTAAATATTCCCACAATGGTCCCGACATATTTTTATATCCATTTTAACATCATAAAAGTTATAACATTCAGTTACCCAGTATTTTGGAAATTTATTTTATTTATAACGTACGCGTATGAATATAACGACGGTTTTCGTGAAAACTAAACAATAATCACCCGATCACTCAATAAATGTACCCAACATATTTTTAACATTATTATGACTTTATTTCATCCCGGTAAACTTCGTGAACATTTATTTCTAATAAAACCGGTACCCGATCGTAACTAAAAACGCAAACTAGTGCAAATTCTTACAAGGTTTCCTAATTAAATACCAAGTACCCTACCCCCCCCCCCCCCTTCACCCTTGAAAAACCGGCCCTAAGACCACCCCTTTTAACCCTTGGCATTAACTCCTAAGTTTTAATACTAATAAACCTTAAATCCTAACTTTACCAAAAATTACAAGAATCATAATTCACAATTTTGGCTAAGATCAAAACTTGCTCATCCTCTCCATTTTCTCTTCAAACCCACGACCCAAATCAATCACAAAGATCAAGTGATCATTTTTCATAAAGTAAAACACTAAACTTGTTCATTTTACATGCCTAATCAAGAATCAAGCAACAAAAACACAAGAACATCAAGCATAATCATCCTATAATCATCTCATTTTGTCAAGTAAGTATTCAACTTTATTTTTTCATGGATCATCTTATTTTTACATGTATTTCATAAGTATCATGCTAAAAACCATGTACAACTAGCTATACCACCCTTTATTTTGGCTAAAATGAAACATACAAACCCTAACTTTTTAGTTATGAATCCCCTTGCTCTAATAACTTGGTTAGGAGTCCATGGCACCCTAAGAAGGTGTATGGTAAGATTAGATTAGCCATGTGGTGATTACAAGAGGTTTGGTGATGGTAGAAATTAGTTATAACCTTGAAAAACTTGATTTGGAACCTATTTTAGACATGCTGTCCCGTTTTGTAAAAATCTGGAAAATCAGTAAACACCAAGGAAACTTTGGCAAAATTTTTAGAAAATACTTTCAAAAACGAATCCGTAGGCGAAAGAACGGATTAAAAAGAGCTTATAACGAAGAAGTTATGATTTTTGCAAGATTGTTGACGAAAAGTATTTTTCTGAAAATAGTTGCTGTTGGACGTTTTTCATGGTACAAAAAGAGACTTTAGACGTAACCCGGAGGAGCCGAGCTTTCCAAAATATATTACTACATACTAAGACGTAACCGTGGATATAAAGAACAAGTAAAACGGACAAGTAACGACAAAGATATTCACGTTTGAAAATCGGCTAAAACCACTTTATACTTGACAGCTTTTATATAAATTTGGCACAAAAACTACGAAGTACATTTTTGAGCTAGACATAATATTAAGTACCGAGCTTTATAACTAATGTAGTATTAGTTATTACGAGTATGTTTTCATCATTTCAAGGATTACAACCCGAGTATTTCAACGCTAACATGGAAACTTACGTTATATATATATAAGTATATATATATTATAACTAGTTATTATATTTTCTAATAGCAATATTTTCCAAATTCTTGGATTATATATTTTTGAAAACACAAGTGTTTTTCTAAAGAGTAGAGTGGTATAGAAACATGAGCATGGACATTCATAAACATCATTTGGTGATCTAAATGAGAACATTCATCATTCATTTTAGGTTGCAGCAGTTAACCGATCATTGTTGTTCACTTCATTTCATATCAGTATCATCAGTTGAGGTGAGTTTTCATAGCCCCGTTTTCAATTCAACATTTTTGATTGTTTTCAAATCCCACGGGGGGAATACATTGCACCATTTTAGTACGAGCCCAAGTATTCAAACATGTACATAGCTTAAGTTATCTTGCCATGTGAAAAGTCCCCTGTAACATCATGAACCGTTAATTTACCGTTAAGCGAGAGTGAGTGGATAGATCTATCGAGGGTGACGCCTCCATCCGTGGTAGTGATTACCAACAGTAAGCGGATGCATGTCATGTCTTTTACATTTGAGTGTTTGGCAGAACATTCGGGAGGGGCATAGAATTTCATCAGTCATAGCTTCGGTGTCATGAGCTTAAGGTCTATTGTACTATTTTACGTGACTTTTGTCATGCATTTATACTTGTGGTGGCCGTACAAACATTACATTTCATAAACCTATGATTATTCACCAACATTCGTGTTGACCGTTTTCGCAATGTATTTTCAGGTAACTAAGGCAACATCATATTACATGCATGGAGTATCATTAGGGTGTGCCAGGGATGACGCACTACATTTTGGATTTTCATGCACTTGTGTAAATTATCGTTTGACATTTCCTGAACTTGTTTTCTGTAAACCTTTCAACCTTTGGGGACCTATGTTTTGTAGCACTGGATGCTTTTAAATAAATCAAACGATATGTATTTTCCAAACGACACTTTAGGTCGTTCAATATTTCCTTGTTTTGATGCTATGACAGTTACACCCCCAGGCATTCCATTCCGCTGCAAGTCAGGTAAATTGGGGGTGTGACAGATTGGTACCAGAGCTAAGGTTATAGAGAACTAGGATGTATCATTGACCCTAGACTATAACCACATTATCATAGCATCTCATCATTTCATCATAAGTGCATGTTCATTGTTTTTGGTGATTTCATTACGAGTTATTCATTTTATTTCACCTTGATTATCACAGAACCATGTCTGCAAACCCAAATGTTGTTATACTGTACACCATCTCAGATTCCGATATTGAAGGCTCTATGTCTTCTACTGCCCGTTCACCACCACCTATTCCTCTTGTACCTGTGTTGCCATTCTCGGTATCAGGTGAGGAAACAGAGCCTTTTGAGGATGAGGAGACGGCTCCTACTCCTTATGTTGCCCCTATTGCACCACCCGAGATTACCTGTACACCCACTGATACATCATCCCCTGCTACCACTAGTCCACCAGAACCTAGACTTATGTTTCGTAGGGAGAAAACTATCCAGGTTGCTAGTAAGAGAGTTCGTTATCCTACATCTACTTATAGGAACCTACCTAGTCCTACTGTGCCTACACCACCACCAGCCATACCCACTGCTACCCTTATATCCACCTCACTCTTGCCGCTCAGGAAGCGCGCAAGGTTTACCACTCCAGATTCACCTACCACTACAGAGTCAGAATCAGCAGAACCACCACCAGTGTACCATGTAGGGGAGTGTTCGAGAGCAGCAGCAGCTAGGGAGCCTACTGTTTCTAGGGAGTCTACAGTTGCTAGTGAGCCTACTGTGGCTAGTGAGCCTACTGTTGTTAGGGAGCCTGCAGATGTTACATTGGAGGGCCAGCTAGGGGCTCATCAGGATCAGATTGATAGTTTAGACTATAGGGTTGATGTGGATATCATTCCTCGACTAGAGGCGGCTGAGAAGCAGATCGAGGGTTTACTGTTAGGTGTGAGTTCTAGAGCGGCTGCGGCTCGTAGCCCTACAGCTGTCACATTAGAGGATCAGTTGGGTGCTCAGCAGGAGCAAGTAGATAGGTTGGGGTATAGAGTTGATGAGATCATTACTACTCGACTTGAGACTGTCGAGGAGCAGGTTGAGGAGTTGGCAGTGCTTCGTGGGAGGTTGACAGTGATGGAGAGCAGGGATGTTTCTTCTCAGTTACGAGTTCAGCATCTGGAGGAGATCGTGGTTGCGATGGATCGTGAGATTCGCCGCTTGAGGGGAGAGCCTGGACCATCTGGAGCACCAGGAGGAGCATAGACATAGACTAGTATTATATTAGCTTTTACTATTTCCTAGTCCCGAGGTGTGGGACGTAGTTCAAGAACTTGTAGTCTTTTGGTTGTTGTACAAACAAATATATATCAAGTGCGACTCTACTATGTTGGAAATGTTGTGCTATATATATATATCGGTCCATGTAGGCCGAAATTTTCATGTATTATATTCATGTGTTGTGATTATAATTATGATGTTTCATGGTTGCTCTTTATGGTTAACGTATTTATACTTGTTGTGGTTGTATCTATACGTGTCGTGGTTGCATTATTACAGGTTGTGGTTGTACTCGTACATGTCGTGGTTATATTTATACTTGTTGTGGTTGTATATATATACATGTTGTGGACGTATATTTTTGTACGATGACTATTTCTATTATAGTTCTCTCATGGTTTTTGTCGATTATTATTTATCAGAAATATGGCGCCAAAACCTGCTATGACACAAGCAGCTATCCGCAAGTTGGTCAGGGATAGTATAGCAGAAGCTCTAGAGACTGAGAGAGCTGAAGTTGCTGCTAGGAATGCTGAGGTTCCACCTACTGCTGAAGTGGTTCAACCCACTACTAGGCGTGAATGTACTTGGAAGGATTTCAAGACTAGTGATCCTATCAAGTATAAGGGCACTGAGGGAGCGATTGCTTTAATTCGCTGGTTTGAGAAGACTGAGAACGTCTTTCTCATGTGTGGTTGTCAGGAGGTTAACAAGGTAAAGTTTGCTACAGGTATGCTGCTGGATGAAGCCATGTCTTGGTGGAATTCGTATGCTCAGCCCATTGGCATGGAGAATGCTTACAAACTCACTTGGGCTGAATTCAAAAAGCTGATGACCAAGAAGTTTTGCCCTCGTACTGAGGTGCAAAAGTTGGAAACAGAGTTCTACCAGTTAGTAACTAAAGGAGATGACATTGAAACTTATATCAGGAAGTTTCAGGAGTTGGCTACACTGTGTCCAACTATGGTTCCGGACGCTGAGAAAAAGATGGAGAACTTTACTGGGGGATTACCCGAAAGCATCCGAGGGGATGTGATGTCTTTCGACCCACAAACAATGGAGGAGGCCATTCGCATAACTCAGAAACTTATGGTCCAAGTGTTGAAAGGAAAGTCTGCTGCAAGTAACAACAATAACCGTTCCAACAACACCAACTACAACAACAATCGAAACAACAACAACAACAACAACTATAACAATAACCGAAACCGCAACTACCCCAATAACCAAAACAACAATAACAACAAGAGGAAGTTTGATAATAACCAAGGTGGGAATGCTAACCCACCAGCACCTAAGAGGCAGGATGCAGCAAAGGTCTATGCTGCAGGACCAACAGAGGGAAAAGGATATAATGGAAAACTACCCAAGTGTAACAAATGTCGAACTCATCATAACCCTGGGAATTGTCCTAGAGCTTGTCAGAACTGTGGAAAGGTCGGTCATTGGACTAAGGACTGCAAAGCACCACGAGGAACAAATAATCAGAACCAACCAGGAGCATGTTATGGTTGTGGAGAGTTGGGTCATTTCCAGTACAATTGCCCAAAGAAGAATGATCAAAGAGCTGGGAATCAGGGAGGAGTAGCTCGAGGAAGGGCTTATGTCATGGGAGGAGAAGATGCCCGTGAGGACCCGAATGTTGTTACGGGTACGTTCCTCGTTAATAATCGTTATGCATCCATTTTATTTGATTCAGGAGCGGATAGAAGTTTTGTTTCTAGTACATTTGCACCTTTACTTAACATAGAACCAACTACCTTAGACATTCCCTACATTGTTGAATTAGCCGATGGGTCTTTAGTGAACACAAACACCGTTATCCGTGGTTGCACCATCAATTTCCTAAATCACCCATTCAATATAGACTTTATGCCCGTAGAACTTGGAAGTTTTGACGTCGTTATCGGTATGGATTGGTTGTCGCGACATCGTGCAAGGATCATTTATGATGAGAAAGTTGTTCATCTTTCTTATGGAGGTGAAACTTTGGTTGTTCGCGGGGAGCGAAGTGGAACTAGACTCAGTATCATATCATGCATTAAAACCGAGAAGTACATAAAGAAGGGTTGTTATGCATTCTTGGCTCACATAACGGAAAAGAAGTCGGATGAGAAACGACTGGAAGATGTGCAAATTGTTAAGGAATTTCCAGAAGTTTTTCCGGAAGAATTGCCAGGACTGCCACCTACACGTCAGGTTGAGTTTCAGATTGAGTTGGTGCCAGGAGCTGCACCAATTGCACGAGCACCATATAGACTTGCACCTTCTGAAATGCAAGAATTGTCTAACCAGTTGCAAGAGCTTTTAGACAAAGGATTCATTAGACCGAGTTCTTCGCCTTGGGGAGCACCGGTTTTGTTTGTGAAGAAGAAGGATGGATCTTTCAGAATGTGCATAGACTATCGTGAGCTGAACAAGTTAACGGTGAAGAATCGTTATCCACTACCTAGGATTGATGACTTGTTTGATCAGCTACAAGGTTCCTGTTTTTATTCTAAGATTGATTTAAGATCAGGTTACCATCAACTCAGAGTTCGGGAAGAAGATATCCCGAAGACGGCATTCAGAACACGTTATGGCCATTATGAGTTTCAAGTGATGCCTTTTGGATTAACGAATGCACCTGCAGTATTCATGGATCTCATGAACAGAGTATGCAAACCATATCTTGATAAGTATGTGATTGTATTCATTGACGATATCCTGATTTATTCCAAGAGTAAGAAAGAGCATGAAGCACACCTCAGAACAATATTGGAACTACTCAAGAAGGAGCAATTGTATGCCAAATTTTCAAAGTGTGACTTTTGGATACAAAGAGTTCAATTTCTTGGCCATGTCATTGATAGCCAAGGATTACAAGTCGACCCAGCAAAGATTGAGGCAGTAAAGGATTGGGCTACGCCCAAGTCTCCTACAGAAATTCGTCAATTCTTAGGACTTGCAGGATATTACAGAAGGTTCATCGAAGGGTTTTCTAAGATAGCGAAGTCGCTGACTAAGCTGACACAAAAGAATCAGAAGTACGAGTGGGGAGAGAAACAAGAATCTGCATTTCAGTTATTGAAGCAGAAGCTTTGTAGTGCACCGATTTTGTCACTACCAGAAGGTATTGAGAACTTTGTGGTATATTGCGATGCTTCGCATAAAGGACTTGGAGCTGTGCTAATGCAAAACGAGAAGGTGATAGCTTATGCATCTAGACAGCTTAAGACACACGAGAAGAATTACACTACACACGACTTGGAGTTGGGTGCTGTTGTTTTTGCACTCAAGATTTGGAGACACTACCTTTATGGTACTAAATGTGTAATTTTTACTGACCACAAGAGCTTACAACATATACTTGATCAGAAGGAACTTAACATGAGACAACGTCGTTGGCTAGAATTGTTGAGTGACTACGATTGTGAAATCCGATATCACCCAGGAAAAGCAAATGTCGTAGCAGATGCACTTAGCAGAAAGGAACGACTCAAACCTTTGAGGGTCAGGTCATTAGGAATGACTATTATTTCACCATTACCATCAAAAATCTTAGAAGCTCAGATTGAGGCTCTCAAGGAGGAAAATCGGCCACAGGAGAAACTTTACGGTATGCCAGAAAACAAGAATGGTTTTATTAAGAGAGCAGATGGAGTGTTATGCTTCAAGGATCGAAGTTGGATACCACTCTATGGTGGAGTACGAGATTTGATTATGCATGAATCACATAAGTCAAAGTACTCTATTCACCCAGGTTCTGACAAGATGTATCAGGATCTCAAAAAGCTGTATTGGTGGCCGAACATGAAAGCAGAAATAGCTACATATGTCAGTAAATGCCTTACTTGTGCTAAAGTGAAAGCCGAGTACCAGAAACCGTCAGGACTACTTCAACAACCAGAAATTCCACAATGGAAGTGGGAACGTATTACAATGGACTTTGTTACTAAACTACCCAAGACGTCAGGAGGTTTCGATGCTATATGGGTAATTGTTGATCGTCTTACTAAATCAGCACATTTTATCCCTATTAGAGAGACTTATTCCATGGAACAGCTTGCCAGACTTTATGTCAAGGAAATAGTCTCGAGGCATGGAGCACCAGTTTCTATCATTTCAGACAGGGATAGTCGTTTTACTTCAAACTTTTGGAAGTCATTACAAGATTCCTTTGGATCCAAGTTAGACATGAGCACTGCTTACCATCCACAGACTGATGGTCAGAGTGAGAGAACTATTCAGACACTGGAGGACATGCTGCGAGCGTGTGTGATTGACTTTGGGAATGGTTGGGCTAACCATTTGCCATTAATCGAGTTCTCTTATAACAACAGTTACCATTCAAGTATTAAAGCAGCACCATTTGAGGCATTGTATGGTCGTAAGTGTCGTTCACCAGTTTGTTGGGCAGAAGTTGGAGAGGTACAATGCACAGGTCCAGAGATGGTTAGGGAAACAACAGAAAAGATAATACAGATTCGAGATAGGCTTGAAACAGCTAGAAGTCGACAGAAGAGTTACGCAGATGTTAGACGTAAACCATTGGAATTCCAGGTTGGAGACAAGGTCATGTTGAAAGTCTCGCCTTGGAAGGGCGTGATACGGTTTGGAAAGCGTGGGAAGTTGAACCCGAGATACATTGGTCCATTTAAGATACTGGAAAGGATTGGTCCAGTAGCTTACAAGCTTGAATTACCAGCAGAACTTAGCAACGTACACAATACATTTCATGTCTCAAACCTCAAGAAATGCCTTTCAGATGAGTCTTCAGTTATACCATTAGAAGAGATTCAGCTTGATGACAAGCTTCACTTTGTAGAGGAACCAGTTGAAATCATGGACCGAGAGGTCAAGCAGTTAAAGCAGAGTAGAATTCCGATCGTTAAGGTTCGCTGGAATTCTCGAAGAGGTCCTGAGTTTACATGGGAACGAGAGGACCAAATGCAACGCAAGTATCCACACCTTTTCACCAAACCTATTACCGAGACCAACACTAGCTGAATTCAGGGACTGAATTCCTATTTGGGTGGGCGGATGTCACAACTCACCATTTCACGTCATATACCATTTCAGGTCATTTTCCCAAACTTCGACTTTTTACTATTCATAAATCACTATTCATCAAAACACTATTCATCGTTTTACTATTCATCATTTTCGAGGTCAGTTTGATATTCTGAGAACCATTTGGGAAATTTACTATTCACTGAACACTATTCATTTCCGGAAAATATTTCATCATTCACGTGCATTACTCATTTCATCGTAAATTTAGTTTACGGGTATTCAAATTCGCGTAACCGGATTGGTTTAGGTGCGAATTCATTTCATTAGTGTTAAGTACACTGCATACGGACTGGGGATAGTCTGCATATCATCATAACAGCATTTTCATGTTATACCACTCTCAGGATTTTCAAATTTCTATATTCAGTACATTTAACGTTTTTACGTATAAGTATTTATAGTAAACGTTAACACACGGTTTATACACGACGAATATATCTAAATATTCCCACAATGGTCCCGACATATTTTTATATCCATTTTAACATCATAAAAGTTATAACATTCAGTTACCCAGTATTTTGGAAATTTATTTTATTTATAACGTACGCGTATGAATATAACGACGGTTTTCGTGAAAACTAAACAATAATCACCCGATCACTCAATAAATGTACCCAACATATTTTTAACATTATTATGACTTTATTTCATCCCGGTAAACTTCGTGAACATTTATTTCTAATAAAACCGGTACCCGATCGTAACTAAAAACGCAAACTAGTGCAAATTCTTACAAGGTTTCCTAATTAAATACCAAGTACCCTACCCCCCCCCCCCCTTCACCCTTGAAAAACCGGCCCTAAGACCACCCCTTTTAACCCTTGGCATTAACTCCTAAGTTTTAATACTAATAAACCTTAAATCCTAACTTTACCAAAAATTACAAGAATCATAATTCACAATTTTGGCTAAGATCAAAACTTGCTCATCCTCTCCATTTTCTCTTCAAACCCACGACCCAAATCAATCACAAAGATCAAGTGATCATTTTTCATAAAGTAAAACACTAAACTTGTTCATTTTACATGCCTAATCAAGAATCAAGCAACAAAAACACAAGAACATCAAGCATAATCATCCTATAATCATCTCATTTTGTCAAGTAAGTATTCAACTTTATTTTTTCATGGATCATCTTATTTTTACATGTATTTCATAAGTATCATGCTAAAAACCATGTACAACTAGCTATACCACCCTTTATTTTGGCTAAAATGAAACATACAAACCCTAACTTTTTAGTTATGAATCCCCTTGCTCTAATAACTTGGTTAGGAGTCCATGGCACCCTAAGAAGGTGTATGGTAAGATTAGATTAGCCATGTGGTGATTACAAGAGGTTTGGTGATGGTAGAAATTAGTTATAACCTTGAAAAACTTGATTTGGAACCTATTTTAGACATGCTGTCCCGTTTTGTAAAAATCTGGAAAATCAGTAAACACCAAGGAAACTTTGGCAAAATTTTTAGAAAATACTTTCAAAAACGAATCCGTAGGCGAAAGAACGGATTAAAAAGAGCTTATAACGAAGAAGTTATGATTTTTGCAAGATTGTTGACGAAAAGTATTTTTCTGAAAATAGTTGCTGTTGGACGTTTTTCATGGTACAAAAAGAGACTTTAGACGTAACCCGGAGGAGCCGAGCTTTCCAAAATATATTACTACATACTAAGACGTAACCGTGGATATAAAGAACAAGTAAAACGGACAAGTAACGACAAAGATATTCACGTTTGAAAATCGGCTAAAACCACTTTATACTTGACAGCTTTTATATAAATTTGGCACAAAAACTACGAAGTACATTTTTGAGCTAGACATAATATTAAGTACCGAGCTTTATAACTAATGTAGTATTAGTTATTACGAGTATGTTTTCATCATTTCAAGGATTACAACCCGAGTATTTCAACGCTAACATGGAAACTTACGTTATATATATATAAGTATATATATATTATAACTAGTTATTATATTTTCTAATAGCAATATTTTCCAAATTCTTGGATTATATATTTTTGAAAACACAAGTGTTTTTCTAAAGAGTAGAGTGGTATAGAAACATGAGCATGGACATTCATAAACATCATTTGGTGATCTAAATGAGAACATTCATCATTCATTTTAGGTTGCAGCAGTTAACCGATCATTGTTGTTCACTTCATTTCATATCAGTATCATCAGTTGAGGTGAGTTTTCATAGCCCCGTTTTCAATTCAACATTTTTGATTGTTTTCAAATCCCACGGGGGGAATACATTGCACCATTTTAGTACGAGCCCAAGTATTCAAACATGTACATAGCTTAAGTTATCTTGCCATGTGAAAAGTCCCCTGTAACATCATGAACCGTTAATTTACCGTTAAGCGAGAGTGAGTGGATAGATCTATCGAGGGTGACGCCTCCATCCGTGGTAGTGATTACCAACAGTAAGCGGATGCATGTCATGTCTTTTACATTTGAGTGTTTGGCAGAACATTCGGGAGGGGCATAGAATTTCATCAGTCATAGCTTCGGTGTCATGAGCTTAAGGTCTATTGTACTATTTTACGTGACTTTTGTCATGCATTTATACTTGTGGTGGCCGTACAAACATTACATTTCATAAACCTATGATTATTCACCAACATTCGTGTTGACCGTTTTCGCAATGTATTTTCAGGTAACTAAGGCAACATCATATTACATGCATGGAGTATCATTAGGGTGTGCCAGGGATGACGCACTACATTTTGGATTTTCATGCACTTGTGTAAATTATCGTTTGACATTTCCTGAACTTGTTTTCTGTAAACCTTTCAACCTTTGGGGACCTATGTTTTGTAGCACTGGATGCTTTTAAATAAATCAAACGATATGTATTTTCCAAACGACACTTTAGGTCGTTCAATATTTCCTTGTTTTGATGCTATGACAGTTACACCCCCAGGCATTCCATTCCGCTGCAAGTCAGGTAAATTGGGGGTGTGACATGGGTGGTGAGTAACTTGAGAGAGAGAGAAGAGAGTGAAATGGTGAGGGTGTGGTGTGGGTTGTGTGCTATAACCGGATCCACAAGGACGGTTTAGTGTAATTTAAAAAAAAAAATTCTTTTTATCAAACAATAATATTAATAGGGTGAGTATGGTGGGCTAAGTAGCCCAGTGCAAACACACGGGCCAAACCCGAAACCTTAAATAATCAAACCACTTTCTCCAACCGAACCCGTTTCAAAATAATAATAATATCCGAACCCATAAAAATATAATTAAAATTGTTAGGTCAACCTAGTGCCGGAGTTAAAGTAGTGCCAAAATAACAATCTCAAAATAATCATCACGAACGAGTCAAACCAAACCATAAATAAATAATCAATCCTCATAATTAACATACGATCGAAAGCAAGTATCAACGTTCGTAAAATATCTCGTCACAATAAACTTTCAAAAATTCTAAATTTATAATTTCAATGTAATGCGGGTTTTATAAAACGGCTCCCTATTTTGCCAGTTGTCACATCCTCCCAGCCTCAGAAGGAACCCGTCCCGGGTTTCTCTTGAAATAACCCATCTACGAAGTGAAAAGCTTCGGATATTTCCTTCGAAACTCATCCTCACGTTCCCACGTAAATTCTGATCCGTGCCGCGAATTCCAACGAACTTTGATGAGCGGAATACGACTCCTCTTGAGTCGTTTAATCTCTCTATCCATGATCTCAATCGGCTCTTCCACAAAATTTAAACTTTCATTCACATGAATATCCTTGATCGGTATAACTGGTGTCTCCTCTGAAATGCATTTCTTCAGATTACTAACATGAAACACATCATGAACTTTACTCAGTTCCATAGGTAATTCCAAACGATACGCTACGGGCCCAATTCTTTCCAAAATAAGAAATGGTCCAATGTAGCGGGGATTAAGTTTCCCACGTTTCCCAAAACGTATCACACCCTTCCAAGGCGAGACTTTCAACATCACTTTGTCTCCAACTTGGAATTCCAGGGGTTTACGCCTCTGATCGGCGTAGCTTTTCTCTCTATCTCTAGCTGCTTGCAGTCGATCTCGAATTTGCGTTACCTTCTCAGTAGTTTCCAAGATAAGCTCAGGGCCTGTGAGTTGGTTATCTCCAACTTCTGCCCAACCAATAGGTGAACGGAATTTACGACCATACAAAGCTTCAAATGGTGCAACCTTAAGACTTGTGTGGTAGCTATTGTTGTAGGAGAACTCCGCAAGTGGTAGATATTTCTCCCAGCCTTTACCAAAGTCTAAGATGCATGCACGAAGCATATCCTCCAAAGTCTGAATAGTTCTCTCACTTTGACCATCGGTTTGGGGATGATATGCAGTACTCATATCAAGTCTCGTCCCCAAAGTGGTTTGAAGTGATCGCCACAATGCTGACGTGAAACGGCTGTCGCGATCCGAAATAATCGATATCGGAACTCCATGACGAGAAACAATCTCCTTCACATACAACCTCGCAAGTTTATCCACACTATCATCTTCACTAATTGCCAGGAAATGAGCAGACTTAGTCAAACGATCCAAAATTACCCATATAGCGTCGCAACCGCTAGCTGTCTTTGGTAATTTGGTAATAAAGTCCATCGTAATCCGCTCTGCGTCAACAATCCTGACGGTCTTTGATGTTCGGCTTTAACCTTAGAGCAAGTCAAGCACTTACTAACATACAACGCTATATCTGCCTTCATATTTGGCCACCAATATAACTTTTTCAAATCCTGGTACATTTTGTCAGACCCAGGATGAATAGAGTATCTTGACTTATGCGACTCATGCATAATCAACTCTCGAATTCCTCCATACAATGGTACCCAACTTCGTTCTCCAAAACATAACACTCCATCAGAACGCTTAACAAATCCCTTCTCATTTTCTGCCATCCCAAATATGTTCTCAGCAGCTCGATTCTCTGCTTTCAACGCTTCCGTTTGAGCATCCAATATTTGAGACGGTAATGGCGATACGATAGTCATTCCTAGTGACCTAACTCGTAATGGTGGAATCCTCTCCTTTCGACTAAGAGCATCAGCAACAACGTTTGCTTTACCAGGATGGTAGCGAATTTCACAATCGTAATCGCTTAGCAACTCAATCCAACGTCGCTGCCTCATGTTAAGCTCTTTTTGGTTCAGAATGTGTTGCAGACTTTTGTGATCAGTAAACATTACACACTTGGTTCCATACAAGTAATGTCTCCATATCCTCAAAGCAAAAACCACAGCACCTAACTCCAAATCATGGGTGGTGTAGTTCTTCTCATGCTTCTTGAGTTGTCGGGAAGCATAAGCTATTACTTTCTCTCGTTGCATTAACACAGCTCCTAAACCTTTATGAGAAGCGTCACAATAGACGACAAAATCCTCGTTACCTTCGGGTAATGCCAAGATAGGAGCACTACACAACATCTCCTTAAGTAACTGAAAGGCTTCCTCTTCCTTATCTCCCCATTCATACTTAACACTCTTTTGAGTCAATTTGGTCAACGGTTTTGCTATCTTCGAAAATCCCTCAATGAATCTTCGGTAATAACCGGCTAATCCCAAAAATTGACGAACTTCTGTTGGGGTCGTAGGTGCAGCCCAATCTTTAATCGCTTCAATCTTAGCAGGGTCCACATGAACTCCTTGTCTATCAATCACATGACCTAGAAATTGTACCGTCGGAATCCAAAATTCACATTTCGAAAACTTGGCATACAGTCTCTCCTTCCTGAGCAATTCTAAGATAAGTCTTAGATGCTCCTCATGCTCCTTCTCACTCTTCGAATATATCAGAATGTCATCGATAAACACAATCACGAACTTATCTAAGTAAGGCTTACACACCCGATTCATGAGATCCATGAATACCGCCGATGCGTTAGTCAACCCAAATGGCATCACCTGAAACTCGTAATGCCCGTATCGGGTTCTGAAAGCCGTTTTCGGAATATCTTCCTCGCGCACTCGAAGCTGATGATATCCCGATCTCAGATCGATCTTCGAATACACACTCGATCCTTGGAGTTGATCGAACAAATCGTCGATCCTCGGTAACGGGTATCTATTCTTCACCGTTAACTTGTTCAACTCTCGATAATCAATACACATACGGAACGATCCATCCTTCTTCTTCACAAATAAGACCGGGGCTCCCCAAGGCGAAGAACTTGGTCTTATGAATCCCTTTTCGGCTAACTCCGCTAATTGTTTCGACAACTCTTCCAATTCAGTAGGTGCAAGACGATAAGGCGCTCGTGCTACAGGTGCAGCACCAGGTATTAACTCAATCTGAAATTCCACTTGTCTATTAGGCGGAATTCCCGGCAAGTCATCAGGAAACACATCCGAAAAATCACGAACTATAGGTACATCTCCAATGCACCTTTCCTTCTTCTCCTTCTCTCCTTTCTCAGAAATTTGGGCTAAGAAAAGGTAACTTCCTTTATCCATTAGCTTCGGCAACTTAGTGCAAGATATAACCGCTAATCTAGATGGGCCTCTCAAATCCTTTCTATCTCCTGGTATGTTCAGAATCTCCTTGCCGTAAGGCACACGCACGATCTTCTCATCGCAGATTATATGAGCACGATACTTAGACAACCAATCCATACCAATAATGACATCAAAACTTCCTAATGTGACGGGTAGAAGATCTATGTTGAAAGGACGGTTCAGAAAGTTTAACGTGCAACCACAAATGATAGTCTTAATCCTTTCTATGTTTCCATTAGCTAACTCTACATCATAACCAATTCCTAAGGCCATCGGGGGTTTCTCAAGTAAGGGTGCAAACTTAGTGGACACAAAACTCTTATCGGCACCAGTATCAAATAGTATGGAAGCATAACAATTATTGAGAAGGAACGTACCAGTCACAACGTTCGGATCTTCTCCTCTCTCGTTCCCGAGTGCATACACTCTTCCATGAGCAACTCCAGCTTCCACACGTTGGTCCCCATTATCTTGTCGTCCACGATTTCCTCCAGCTTCACGGTTTCCATTATTGTACCCATTACCACCCGATCCTTGATTTCCTCGGTTCCACGATTCCCTACACTCATTCCGATAATGTCCTTTCTTTCCACATCCATAGCAAGTAACATTTGCCTTGTTCATAGTTTCAGGAGTAGCTTGAACCATAGCAAGTGGTCGAGCTCTACAATCCTTAGCTATGTGTCCCATCTTAGAGCAATTCTTGCACATTACCGTACATCGACCAGAATGATGTTTGTAACATCGGTTACATTTGGGTGCATCTCCATTGTAGTTCTTCTTGTCTCCATCTCCCATGGCATAAGCTCTAGTAGTTAGTTATCGCTTGTTTCGACGATCATTACCCTTAGAGTGATCGTCCCTCTTTCTCTTTCCATTCTTATCCTTCTCAGCTTCTTCCAATGCCAAAGAGTCCATCAATTGTTGAGCGATAGTGATAGCCTCATGAATATTTGCAGGCTTAGCAGAAATCACATCGTTTCTTGTAGCTACCGGCAATCCATCGGTATACCTCTCAATCTTTTGGGTCTCAGTCCTAACTATATCGGGACAGAGTAAGGCCAACTCTCGATAACGGCGATTGTAAGTTGCCATATTGGTACCTTTCACTTTGTGGTTCCAGAACTCAATTTCCAACTTCTTAATCTCATTCCTTGGGCAGTAAGTCTGAATCAGCAAAGACTTAAATTGCTCCCAAGTCATAGCATAAGCCACATCACTCCCAACCGAGTTACGGTAATTGTTCCACCAAGTTAAGGCTTCATCCTTGAAAGTAAAAGAAGCAAACTTTACCATCGCATTCTCCGCACAACCACTGACATTAAACACTGACTCAGTCTTCTCAATCCACCTAACCAAGTAAACCACTCCTTCAGTTCCACCAAACTCAACGGGTCCACAAATCTTAAACTCCTTGTAGTTACATCCATTAGCACGAACAGGTGGAAAAGTTCCAGCAGAATTGTTGGAATGATTTGACTCAGCTAGTAGCTCAGCAACTCGTTGCTCCACAAGTTGATTGATCATTGCTTGATCCACAGTAGGTGCATTAGGTGGAACATGATCATTGTCTCCCTGAACATCAACATTTTGATCCCTGTTGTTGCGGTTAATAGTGTCCAGGTTATCAGGAGTAGGGGTCTCAACATTTCGAGCTGGACGGCGTCCTCGACGACTAGGGGTAGCCGTCGCAGGTCCAGTTCTGGTAGCTCTAACAGGGTTTCTTCATGGGGCCATTGATCTGAAACATCATACAAGTTCGTGAGTCTCCGATAGGACTTATCATATGCTCAACAAGAATTAAATCAACGAAGCCAAGTCACGGAAAGAATAGCAACAATACACCATGAAACATCAATAAACGGATAAGGACTCAATTTCCCATAACACCCAAAATCACATAATACCATATACTAATAACCATTAACCATACAATAGCGATCTAACATCGTTCCAACTACTGGATAACACAACACGTACTAATCGTTCCAAAAGAGACGAATACTGAACAAAATACATCAAAACATGATAACTAGCTTTTCTAACCGAACACTCCTCGGTTAAGAAAGAAACAAGACAACATAACCCAAGCAACTAGCCACGCTGCTGGTGGAGGCTCCTCAACTCCTGCCTCAAGCCATCAAGATCCCTCTATAACGATCCTAGCTCAACGCTATGGGTGTCTCGGTCTCTCTTGAGGTCAGCCACCTCCTTCTCCAGCTCGGCATTCCTTTGCCATAGCTTGCGGTCGGCCTCTCGAGCTGTAAAAAAACCTCGCTGTAAACTATCGATATGCTCATGAACCTCCATCAAAACTCTCCTTATCTCGGTAACTCTCCTCTCAGCCATAACCATATCAACCCTCAACTGGCCAATAAACTCAACGGTCACTCTATCAATCCGCTCAGACATATGAGTAACTCTCTCACCAAGCTCAGTAATCCGAGCCCACAACCTACCAATCTCACCTAACTCTGCATGCTCAGCAGAAACCTCAGAAGATGCATCCGACCCAACGGGACTACCAGGTGGCAACTCAAACAAGAACGGATGATCAGGTGAATCAGGCTCAATCGGATATACAGGTGAATCAGGCTCCTCAGCCTGAGCTGGTGGTACTAACACATCATCATCCTCAGGCATCTCATCCTCCTGAGGGTCATCCTCCTCCTCAGGGTCATCATCATCACCCTGCTCAGCCTCCTGAGGGTCATCAGCCTCATCCTCACCCTCGTACTCCTCCTCCTCATCGGAAGAGTACATCATCAATTGTCGTCTCCTACTAGGTGAACCATGTGGTGAAGGGGTAGGTGATCTAGGACGACGACGCAATGATGCGGGTGGCGCCTCAGACAGAAGAGAGTGAGCATCAATCTGTAAAGGTGGTGATGTAGGGCGTACCGACATGCGTGCCGTAGCTCGGTGGGCAAAACGTGGAGCCACACGAGCCAAAGCCTGATGAAGAGTAAGCTGCCTCGATGTACCAAGGAGCCCTAAAGAAGATGAGGGTCCCTGCGTAGATGCAGCAGATGATGCTGAAGTAGAACCTGTCGGTGTCATAGTAGCTGAATGCATGGCAACCTGGTAAGGGTCATCAGGAGCCATGGTGAACTGTGCTGGCAATACCGGTGTAGTAAGAATATCCTCAACGACATCAGGCGTATGGGAGGCCATAGTCTGTGACAACGGCGTAGGGTAGTGTAAGTGTTTCAAAAACAACTAAACCGCGAACTCAAAATACCATATCCAAATATCATCATATAATTCCAAATCGTATATAATCAAGAAAAATTTTAAATACCGCATTACTAAAACCATTCTCAAAACAATTAAGCCATATAATTCCTCAAAACGCATATAATTCTAAATCAATAAACCTTAAATCCTCAAATCATCTCAAGAAATCCCAAATCTCTAATCATCTCAATAATCTCATAATACCTCAATAATAAACAATGATGCTTCGGCTTGGCGGGCTGGCGGGCAATGGTCGAGGATCGTTTTCTATAAAAATCGGTTATAGTTTAGGTGTCTATTTACCTAGTTCTCTATACCAATCTGTAACACCCCCAAAATTTGATACAGCGGAAGACTCAACAAGCTTTCGGGGTGCTATGGGGATTGGTATCCAAACACAAGACATAAAAGAACGAGATAAAGTAAACAAAATAAAATGCAACCACGCGGGGTTTTAAAGTTTACATTATCCCAAAATTATCCAAAGTCAAGCCCAAAAGAAATAAATATAGGTCCACAATAGTTATCAGAGTTTTAGAAATATAGATCCATAATCGGTGCCAAATGCCAAGCCTCCAATCCCAAGCATCCGCAGAGCATCACTTAATTACCTGAGAAAACGTGCTAAAAGTCAGCTTTCGCTAGTGAGATCATAGGTTTAGATTCTTAGTTCAATATAGTAGACATATACGCAAAACGCTTGCTAGCTAGACTAGGCCTCAATCATCCAACCAAAATATTCCAACCAAATATTCCAACCAAAACAAATCATCCCTATAGGTGCACGCTATAGCTCAAATCAATCCAATCGATAGCTTACCTAGCTCAAGTCTAGGCCTCGCTCTATAACCAATCCAATAGCTTACCTAGTTCGGGACTAGGCCTCGCTCAACAACTAAATCAATAGCTTACCTAGTTCGGGACTAGGCCTCGCTTAATCCTACCTAGTTCTATAAGCATAGCAAGTTTTGAAATAAATAAATAAAGCGATAATAGTCCACATAAAACATTTGCACGTTTCTCACCCCAAGTATTGAAAACATAGTTCAAGAGTAAAAGTGGGGCTATGACTCACCTCAAGTCCAGAAATCCTCAAAAGAAACGATAGAAGAAAGACGTAAGAAATCTCAAGCAACTCACGTAACGGCGACTACTGACTCGGCACTTCCTAACAATATCAAACCCGTTCAGAAATCATTTCCTCAAAATCAAATATTCCCATTCCCAAACGTATTCCATTTTACTTTCCAAAATTATCCATTTCTCGAATTAACTTCATTTTCATTTGAAATTCGATGTTTGGTATCCATACGGGTGGAGGGTCGACACAGCATAAACCAAAAAGCCTCAACAAAGAATATTAATAAAACAACTATAGGTCTAATGTTAGCCCAATATATTATTTAAATAATCATCGAAGCTTATCAAATCCGTCGATTTGGTAATCTCCCATATTTATTTACGTAATATATCGTTCCAAGATTATACCCAACCTAAAGCACATTGCACATAAGTTTCTATTTGGTATATGTCATAGTCCAATGAATTCCCTATATATATCGTCGAATCGGCCAAATTCCACGAGACATATAGTAATTTATTACCCTAAAATATATACCACATCCTATGGGCATCGTGGGATACGATGCCCATTAATATACCCATTTTATATCGTCAAATAACTCGATCTAGAATGAGTCATTCGATATATAAAATGTTTATATTAACCGTCATATATCCGTGACAACACAAAGTCACAATATAAAGCCCACTTGGACTTTAAAGACCCACAATTCATATAACTCGATAAGTTTCTAATTTATAAATAAAATCACATTTTTAATTATTATTTACCCGACTTATGTTTCGCCATTATTTATATAGTTATTATTTATAATAATATCTCGACATTTATTACACTATTTGCATAGTATAATAACTATCGTTTTATTATTATAACGTTTACTCGTGATCGTTTTATTATTAATATACGCATTTATATATATATATATATATATATATATATATATATATATATATATATATATATATATATATATATATATACGTTTAACACGTCTATATATACGTTTATAAACGATTATATTCTTAATAATATTATAACGAGTATTATTTTTAATATCGACTTTTAAATATTTATCGAGTCATAGAATTTGGTCACATGTCCGAGTCATGACCCTCGGCTCATAGTCCAAGTCCAAAGTAATAAGAATCAAGTTACAATATAAATCAACTCCGTCCAAACAATCCCATATCCACGTGCTACAACATGAGGGTCCGACTACGGTACCCGACTAACCTATCTCCGTCATCTAATGACCGTCTCACAATCGGTCCCCAAGTTCCACATTCGACAACACATCTCCAATATAACTCGTATCCCAATATACCACTTCAAGTTCAAAAATAATAAACTCATGGCCCAAAAATAATAACCACAACAAAATCAATACTTCGGCAAGTATGAATAACAACCGAAAACATAAACAATTACGGGTTGATTTACCAAGTCAACCCGGGTCAATATTACACCCGAAACAAGGTGCGTGAGTCCCACCCGAGACCATTAGGTCTCGGCTTGCTCTAGCTCGAGCCAACTCGACCCAACAGCCCCCCCCCATGGGTGTCGGCCGAATACCAAATGACCACAAGGTCGAACCAAACACAACCAAAAATGACTAAACATCACAAAATGATAACCAAACATCACCAATTCGAGCCCAAGATCAAGAATCATCACAAATCCACAACCAAAACCGAGATTAATACCAACCGAGAGCACAAGCTCTCGGGTTCACTTCGACCCATCGAAAATAAACACAACCCGGATACCAAACTCGATTTATGTCATGTTTTTATCAAAAACCCACTAGTATTTCATGTTTTTAACCATAGATCCGAAAGAAAATAATCAAACCCGTGACCCTTGGTCACGTTTTCACCAAAATACGGGTCGAACCCGTCCTACCTTTGATTCCCAAGACCAAATCGTGAAGAGACTTCAAAAACAATAAAGATGGTGATGATTTTTGTGATAAAACGAGTTGAAAAATTTAGTTTTAGGGCGCGTGTGGTAGTAGATCGGGTAGATTAGATGATGGAGATTCGATTTGTGGTGGTGGTGTTGATGTGGGAGTGGCGGTGAGATGGTGGCTGCCGATTGAAGGGGCGGCGGCTATGGGGTATTATGGTTTGGGTGGTGAGTAACTTGAGAGAGAGAGAAGAGAGTGAAATGGTGAGGGTGTGGTGTGGGTTGTGTGCTATAACCGGATCCACAAGGACGGTTTAGTGTAATTTAAAAAAAAAAAATCTTTTTATCAAACAATAATATTAATAGGGTGAGTAAGGTGGGCTAAGTAGCCCAATGCAAACACACGGGCCAAACCCGAAACCTTAAATAATCAAACCACTTTCTCCAACCGAACCCGTTTCAAAATAATAATAATATCCGAACCCATAAAAAAATAATTAAAATTGTTAGGTCAACCTAGTGCCGGAGTCAAAGTAGTGCCAAAATAACAATCTCAAAATAATCATCACGAACGAGTCAAACCAAACCATAAATAAATAATCAATCCTCATAATTAACATACGATCGAAATCAAGTATCAACGTTCGTAAAATATCTCGTCACAATAAACTTTCAAAAATTCTAAATTTATAATTTCAATGTAATGCGGGTTTTATAAAACGGCTCCCTATTTTGCCAGTTGTCACAGAAGTCCAGTCTAAAAAATTTAGCATCATTTTCGGGGTTGGGTCTTATTTTTGGGCCGTGGCTTATAATTTCAAAAACCTCCCTATAAGTCTCTACGCCAAACGAGACTTATTTTTGAAATTTAAGCCCCATATAAGCCCCTCCCAAACACACCATTAATGGAGGAAATAGTCTTCCTCATTATATATAGTTTAGATGGGCATACCACCTTACAAATCTCTACTACTTATAGGGTATAGTTGGCGAAATGGGTTAGGGCTTTTATTATAATCCGAAGTTGAAATTCGTATTTTTGTAAACTTGTTTGGCAAATGGGTTTAAGCTTAGGCTTATTGATGAGGCGAAAAATGAACCACTTTTAGGGGGTCATTTAAGCCCGAATCCGAGTTTATTTGATCAAATATTGCCCTAAATCGTTCCTTTTGTGATTTTAGGTACTTTGGGAGAGAAATCTGGAAAAGGAAGCAATTCGGACGTTTTTGGAGCATAAAAGTGAAGAAAACGCCAAAGTCTTAATTTTCCAAGCTGGGAACAGTAGGTGACGGCGTCAAGAGCAAATCTCATGAATTTCCATGACGACCCAGAACGGATTTGACGGTGTCACGTAGGAAGGGCGTCAAGAGTAAAAGAGTCATGACGGCCTGGAAGTGTTTAAGTCTTGACGGCGTCAGAAGTGGATCTAGGCAGTCCGAGGAGAGTTTTGGCGGCGAGGTGACGGCGTCACGTTGTTTGTCTTGACGCCGTCAGACCTATTTTTCTATATATAGTTTTCTATTTTTCGCACATTGAGAGAGAAGTTTTGGGAGAAACCCTAAGTACGATTTTGGTGTAACTTTACAGGTTTTTCAAGGGTTCCAACCCCTTGATACCTTGCATGATTAATCAAGATAAGTGTTCTTCTAATTCAATCAATATGTCTATGTGTTGGTTGTCTATATCTTGTTCTTGTCTTAATTCTATCATGCTAGGCTAGATCTCTTTTGTGTTTTCTTAGATCTAATGAAACCTAGATATTGATTATGTGTTGATTACTTGTTTATTCTTGTCTTGGATGAATGATTTATATGTTAGACTTAAGAAAACTGGCAGATCTCCAAATGGTAACATGCTTGAACGTCTTAAGAAAAACATGAACCGAGGCGCACTAGGTCTTTATTGGTTGTATTTAATGCATGAGCCACTGTTTACAATCCCTATAGTTGTGCTGGGCATGGTGTAGGAGGAGATAAGAGCTCATAGAATTGGGGAGTTATGTGTGCCACCCCATGAATGGTATTAAAGAATACGATCCGTCATCCATGCAATTATAACAAGTAATTAACGTGTAAAAGATATCTAGGGAGTAGTAAAATCTAAGTAAACACATTTTCTCCAATTACTGCTCACAACCCTAGTTTAATTAGTTTATTTTCATTTTTATTATTTTATTTTGATTGCATCTTAGTATTGAGTTAGTTGAATAGCAACTAATTCCGCCCACTCTTCAAAAAACCCGAGATTTTACTTGCTTTCATAAAAATATAAAAACACAAAAATAATCATCCCTCAACTTTAGAACTAGTATTTAGGCTTTCTAATCCTAGCGACACTATTCCTAAGCTGAACGATCAATCCCCCGGTACTTGTCACTATACTATACTACAACGATCAGGTACACTGCCTGGTGGGGGTTGTAAGCTTCTCGAGATCCCTCGAGAGGTAAAGCCTGTTGCGATTCCCACGCATCAAGTTTTTGACGCCGCAGCCCAGGAAATAGTTATTGTCTAGGTTAGAATTTCTTTTTATTAGGTCTACTTGCTAGATTCCTTTCTAGTAAGATTTTATTTTTATTTTTAGGTCTTCTTTAGTATATCTCATTTCTTTGTGCTTTTGTTCGTAACTCTTTACCATCCGACACCATGGAAGGTGGTAACATCTTTGAACCCATCATCCCACCACAACAAAACCCACCACTAGAACCCCTTAGGCCCCAAACCTTAGGAGAGTATTCCCGACCTAGCCACCAAGGCTACCGAAACACCATTGAGCTCACCGGAGCCAATGTGACCCCCTTGCGATCCGACACCATCCGGTTGGTGCAAAGCGGATGTGCATTCCATGGACTTCGTTCCGAAGATCCAAACCAACATCTTAAGGACTTTCTCAAAATCGTAGATTCCATAGACCTAGGTGTTGAAACTAGAGAGACTACCCGTTTACGCCTATTCCAATTCTCTCTACGGGATCAAGCTAGTCAATGGCTTGAGCGTTTACCCGCAGGATCCATCACTACATGGGATAATCTCACCACTCGTTTTCTTGCTCAATTTTTCCCACCGGGGAGAACTACTAAGCTTAGAAATGACATCTTGATGTTCCAACAACGTCAAAATGAATCTCTTTATGAAGCATGGACTCGTTTCAAGGACTTACTCCAAAAAGTCCTTCATCATGGCATAGATCTTTGGCTCCAAGTCCAAATTTTTTATGACCATATCGACATCTCCACCAGGCGAGCCATTGACCAATCGGCCGGTGGTAAGCTACGTGATCTAAGTGCGGAACAATCATGGGAACTCATAGAAGATCTTGCTCTCTATAACAATGAAAGTTGGAACGATCCCCGTGACTTGAACAAAACGGTCAAGGCAATATCCTTGCCTTCGAACAATTCTAGCACTCCCGACCGTAGGATCATGGAACTTGAGGACCAAGTCAAGTTTCTCATGAAATCTTACGATGCTCCTAAGCCTTCAAGCCAAGTGAACAAAATCACTTCTTCATGCGAATTATGTAGTGGTCCCCACGACACTCGTGATTGTGTGGAACTCCCCAGAACAGCTTTTGCGAACTACGCATCCACGCGTACCGACGAAGCGGGAGATAAGTGGTACACTTTCAAGCCCGAGCCAAACACATACGGTGATTCATACAACCCCTCATGAAAAAATCTCCCAAACCTTAGGTGGAAACAAAATCAACCCAATTCCTCCAATCCGCCTAACCGTTACCAACCAACCGGTCCACCATCCAACCGTACTTTCAACAACAATCCTTCTAACAACTATGGTAGTACCAACAATCTTGAAGGATTGATGTCAAAGTTTATGGCATCTCAAGAGGCTCGCATAGCTAGGTTCGAAACCGAATTCAACCAACAACAAACGAAGATGACCAACAAGATTGACAACTTGTTGAAAGCCCTCAACAACCAAGCATTAGTCACACCTAGGAAGGACACTAGGGACACCAATAACGGAAACCAAATTAAGGATCCCTCATCATCTAAACAGGTCCACTTTGTTAATGTTGTCACTGTTAAGCCGATAGATAAGGAGATAGAAGAGAGTGACAAGAATGAAGTTAGGATAGAAGCCGAGACTAAGGATGAGAATAGGGAAGTTGAGGTTGATAGTAGAGAGGAATTAGAGGAGGTAGAGCCTATAGAAGAATACTTTGATAAGTTGCCAACCAAGGAAGAACGGGAATACTATAAAGATTTATTCGATAGTCCCGAGAGAACATATATCTTTGGCGACCCCCTTATCAAAATGGGAGACCCCTCTAACATTAACATCCCATGCAATATCGGGCACATGCATATATGGAAAGCTTACATCGACCCTAGATCCCCCGTGAACATCATGACTAGGACTTATTACAATTGGGTGATGAAGAAGCAACTTAATTTTAGGATGATGCCTAATAAGAACCTGATAAGTAATTTTGTGGGAAGAGTGAAAGGATTGCATGTGATTATAGGGAATCTCACCTATGAGATCGATTTTATGATAGTTGAGGACACTCGTCCGGTGATAGATGCTTGCCTAAGTCAAATAATATTTGGGAAACCATTTGTTGAGGCCACTAGGATGAGTTATGATCTGACTTTAGGGATAGTTAGATTCAAGAAAGAGAATGATGAGGTTGCTTATCAAATGCCCTACAAGATTGAGCAATACCGCCTTCTCTCTAATTTCGAAAAAGGAACACAAGCAAGCGGCTTATTATAGGAATGAGGAGGATAGACGTAGAGGAGTAGAGTATGTTAGAAATAGGATGCTTGGTTTCTACAAAGAATGCTTGCAACTAGGTCCGGAATACAAAACTGGTTTAGAAGACGACCTAGAGAGTGAAACCAATGATGAAATCACGTAGTAACCCATGACCTTGAGTCTAGCTACAAGACTCGTAAATAAAGAAAAACGCTTCTTGGGAGGCAACCCATGTTTTGTGTGATTTTATTTGTTTGATTGTTATTTGCTTCCGTATGCATGTTTTATTTTTATTGTTGGTTGATCATGTTTCTAAATTAAATAGTAGAAATACTTTACTTTGTTGTTTTGGCCTAGTCTTAACTCCACCTAAAGGTATTTTTGCAAAAGATAAGTGTAAGGGGAAACCCCAAATATGTTTTTAAGAAATAAACCGATCATGATTCTCCACAATACTAAATGAACATGTGTATTCGTATTTGTTAGAGTCAAATGCTTGTATTGAGTCATAATGAAGTTTTGCAGGATTTTCCAGGAAGTAGGACCAAGTTTTTCCAGAAATTTTCCGGAAACTTAACATAAGAATTTCTGCAGGTCAATTCTGACGGTGTCAGGGGTTTACTCTTGACGGCGTCAGGAGTTAAAAATCTGGAAATTTTACCGGTTTTGTTTTTCTAATGGAGTCTTATGGTTTTTGTGAATTATTAAGTTTTATAATCTCCAGGGAATCTGCAAACTTCATTCCACAAGCATTATATCTTATCTTGTTTTCTAGGATTTAGTAACTTATATAGAATGCCGCCGATTTTACGCGAGGTAGTCTTGTCTATTTTGTCAGGTTTTACAGGTTATGTATGACAAGAAGATGATTTATTATCTGGAAGGGAAGCTTTGATTGTTCATTTTCTTGGAGGAAGATTTAACCTAGTCGTCCTATTATCCATACCGAGCGAATCAGGGGAGTATTTGATTTCATTCTCTTTACTTTTTCATTTTTACATTCTTTACTTGAACATTGGGGACAATGTTCATCTTAAGTGTAAGGGGAGGGTAAAAAGATGATACCTTACATATGCACTTTCGCTTGAGTTTGATTTGTTTGATGGTAGATGTGTAATAAAACTATGAGAAATACTTGTTAATGCAATTTTAGTGCCAAATTTAAATTTTTTTACAACATTTAGGAGTGAAACTTTAGCCATAGCAAGCGTCTCATGGATAGGAGATTGTATGACTAGCACATAACCGTATATTCAAAAAAATTTTCCACCCAAATATGTGAGGTTCGCCTTTAGATTTGATAGGAAAAGCATTTACTATTAGTGCTTATGAGTGTACCGGTAGCATTTAGATTCTAGAACTTGCGTTAGTGATGCATCCCGAGACCGCTAGTGAGACTACATTCATGTGGTAGGATTTACTACATAATAAGAGGCATTAGGATCACCCTTGTGTTAAACCCGTATCATAATTACTTGACCATTTAAGTCATATTACTTGGCTAGTTAAGTCAACTAATTTTTCCCACACCCTTAGCGTTGTACTCATTTTTAGTACACGAAACCCCTAGAACACCCCTCCGAGCCTATCTTTTCGTTTCTAACTTTAAGCATTTTACTTAAAGGAAGAATTTGTTACACCCCACTTAAATGTACAACCAAATCGCCTTAGCCTTCCGTGTATGCGCTCATTTTTAGTGCATTATTATTATTTGTTAAACCCTAAGTTAACTTTCTAATTGATTACATGGTTGCTAAGTCGAGTCATATCCTTGTACATATTGTTTTGGGACGATTGGGACTCATGGGAAAGTACTTATTTTATGGAGTAATGGGGAAAAACATCATTTATTACCCCCATATGTACGTTAATCTTAAAAGTGCTCAAAGTGTTTTAATTTTCTTAATTCGAGTCATTAGAATAGTTTATTGTAAAGTATGTAAAGATTCAAGTGTAAGGGAAATGTTCATTCCCTATGATATATTATTTTGGATGGTAGGGCAAGAGTGTATGCAAAAAAAAAAAAAAAAAAAAAAAAAAAAAAAAAAAAAAAAAAACATACGGACTACCATCCCTTTTCATTCTATGTTCATTTTATGTTTTTGTTATTTTTCATTTATTAGCTTAAGTCGAGTCTAGTCTTGGCTTAGCAACGCCATATTGTACATGTAATTGACTAAGATTGTTAACTCGCCACCAGTAAAACTTCCTTTATCCAACAAAACCATGTATTTCATATCCCTACACCTAACGTTACAACCCTTTAAAAGACCTCTTTGATAGTTTATCCTAGGTGCTTACGCCATGTGGTGGAGGTTTGATCCTTTCCCAAGCCTATGGTAATCTATTTTGCTATGACAGGTAGTGAGAGATATCTTCCGTTTCCATATTGTAATCTATACTTTATTACACCCGAGAGATGTGAGTATCTAAACACTATTTGTGAGGTGCTAGTGTATGACCTCCGTGCTTGTCTATTGATGTTTAGTGGAACGATTATTTGTTGTAATTACTTTTATATTAGTGTTAAATGACCCCTAACTTGTATTTTGAGTAGAATAAAAGCGCATTTGCTTGAGGACAAGCAAATCTCAAGTGTAAGGGTATATGATGAGGCGAAAAATGAACCACTTTTGGGAGGTCATTTAAGCCCGAATCCGAGTTTATTTGATCAAATATTGCCCTAAATCGTTCCTTTTGTGATTTTAGGTACTTTGGGAGAGAAATCTGGAAAAGGAAGCAATTCGGACATTTTTGGAGCATAAAAGTGAAGAAAACGCCAAAGTCTTAATTTTCCATACTGGGAACAGTAGGTGACGGCGTCAAGAGCAAAATCTTGACGGCGTCAAGAGCAAATCTCATGAATTTCCATGACGACCCAGAACGGATTTGACGGCGTCACGTAGGAAGGGCGTCAAGAGTAAAAGAGTCATGACGGTCTGGAAGTGTTTAAGTCTTGACGGCGTCAGAAGTGGATCTAGGCAGTCCGAGGAGAGTTTTGGCGGTGAGGTGACGGCGTCACGTTGTTTGTCTTGACGCCGTCAGACCTATTTTTCTATATATAGTTTTCTATTTTTCACACATTGAGAGAGAAGTTTTGGGAGAAACCCTAAGTACGATTTTGGTGTAACTTTACAGGTTTTTCAAGGGTTCCAACCCCTTGATACCTTGCATGATTAATCAAGATAAGTGTTCTTCTAATTCAATCAATATGTCTATGTGTTGGTTGTCTATATTTTGTTCTTGTCTTAATTCTATAATGCTAGGCTAGATCTCTTTTGTGTTTGCTTAGATCTAATGAAACCTAGATATTGATTATGTGTTGATTACTTGTTTATTCTTGTCTTGGATGAATGATTTATATGTTAGGCTTAAGAAAACTGGCAGATCTCCAAATGGTAACATGCTTGAACGTCTTAAGAAACATGAACCGAGGCGCACTAGGTCTTTATTGGTTGTATTTAATGCATGAGCCACTGTTTACAATCCCTATAGTTGTGCTGGGTATGGTGTAGGAGGAGACAAGAGCTCATAGAATTGGGGAGTTATGTGTGCCACCCCATGAATGGTATTAAGGAATACGATCCGTCATCCATGTAATTATAACAAGTAATTAACGTGTAAAAGATATCTAGGGAGTAGTGAAATCTAAGTAAACACATTTTCTCCAATTACTGCTCACAACCCTAGTTTAATTAGTTTATTTTCATTTTTATTATTTTATTTTGATTGCATCTTAGTATTGGGTTAGTTGAATAGCAACTAATTCCGCCCACTCTTTCAAAAACCCGAGATTTTACTTGCTTTCATAAAAATATAAAAACACAAAAATAATCATCCCTCACCTTTAGAACTAGTATTTAGGCTTTCTAATCCTAGCGACACTCTTCCTAAGCTGAACGATCAATCCCCCGGTACTTGTCACTATACTATACTACAACGATCAAGTACACTGCCTGGTGGGGGTTGTAAGCTTCTCGAGATCCCTCGAGAGGTAAAGCCTGTTGCGATTCCCACGCGTCACTTATTATTGCAAAATTACTAAAAAAGACATAATTAAATGAGTTTTTGTATATGTTAAATATTTTTGTAGGTAAATAAGTAATTTATCATTCAAAAAATTTTTAGCCCCTTTTAAAGGCTTTTGATTTCATAAGCCCGCATGACAAACTAGGGGTGAGCATCGGTCCAGAACCGGACCGGACCGACAAGACCGAGGACCGAAATAGCCAAAAAATCAAGACCGAGAATCGAACCGAATGTGATCGGTCCGGTCCGGTCCAACAAGGCCAAATAATCGGTTTGTGGTCCGGACCGGAGGACCGAATTAGCAAAAAATCCAATATCGAGGACCGGACCGAATGTGGTCGGTCCGGTCCGGACCGTTCGGGTCGTTTGCTCAGCCCTATGACAAACGATTCTTATTTATAAACCGACTTATTTTAAAAGCCTAAGCCCCCTTATAAGCCCCTTTCCAAACATACCCATAATGCATGCATATGCGTTCATTAAACTTAAATTTCTTAAAACTTAAGTAATGTTAGTTGAGCATTATACTCTTAACTAAAAATGATAATATTTACAACTAAATTAATTTTTTTAAATATTTTTTAATTCTTGAATTGTTATTATTTTTTGTTTATAACTCATTAACTTTTTTCTCGTATTGACTACAAATTGAACCCGTAAGTTTGAATTAAGAGTCAAACAAAACTCATAATTTCACAAGTATAATTCGTTGCCGCTATACACCGTCGATTTGCGTGGGTATCTGTATAGTATTATTCAATTTGTTCAAATCAAGATGCGGTATAATTTTTTTTGTTAAAACAGTAATTAAGTATTAACATTACACAAAGATCATCATTCTTTCTCTTCGTTACTATTAGAACGTTACAAACAGTGAGAAAAAAAAAAAAAAAAAAAAAAAAACGTGCAAAAACCATAATCAATTAAATCCCCCAAAATTTTCCATCTAAAAAAAACCCCAAAATTTCATAAAATCCCCAAAACCAATTAAATTTCCCTCCGGCCACTTTTCCCCCAAATCAAAACCCTAACCCTAACTTTTCAATCCCACAAAATTAACCTTCATTTCATAAAAAGTTGACATTTTTATGTAATATCTCCACTCTTTTCACAAAACCCATCTTTTATTTCCATCAATTTCATCAATTCTCATTTTAGTTACTCAAATGCAGGGCTTTGCGGCCAAAATACAGTCAACAGGAGCTAACATTTAAGTACTCTAATTAATCATTTAGGTTCCAATAATACAATGGTGATGGGTGAGATTTGGTGGATATTTGATGTTGGGTTTATTAGTATTGATGTGGGGATTGGGATTGTTGACTTTTGAGTCAAAACTATTATGACGGGTTAGTATACTGAATTTTTTGGGATTTTTGCTTGTGTAAACACCTTATCTTCGTATTGCTTTTTTTTTTTTTTTTTTTTTTTTTTTTTTTTTTTTAAGCAGTGATGAAGTGTGACTATGCTTATCTACTCAGTTTAGGGTAATTAAGCTCTTTGTAATTAGCAGTTTAAGTTTAGGATGAAATGTGGAGTATACGCAAGTGTATAATAATATTTAGGGGTGTATTTGGGAATTCGGATTTGTTAATGAATAAGTGTTTTCGGATGAAAAAAGGCTTATGCTTATATTATCATGATATACTGAATCGTCTGACATGTGATGGGGATGTTTCAGAATTGGATTGTTTTTTTAACAGATTATCTGCTTATTGTGTTTTTTGAGCAGAGACTATGCTTATCAACTTAGTTTAGGGGTGAAATAAGGTCTTTTCAGAAAGGAGTTTGAAAATGTTTAGTTTGAACTTGTTATTGTTGGCGGATTCAGAATCATAAGTTTAGCCTTACGGGTGAGATAAGCTGTTTTGGATAAGTAGATTTTCTAGTTATGAGTATAAGCTGTTTTATATGGTAATCCCAAACACCCTTTGTTGCGTTTTGATACAGTAGATCAGCAGTTTGAGTGTTTCGATATGATAATAGGCTCATTTGATGGTGAACTAAGCAGCAGCTATAAGTAACAGTTTCAGAGTTGCCTATTCAAACAGCTTATCCGGTCCCCTAATTAGCTGATTGCCAAAAACTTGAACAAATGCGATATCTGATTATCTGGTTTCGTTACTGTAGAAGCCTATCTACACACACTTATGGCAATTGCTTATTTCATGAAAGCATTAGCAGTATCCTCCTTAGAAGTATTGCTGTTGTATGCTGAATTGACATTAGACAACTCCTTAGAAGTATTACATAAAGGGACATTTATATTTTTCTTTAGGACAACCAGGGCTATTGGTTTCTTGATTAACATAGTCCATATTACATGATGTCATAACACTTTATCTTTCCCGAAAAGGTTTCTGATTCTATGTTTTTTCTAGACCAACATGGGAAGGTGGTCAGTATGACGGAGATGAACAAAGTTGATTGGCTGCTCTTCGATTAGCAATGGAATTAGGAGCTAATCATATCGATGTTGAGCTTAAGGTTCCTTTCTTCTTGACATTAAATGCGTCTATTCGTGCACATAGGCTCGTCTAAAGTACTATACTGTTATTCGTAACTCAAATGCAGGCCATTGATGATTTCAACAACTTAATCCATGGGGACAAGCCTACAAAGTGCAAACTCATAGTTTCTTCTTACAATTATCAAAATACTCCTTCGGTAGAAGAGCTTGGGAACCTTGTTGCCAAAATACAGTCAACAGGAGCTGACATTGTCAAGTTCGCAACAACTGCTGTAGATATAACTGATGTAGCACGGGTCTTTCACATACTGCTAATTCTCAAGTAAGCGGCGCAATTCATGCATGTAATTAAATTTGTAAATTAGATATAATTTTTTTCACGGTTTAGTTAGCTTACGTGGTTATTTAAGTACCTTAATTAATCATTTAGGTTCCAATAATAGCAATGGTGATGAATGAAAAAGGTCTGATGTCTCGAGTACTCTGCCCAAAATTTGGTGGATATTTGACATTTGGCACCCTTGAGCATGGAAAGGTATCGGCACCCGGTATTGCTTAAGTTTCCTGATTTTAGACAGTTAGGTCCTGACACAAAAGTATTCGGTATTATTGGGAAGCCAGTTGGACATAGAAAATCACCTTTGTTATACAATAAAGCTTTCCGATCAGTTGGTTTTAATGGAGTTTATGTACATTTGTTGGTGGATAATGTAAAGAATTTTCTTGATACTTACTCATCTACAGATTTCGCGGGGTTCAGGTTCAGTTTTGATCTATTTTTATTAGAGCTATTGCTTAAGTTTCCAGGGGTTTTTCCATCAAACCGACATGCTTTTTCTAATTTTGTACATAAACGAGTCTTTAAAGGAAGTTTTAGTGTACGGTTTCATTCATTTGATAACCGGAAAATTTAACATTATATATCAATCTAAATCACACGTATATACATCTTATCATTTTTTTATAATGTTGATCATTTTTGACCGTCAGTTTTTGTGTTACCGAATGCCCAAAACAGTTTTTGTGTTACCGAATGCCCAAACAGTCTACAGAGCGATCTTATAATGAGTCAAATGTTATAAAAAAAGTAGAATGGCTAAAAGGTACAAATGTGAAAGTACGTTGATATTCTATGGAACAAAACCCGTGTTTCTACTTTTCAGATTTGTAAAATGTTTCAATTTTGGATGCAGTGGTACCATTCCTCACAAAGAATCTTTATTTCAATGTTGTGATGAGGTTGATCCAGTTGCAAAGGTAGATTTCGCTCTTAATAAAAACTTAACTATTTAAGTAGATGCAGATAATGATTCAAGTATGTGACAGTCAATAGGAGCAGTCAACTGCGCCATTAGGAGGCCAAATGATGGGTGTTATATGGTTGCAATACGGACTATGTAGGCGATATTTCTACTATCGAAGATAGTCTACGAGGTTTCTTTCTGTACTTTCTATTAGAAGTGATAATATGGGCGGTTGGGTAAAAACTGTGCCTTTTGTCCACTTATAAAAGTTTCATATCATATTTCACGTGTGACTTTCTACCCATTTGACCCATTTGAGATTTACTTACAACACAAATTGGTACAACTGTTTACAGGTTCAGGCATTCAAAATGGTGCAACAGGATCACCATTGGCTAGTAGACTATTTGTGGTTATTGGTGCTGGCGGTTTTGGAAAAGCACTTGCTTATGGAGCAAAAGCGAAGGGTGCAAGGATTATGATAGCCAATCGGACCTACGGTTAGATTCTACTAGCGCTCACATTACCATTCCTAGTACTCGTACATGATTGCAAATAAAACATCACACTAGTTTTATTGCATTCTTATCAGTTCAGTATGGGTGAAAGCCAACTGCACGTTTCTCGTCATATTAATCAAATAACCAGTTGATAAAAAATTGATCATTGCGACTTCAAGTCACAGTCATCAAATAACCAGTTGATAAATTGAAATCCAAACACCCTCTTACATGCATAGTTAATACACTAAAGTTTCTCTTACTGATGATACTGCACAGATCGTGCTAGAGAACTTGCTGACATAATTGATGGAGAGGCTATATCTCTTGCCGATTTGAGCACTTGCAGTCTAGTAGGTGGTATGATACTTGCAAACACTACATCAATTGGTATGCAGCCAAATATAGACGATAATCCTATTTCTAAGGTACGGCTATCTACCTTTCTTCGGTCATATGTTTTAGAGATGGTGGTTTGCAGTTAGACATAATATGAGGTAAATATGTGCATGAGATAAAGTTTCTATTTTCTATTGTGGCAGGAAGCTTTGAAGTTGTATGCACTGGCATTTGATGCTGTGTACACACCAAAAATCATGAGATTACTTCGGTAAGCAGGAGAATGTGGAGCCATAATTGTACAGGGGTGGAGATGTTTATAGGAAAGGCATATTAACAATATGAGAGATTTAGGTCTTAAATCACTACATCAGTGCAATGAGGCTCTTATGGCAAGACACCTTTGGAACGTTATTTCTGAGAGGGAATCTATATGGGTAAAGTGGGTTAAAATGCATTGGCTTAGAGGTAAGAGTGTGTGGACTGTTGAGACCCATACTAATACCTCTTGGAGTTAGAAACAAATTCTGTCACTTAGAAATGCTAAAGTCAGCTTTAAAGAGAAGGTTGCAGACTTAATAAGGAATGGTGATTGGAGATGGCCAAGAAGCTGGAATGACAATATTGTTGATTTAATTAACACCCCTGTTCCTAGTGTTAATGCAGGTATTGAAGATAAGGCCGTTTGGATTAATAAGAAAGGCAAGGAAAAGAAGTTTGTTGTGCAAGAAGTGTGGAAGGAATTGAAGCCAAATGCTCCCAAGGTTATCTGGTTCAACCATGTATGGTTCTCCCAGTGTGTGCCTAGACACTGTTTTTCTTTGGATGGCTATCAAGGGCAGGCTCAAGACACAGGACAGGCTATCAAAGTGGTTTAACATACAAGACATGAAATGTCCTTTTTGCAGCCAATGTATGGATTCCCATTCTCACATACTTTTTAACTGCTATTATACTAGAAGGCTTTGGGAAAGGTTAAAAGTGATGTCAAATTTGGATGGTGTGTCTAATAATTGGGCTGAGGTTATATCTAGTATAGTGAATAGGCCTGCGAGGAATACTATTTGGAGTGTTGTTCAAAGGTTAGTCTTGGGGGCTGTTGTCTACTTTATATGGCAGGAAAGAAACTCAAGGCTTTTTGGTGGATATGGTAGGAATGAAGAAGATCTGTTAAATGTTATTATGGAGTCTCTGAGGTTTAGGATTATGGGATTAAGTTTGAAAGTTACCCCTGATGTTGTTAGAGCTTCTGAAATTTGGAAGTTTCCAATTGATAGAAGGCTTAAGTATAAAAGAATGTTGGAGGAGTTGTTAACTGATGATATGGTTATTGATGGTGAGCTTGGAAATGTTAATGATGCTGATGGATAGTAAGCTTTTAAGTAGTGAGTGAACAAACAGTTCACATGATGGGACTGGTTTTTTGAAGTGCAATGAAATTTATGACTGTGATGATCCAGGGGATTGTACACTTCTTTTATGTTGTACTAACTTTGATATGACTGTTGGATATGTTGGGAGGTTATTAGACAGGTTTGGTGGTATATTGACCATTGTGGGAATCTTAACTGGTGGTGCTATTCTCTTTCTCTGCCCGTTCCTGGGCAACCTTGTTGATCTCCTGAGTGCAGGTTGCTGAAATGTTCTAACACCATTGGTTGAGGGGAGGATTAGGGGAAAGTAGCACTCTTTTACTACCCTAAGGTTTTTCCCTTGTGGTTTTACTTTGGGTAGGTTTTTAAGGAGCCTATTTCCCCTAATCTGCTACATTGGCACTCCCCAACTTGTTGCTGTTTTGGATGTGATTATGCAAGCTGCAATGTTACTCTGATGTTTGCTGTTTCTGCTGAAGGTTGCTATTCTTGGTTTGATAGTTTTGTTGTTTTGCTCATGGCTGTGATATATTGGTCTATGTATTCTTCTATAGTGTTATGAGGTTTCAGATCATTGGTTATTTTCAGTGTATTGTGATGGATTGGAGTATTTAGGTTGGTCCCTTTACGGATTCAGAAGTATGTTGGGAGGTCCAACGGTTTGCACTCATTTGTATCTTGTTATTTCGTTTATTTGTATGTGGTTTGTATTTGTATTTGGATGATTTTGTAGTAAGTATGCATCTGAGCATGGGATGATGTCCAAGGCCATGAGCTTTTGAGCCAAAGCTGGCAAGTTAGGGATGTGTCCTAACTGCCATGTTGCTTTGTGCTTTTTCTTGTACTTTGCCTTTGGGCTTTCTTTTTCCTTAATAAATTTACCTTTTGGAAAAAAAAAAAAAAAAAAAAAAAAAAAAAGAGATTTACCGGGTTACCCGGTAGGGTTTTAAATGCAAAGTTATGATATTTCGTTCCTCTCCATTACGTCTAAGTTTTTGAAAAATGTACCACCATGCATCGTGGCCCTTTTGGGAAATGATTGCTGCCAAACACAATGATTGAAAAATGTACAGTTCATAAAGAGGGAAATGCAGAAATGGTCCTTATGGTTTGCCCAAATTGCAGAATTCGTCCCTGAGTTTTCGAAAGTGCAGGCGGCCTCCTTGTGGGGAAACTTTGGTTCCATTTTGGTCCCTGGCCACGGACTAAACTTGTAATTTTGAGCAAACCACAGGGATTAAACTTGCAATTTTGAGCAAACCACAGGACCACAACGGAACCAAAAACTCCCCACACGGAGGCCGCCTGCACTTTCTAAAACTCAGGGACGAAATCTGCAATTTGGGCAAACCACAGGGACCATTTCTGCATTTCCCTCGTTCATAAATGCAAGTTCAAATTTACACTTGATATGATAAAAAATCTCCAATTTAGCGTTTAACAACTGATTATTCGCACATAATCTGTAACAAAACCCACAGCCAAACAACCGGACACTTTCACATACTCACATTGTGATGTCACATGTAATGACTAATAGCACAGTTCCTCTCCATAAATATAAGGCCATTAGCATACGCGAACAATTCTAAACAACATGAAGTCTCAATGGTCACGCTAATTAACATGACCAATTTACAGAACTATTGAAACATACATTTTATCAAACACTGGTGTGCAACATTTTTAATCTCTGTTTCTAGGAATAGGAATACCGTATTCATATTGTTACTTTGACTTGCAGTGTGTTGATATTACACTTGCAACTTCTTCTATTCTCTCTGTAGTTAATCTTGTTGATTTCACTCATTTGAGTTAGAGATAAAATCTAACCCGAATAAATGAGTCAATTGCCTACCCTTTAGAAATGATTATCAGTTTATTTGGTAAGTTGACCGTTTCTGTTCAAATTACAGGATTTGCAACTTTCTTCTCTCGATGAAGACGGGTTGGATTTAATTCAACGACCTATAAATTAATGATTCTGCTGTTCAAATCCGTTGACCCTTGAGATCTTATAACGTAACCATAAGATATAAACTTGTCAGAAGTCTTAGTTTGTGATCCAAGAATCTGGTTTTACAAAACTACAGCCCAGATTTAACAAAATATCAGATGAAATTATTGTTAATATTGCAAGTCGATTACATGAAACCGTTTTAATGAAAGAAACCATTAATATCTTTGAGACATCAATTTTTGCCCGCAAGACGATTGGAGTAGTACAACCTGATTCTATGATTGGTAATTTCATTAATGTCTAAAAAACTAAGAGCGATTTGACTAATGTTAACATAGTTTGTTAGCTTAGCGTGACACAAAGAATATCTGATGTTTCCCTATGAATCATTTTTAACAAAACATAAACTTCCTCAAACTATGTTACAATAAAAGTTGTACATATTTTGCACCTGTAGAGCAACTTCGGTAGTTGCTCGAAAGCTGGAAGTACGAGTCCAGCACAATCCTTGTAATTGTCTGTCGAAAAGAAGCCAATTCGCTTTTCACATAAAACATGCATAAGATAAACCTTCAAACATAATTTTTATAATTATCCGGGTGCAACAATAAGGACCTTTTTCTGTTACACAAAGTAAAATCATAAAATACTAGCAAGATACAGCAGATAGTCCTTTTACAGTGGCCAAAACTCGAGGCCACATACAATGAGGCCAGATAAAGGTCCTTCAAGACTTGCAAATCTCATATTAATTGGAAAAGAGTCATTCTCAAGGTCACGAGTTGAGTTAAATTTCAATAGTTGAATCTCCATCCATCCATCTTCCCTTTGTTTTGGAACCCGAGTAAAATCATTTATATTCAATGGGGTTGGGGTAATAAAATAGAAAAAATCGGCCATGTTATTTTCTTGGTGGATTAAATCTCGTACTTTCACTGGAGAATGCAGCCCTTGGCAATTTTTTGAAATCTTGAACACAAAATAACACATGTACTCTGTATCGGGTGATAACATTTGACTTTCAATTGTGCATTTGATATGAAATACTTGTTGTGGTAAAAGCTCACACACTTTCCGAAATCTGCATGTGCGACATATATAATATGGTTATATACATCCTAAAAAAAGTCATTTGGAGACACAGAATACTAAATCCATATGGTAAAGCTTTTCAACCATCATTCACGAAATCTATAATATTTTATTTGTTAATGTATATTTAGGTTAGATTTAGTTGTTAATTAACATGGTTTTAAAGTTAGTTCAGAAAATCAAACCTGCATTTAGTTGATCTTCTTGAACTATAAAGATTCACGTCAGAAAAGTTGAATAAAGTTGCTTTTGCAGAAAGCATGAGAAGTTTCTTCTCGTTTACATTGCCCAACAAGATGATGTCCTCAGAGTTCGTGGATTTCTTAAATAGATTTTTCAACTTAGTTGGAAAATGTTGCGGTTGATCCACGCTGAAGTTTGATTTCAAGACTTGCGGGACTTCCTCCATCTTTCCAATGTCTTCAAGTTTCACCTATATAGAAATCATGTTATACCCATATTTGACCTTTTATTGTAAAAAAAATAATAATAAAAAATAAATAAAAAAATGAGGGTATTTCAGTCGTTTCACTTTTGCCCAGGACAAAAAGTGAACTGAAAGTTCCCAAAAACAAATTGGGCCAGCACCTTTGAAGTTACAGTGATTGCGTCCGTGAGTTAGACAAACCATAAGGACGGTTTTTTCAATTTACTCTATAATGTAAACAATAATTTAGAACACAACAAAGGAATGTATTTAAATTTACCTTCTCAATGGCTCGAAATTCAATGCCTTCAACATAAATTGCACCATCTCTATACTGGTAGGTTGAAAAGCTCTCCAGTAGAAACTCAAACACGACATCCTCTTTCTCGTTCGAGTATCGGTCCAACTCAATCATCATCCACTCTTTGTCTCTCCATGTTGCAAAATATGCATGTTGACTTTCGTTCCCCTTTTTATACTTAAGGTTAACATACATAGGTTTACTTGAAAATTTCGGTGAGTCAAAAAATTTGAAGACTAAAAAGGCCCCGTAACCAACATTAGGAGATGAAAATTGAGGTTTTGTCTTGATTTTGATGTTCAAGTTGGAAATATCTAACATCTCCACTGATGTCTCAAACCTGCACATATTATTATGCTTTCAATCATCATAGCTTTTATTTCCTAAATATACACTACTATTTTTGGATTTACAATTATTTTCAACACAAAAATTGACATAAATTCAATGTTCTAAGACAAGAGTTACATTTCAATATTAAGATTTATTGTGTCAATACTCATATAAATGATTATGGCCGTGAGAACATAATCATTTATCGTTGTGAGAACAAAGGACAAGAAAATTAGAACCTGAGACACATTATATGCAAATTCTACCATCTTCATATATGAACCTAATAATGGACGCAGAATTTGAGTTGGCCCAGTCAAGGTTATTACCCATTTAATTAGTGTTATTATATAGGGAGAGTTGCCAAGAAAGGAAACAAAAATACCAAATTTGCTAATGTGTGTATCGAATAATTTCTTGCTCATCAAAAGGCCTACGATAATCCAATTCAAAACAAAAAGAGATTCTTTTGTGAAAACTGAACATCTACTCATCTCCTTTTGATGTGCAAACAAGTACCTTTCAAGAATTTTACCAATTATATCATTCATAGCACTATAAGCACAAGGACGAATCCATGCTTTTGGCTTGTCATTCCTAGGAACAGCTTCAAAAATAAAAATCCTTGAGGGAATACATGGGCGAATATATGCTCCAATTTGTTTATTAAGTTTCAATTTTTTACTTTCTAGGGTCCAAATTATGTAATTATGAAGTAGATGTGTTATAATTATAACAGTTTAAATCTTATTAATTTATTATTTTCTCCATATGTATTTGTTTTTTATGTTTCAATTTTTACTTTCTAGGGTCCAAATTATGTAATATTGAAGTAGATATGTTATGTGACAACCGGCAGTTTAGGGAGCCATTTTAAAAAAAATCCGCATTTCGATATAAGTTCGTTTATAAATTTTATTTGAAATTTTCATTTCACAACGAACTTGTAAGACCTATTTTATGGAAATTTTATTTAATGACGTTATGGTATTCGAGAATTATGTTCATAATTCGTTTTTGATTATGTGATCGGTGATGTATACTTGAATTCTCACTTGGAACTACGTTGACTTTGGCACTAGGATTACCTAACGTAATTTTATGATTCGTCTTAACGAGCCGTTATTATTTTAATTGATTACGAGAGGTTCTCGTGTAATATGGAAATTTTAAAATGAGTTCGGGTTCGGGCCACGTGTTTTTACATTTACCCACATCACCCGCTCAATCGTAATAATATCTTATTATTACTATTATTATTATTATTATTACACTTATTATTATTATTATTGTTATTACAAAAAAAAAAAAAAAAAAAAAAAAAAATAAATAATAGAGTTAACTACAAATCCGGTCCTTTGGTTTGGTTCACTCACACAACACAAACCACACTCACTCTCTTTTCATCTCTCACCTCTCATCTCCTCATCCCCTCTTTGAAAACCCTAGCCGACAACTAAGGTCCGGCCACCACTGCTACACCACCGCCGATCACCACTCTACACCACCACCATCAATCGACTCCCCATCGTCTTTTCTATTAGATCTACAACAACACGCGCCCAAACTTGTGTGTTTTAACTTCGAATCCACCCCTACACGCTATTTTCTGCTTGCATCAAGGCCCTCGTGTTATTGCTTGTTGATACCGAAGGTGAGGACGAGTCACACATGATTGTGACTCGGCTATGTTGTGGTGTTTCTACACGGTTCTTGAGATCTAAGATGAAGGAAATGTATTTTTATAATAAAAACGTGAATCACATTAAGGTTTGGTATCCGGGTTATTGATTGTGGGTTCGATTCGAACCGTGAGTCCTTGACTCACGGCTTGGGTTTTAATCCGAGCCTTGGAAGTTTGATTGCTTGTTATTATGAGCCTTGGTCTCGGCTCTTGGTTTATGGCTCGCGTTGATGTTCTTACTTGGTTCGACTCATTAGAGTCGCGGCTCGACGCCGCGTATCTGCTAGTGTTGCCGTGACCTATATGGTCGATGTGGCAGTTAGTTGTGCTCCCTAGAGCTTTTCTTGTGACTCTTTGATGTTTGGTTCGAGCTATGTTTGGCTTGTGATGTGGCCGAGACTCAATTGAGTCGTATGGCCTCGGGTTCGGCTTGGTAAACCGACCCGAACACCAATTTGGTTAATTGTTATTTGTAGTAATTGTAAACTAATTGTTATATTTATTTAGTTACAATTGTTATTGTTATATTGATGTGGTATTTATTTCTCGGCCGAATATTTTGGGTCGAAATGGATATTGGTTTTTGGTTATGGTTTAATATTGAGGAGTTGTTGTCGAGTGGTATATGATATGAGGACCGGTTATGAGACGGTCGTTAGATAACGGAGATAGGTTAGTCGGGTACCGTAGTCGGACCCTATTGTTGTAGCCCGTGGTTGAGATTGTGATTGGACGGAGATTATTATTTATGACTTTGGTTTATTATTGGACTTGGACAATGAGCCGAGAGTCATGACTCGGACATATGACCATTTCGTGTAACTCAATAAATATTAAAAGTAAAACGAGAATAATAAAACTCGTAATAATAATTATTAGTAATATGAACGTTTATACGAAAGTATATACGTGAATAACGTATATATAACTATATAAACGCGTATATTAATAATAATAATAATCACGAGTCGTATTATAAATAATACGATTAGATACATATTAGGCTACGAAAGTGGCGTAATATTAATTAAACGTATTATTACTATTAGAAATTTGTGTTATAAACGGGAAACTCCCGACAATTATGAAACGTTTAATAAAAAGTCATTTTGGATATATAACGAATAAACTTATTGAGTTAGGCGAAATTGTCGTCGCACGGGTCCAGGTAAGTTATTATTTGCGACATTCGTGTTGTCTCGGATATATGACGACTAATATAGACGTTTTCTATAAGTAAATAACCACCCAACCGTAAGGTTGAGTCGGGTTGTTTGGTTATACGAAACGAATATGTTAGTGGGCATCGTATCCTACGACGCCCATAGGTTGTAGTATGTGTAAAGGGTAATAGATTGCGAGTGTATATATCGGGAAATCTGGCCAATTTGACGATATATACGAGGAATTTATTAAACTGAGATATATACTATATAGTAATTATGTGCTATGTGTTTTATATGTGCTTTAGATTGGGTGTAATCTTGGAACGGTATATTACGTAAATAAATATGAGGATTATCAAATCGACGGATTTGGTAAACTTTGGCGATTTATTTAAATGATATATTGGGCTAATATTAGATCTATAGTTTATTATATTTTTCTACGTGTGATCTTGTTGGTTTGTTTTGAGTCGACCCACCACCCGTATGGATACCAAACGCAAATACACCAAACTAATACGAAATGGATTTTCGGTAATAAAACGGATTCTCGTCCGGGTTTGGGAATATTATATATTTGAGGAAATGATTTCTGAAAGAGTTAATATTGTTAGGTCGTGCCAAGTCCGTAGTTGCTGTTTCGTGAGTTATCATACATCTTATTGCTACCTACCTCGTCTTGCTATATTTCTGGACTTGAGGTGAGTCATAGCCCCACTTTTTACTCTTGAACTATGTTTGCAACAATTGGGGTGAGAAACGTGCAAATCATTTTACGTGGACTATTATTGCTTTTATATGCTTTCTAAACTTGCTATGCGTATGGACTAGGATCTATTGTCAGCTTTAGTCACACCTTTTGTGTGTACTATTCAAGGTTGGCTTATTTGGTTATTTTGGATTGTCAGCTTTAGTCACATATATGTTGTGTGTACTATTCAAGGTTGACTTATTTAGATACTGTAGTGTGCACCTATAGGTTATTATTACTTCGGAGGTTATCCGAGTATTTATTGGTATTGCGGGGGTTACCCGAATACTTATGTTGTTACGGAAGGGTATCCGTGTGTTTTGGTTATTACGGAAGGGTTTCCGTGTGTTATGTTGAGAGCGGAGGGTATCCGCAGGCTTTTAGCGAATCCTTAGTCTAGCTAGCAAGCGTTTTGCGTTCATGTCCACTATATTATTAGTTGAATTTAAACCTATGATCTCACCAGCGAAAGCTGACTTTTAGCACGTTTTCTCAGGTAATTAAGTGTTGAGGTGCATGCTTGGATTGGAAGGCTCGGCTGTGGCACACGGTTATGGATCTATATTTTCTAAACTCTGATAATTAAATTTGGACCTACTGTTATTTATTTTGGGCCTAACTCTGAATGATGTTGGTATAAATGTAAACTCTAAAACCCCGTTTTGGTTGTGTTTTTATTATGTTTACTTTATCTCGTTCTATATTGTCTTGTGTTGGATACCAATCCCCGTAGCACCCCGAAAGCTTGTTGAGTCTTCCGCTGTATCGAATTTTGGGGGTGTTACAGATTGGTATCAGAGCCAAGGTTATAGAGAACTAGGTAAATAAACGCCTAAACTATAACCGTATTTTTATAGAAAATGATCCTTGACTACCGCCCGCCAGCCCGCCAAGCCGAAGCATCTTCTATTATTTGAGGTATTATGAGATATTTGAGATGATTTGAGGTTTATGGATTTTAGAAATAAGATGGCGTTCTTGAGGATTTATATGGTCTATATGTTTTATAAACATTTTTAGAAATGCGGTGTTTGAAATTCCTTTATTAAGATTATATGATATTATTTGATGTGTATATTTGGTACGATTTTATGAGTTGCGATTTAAGTTGTTTTGAAACACTTACACCTACCCTACGCCGTTGTCACAAACCCTGGCCTCCCATATGCCCGATGTCGTCGAGGATATTTTTACTGCACCGGTTTTACCTGCACAGTTCACGATGGCATCTGATGACCTTTACCAGATGGCCATGTCTTCAGCTACTGTATCACAGGCAGCTTCTACTTCAGCACTACCTGCTGCATCTACGCAGGGACCCTCATCTTCTTTAGGGCTCCCTGGTACATCGAGGCAGCTTACTCTTCATCAGGCTTTGGCTCGTGCGGCACCACGCTTTGCCCACCGAGCTACAGCACGCATGTCGGTACGCCCTACTCCATCACCTTTACAGATTGATGCTCACTCTCTTCTGTCTGAGGCGCCGCCCACATCATTGCGTCGTCGTCCTAGATCACCTACTACATCTCCACATGGTTCACCTAGTAGGAGACGACGAGTGATGAGGTACTCTTCCGATGAGGAGGAGGAGTACGAGGGTGAGGATGAGGCTGATGACCCTGAGCGGGAGGATGACCCTCAGGAGGCTGAGCATGGTGATGATGATGACCCTGAGGAGGAGGATGACCCTCAGGAGGATGAGATGCCTGATGATGATGATGATGAGTTAGCACCACCAGCTCAGGCTGAGGAGCCTGATTCACCTGTACACCCGATTGAGCCCGATTCACCTGATCATCCGTTCTTGTTTGAGTTGCCACCTGGTAGTCCCGTTGAGTCGGATGCATCGTCGGAAGTTTCTGCTGAGCATGCAGAGTTGGGTGAGGTTGGCAGGTTGTGGGCTCGGATTACTGAGCTTAGTGACAGAGTTGCACACGTATCTGATCGACTTGAGAGAGTTATTGGAGAGTTTTTAGCAGATTTGAGAGTTGATTTGACTGTCGCTGTGGGCAGGGCTACTGAGCTGAGGAGAAGATCCGAACGTCGTTACTGGTACGTTCCTCCTCAATAATCGTTATGCTTCCATACTGTTTGATACTGGTGCCGATAGGAGTTTTGTGTCCACTACATTTGCACCCTTACTAGACAAACCCCCGATGGCCTTAGGGATTGGATGTGATATTGAGTTAGCTAATGGAAACCTAGAAAGGATTAATACCATCATTCGCGGTTGCACGTTAAATTTCTTGAACCACCCTTTCAACATAGATCTTCTACCCGTCACGTTAGGAAGTTTTGATGTAATCATTGGTATGGATTGGTTGTCGAAGTATCGTGCTCACATACTTTGCGACGAGAAGATCGTGCGTGTACCATACGGAAAGGAGGTCCTAAATATATTAGGAGACCGAAAGGATTCTAGGAGCCCATCCCGATTGGCAATGATTTCTTGCACTAAGTTACCGAAGCTAATGGAGAAGAGACGTTATCTTTTCTTAGCTCAAATTTCTGAGAAGGGAGAGACGAAGAAAAAGGAAAGGTGCATTGGAGATGTGCCTATAGTTCGTGATTTTCCTGATGTGTTTCCCGATGATTTGCCGGGAATCCCACTAAGTAGGCAAGTGGAGTTTCAGATTGAGTTGATACCTGGTGCTGCACCTGTAGCACGAGCACCTTATCGTCTCGCACCTACTGAACTGGAAGAGTTGTCGAAACAATTGGCGGAGTTAGCCGAAAAGGGGTTCATAAGACCAAGTTCTTCACCTTGGGGAGCCCTAGTCTTGTTTGTGAAGAAGAAGGATGGATCGTTTCGTATGTGTATTGACTATAGAGAGTTGAATAAGTTAACGGTGAAGAATCGATACCCGTTACCTAGGATCGATGATTTGTTCGATCAACTTCAAGGATCAAGTGTGTATTCGAAGATCGATTTGAGATCGGGATATCATCAACTTCGAGTTCGTGAGGAGGATATTCCGAAAACGGCTTTCAGAACCCGTTACGGGCATTACGAGTTTCAGGTGATGCCGTTTGGGTTGACTAATGCACCAGCCATATTCATGGATCTCATGAATCGCGTGTGTAAGCCATACTTGGATAAGTTCGTAATTGTATTCATCGATGACATTCTGATTTATTCAAAGAGTGAGAAAGAGCATGAGGAGCATTTAAGACTCATTTTGGAATTGCTCAGGAAGGAGAAACTTTATGCCAAGTTTTCGAAATGTGAATTTTGGATTCCGACTGTACAATTTTTGGGTCACGTGATTGATAGACAAGGAGTCCACGTGGATCCTGCAAAAATTGAAGCAATAAAAGATTGGGCTGCACCTACAACCCCAACCGAAGTTCGTCAATTTTTGGGTTTAGCTGGCTATTACCGAAGATTCATCGAGGGATTTTCGAAGATAGCTAAACCATTGACCAAATTGACTCAAAAGAGTGTTACGTATGAATGGGGAGATAAAGAAGAGGAAGCGTTTCAATTGCTTAAGAAAATGTTGTGTAGTGCTCCTATCTTAGCGTTACCAGAAGGTAACGAGGATTTCGTCGTCTATTGCGACGCTTCACATAAAGGCTTAGGAGCCGTGTTAATGCAACGAGAGAAGGTGATAGCTTATGCTTCCCGACAGCTCAAAAAGCATGAGAAAAACTACACTACCCATGATTTGGAGCTCGGTGCTGTGGTTTTTGCTTTAAGAATATGGAGACATTACTTGTATGGAACCAAGTGTGTTGCATTTACTGACCATAAAAGTCTACAACACATCTTGAAGCAAAAAGAGCTCAACATGAGACAACGACGTTGGATCGAGTTGCTAAGCGATTATGATTGTGAAATTCGCTACCATCCTGGTAAAGCAAACGTTGTTGCTGATGCTCTTAGTCGAAAGGAAAGAATACCACCATTACGAGTTAAGTCATTGGGAATGACTATCGTATCGCCATTACCATCTCAGATACTCGAAGCTCAAACGGAAGCATTGAAAGCAGAAAATAGATCTGCCGAGAACATATTTGGAATGGCTGATAATGAGAAAGGATTTGTTAAGCGTTCGGATGGATTGTTATGTTTTGAAGATCGGATTTGGGTACCGTCATATGGAGAAATTCGAGAATTGATTATGCATGAGTCGCATAAGTCAAAGTACTCCATTCACCCTGGTTCCGATAAAATGTACCAAGATCTTAAGAAGTTCTATTGGTGGCCAAATATGAAGGCAGAAATAGCGTCGTACGTTAGTAAGTGCTTGACATGCGCCAAGGTTAAGGCTGAACACCAGAGACCGTCAGGACTGCTAACGCAACCAGAACTTCCAGTCTGGAAATGGGTGCGGATTACTATGGACTTCATTACCAAATTACCGAGGACGGCTAGCGGTTGTGACGCTATCTGGGTAATTGTGGACCGTCTGACAAAGTCTGCTCATTTCTTAGCTATTAGTGAAGATGATAGTGTGGATAAGCTTGCAAGGTTATATGTGAAGGAAATTATTTCGCGTCATGGAGTTCCGATATCTATTATTTCGGATCGTGATAGTCGTTTCACGTCAGCTTTGTGGCGATCACTTCAAACGGCTTTGGGGACGAGGCTTGATATGAGTACTGCATATCATCCCCAAACCGATGGTCAAAGTGAGAGGATCATTCAGACGTTAGAGGATATGCTTCGTGCATGCATCATAGACTTTGGTAAAGGCTGGGAGAAGTATTTACCCCTTGCGGAATTCTCCTATAATAACAGCTACCACACAAGTCTTAAGGCTGCACCATTCGAAGCTTTGTATGGCAGAAAGTGTCGTTCGCCTATTGGTTGGGCAGAAGTTGGAGATAGTCAACTTACAGGCCCTGAGCTTATTTTTGGAAACTACCGAGAAAGTGACTCAGATTCGTGATCGGTTGCAAGCCGCCAGAGATAGGCAGAGGAGCTACGCCGATCAGAGACGTAAACCTTTAGAGTTCCAGGTTGGAGACAAAGTGATGCTGAAAGTCTCGCCTTGGAAAGGTGTAATACGTTTCGGGAAACGTGGTAAACTCAACCCGCGCTACATTTGACCATTCTTGATCTTAGAAAGAATTGGGCCCGTGGCTTATAGGTTGGAATTACCGTCTGAACTGAGCAAAGTTCATGACGTGTTTCACGTGAGTAATTTGAAGAAATGTCTTTCTGATGAAATGCCCGTCATTCCAATGAGGGACATTCGTATTGATGAGAAATTGAATTTCGTGGAGGAGCCGATCGAGATTTTAGATCGTGAAGTTAAACGACTCAAGAGGAGTCACATTCCGCTCGTCAAGGTTCGTTGGAATTCCCGACATGGACCAGAATTCACGTGGGAAAGTGAGGACGAGTTCAGGAAGAGATATCCGAAGCTTTTCACTTCGTAGATGGACATTTTTCCGAGTGAAACCCGGGACGGGTTTCCTTCTGAGACGGGGAGGATGTGACAACCGGCAGTTTAGGGAGCCATTTTAAAAAAAATCCGCATTTCGATATAAGTTCGTTTATAAATTTTATTTGAAATTTTCATTTCACAACGAACTTGTAAGACCTATTTTATGGAAATTTTATTTAATGACGTTATGGTATTCGAGAATTATGTTCATAATTCGTTTTTGATTATGTGATCGGTGATGTATACTTGAATTCTCACTTGGAACTACGTTGACTTTGGCACTAGGATTACCTAACGTAATTTTATGATTCGTCTTAACGAGCCGTTATTATTTTAATTGATTACGAGAGGTTCTCGTGTAATATGGAAATTTTAAAATGAGTTCGGGTTCGGGCCACGTGTTTTTACATTTACCCACATCACCCGCTCAATCGTAATAATATCTTATTATTACTATTATTATTATTATTATTACACTTATTATTATTATTATTGTTATTACAAAAAAAAAAAAAATAAAAAAAAAAAAATAAATAATAGAGTTAACTACAAATCCGGTCCTTTGGTTTGGTTCACTCACACAACACAAACCACACTCACTCTCTTTTCATCTCTCACCTCTCATCTCCTCATCCCCTCTTTGAAAACCCTAGCCGACAACTAAGGTCCGGCCACCACTGCTACACCACCGCCGATCACCACTCTACACCACCACCATCAATCGACTCCCCATCGTCTTTTCTATTAGATCTACAACAACACGCGCCCAAACTTGTGTGTTTTAACTTCGAATCCACCCCTACACGCTATTTTCTGCTTGCATCAAGGCCCTCGTGTTATTGCTTGTTGATACCGAAGGTGAGGACGAGTCACACATGATTGTGACTCGGCTATGTTGTGGTGTTTCTACACGGTTCTTGAGATCTAAGATGAAGGAAATGTATTTTTATAATAAAAACGTGAATCACATTAAGGTTTGGTATCCGGGTTATTGATTGTGGGTTCGATTCGAACCGTGAGTCCTTGACTCACGGCTTGGGTTTTAATCCGAGCCTTGGAAGTTTGATTGCTTGTTATTATGAGCCTTGGTCTCGGCTCTTGGTTTATGGCTCGCGTTGATGTTCTTACTTGGTTCGACTCATTAGAGTCGCGGCTCGACGCCGCGTATCTGCTAGTGTTGCCGTGACCTATATGGTCGATGTGGCAGTTAGTTGTGCTCCCTAGAGCTTTTCTTGTGACTCTTTGATGTTTGGTTCGAGCTATGTTTGGCTTGTGATGTGGCCGAGACTCAATTGAGTCGTATGGCCTCGGGTTCGGCTTGGTAAACCGACCCGAACACCAATTTGGTTAATTGTTATTTGTAGTAATTGTAAACTAATTGTTATATTTATTTAGTTACAATTGTTATTGTTATATTGATGTGGTATTTATTTCTCGGCCGAATATTTTGGGTCGAAATGGATATTGGTTTTTGGTTATGGTTTAATATTGAGGAGTTGTTGTCGAGTGGTATATGATATGAGGACCGGTTATGAGACGGTCGTTAGATAACGGAGATAGGTTAGTCGGGTACCGTAGTCGGACCCTATTGTTGTAGCCCGTGGTTGAGATTGTGATTGGACGGAGATTATTATTTATGACTTTGGTTTATTATTGGACTTGGACAATGAGCCGAGAGTCATGACTCGGACATATGACCATTTCGTGTAACTCAATAAATATTAAAAGTAAAACGAGAATAATAAAACTCGTAATAATAATTATTAGTAATATGAACGTTTATACGAAAGTATATACGTGAATAACGTATATATAACTATATAAACGCGTATATTAATAATAATAATAATCACGAGTCGTATTATAAATAATACGATTAGATACATATTAGGCTACGAAAGTGGCGTAATATTAATTAAACGTATTATTACTATTAGAAATTTGTGTTATAAACGGGAAACTCCCGACAATTATGAAACGTTTAATAAAAAGTCATTTTGGATATATAACGAATAAACTTATTGAGTTAGGCGAAATTGTCGTCACACGGGTCCAGGTAAGTTATTATTTGCGACATTCGTGTTGTCTCGGATATATGACGACTAATATAGACGTTTTCTATAAGTAAATAACCACCCAACCGTAAGGTTGAGTCGGGTTGTTTGGTTATACGAAACGAATATGTTAGTGGGCATCGTATCCTACGACGCCCATAGGTTGTAGTATGTGTAAAGGGTAATAGATTGCGAGTGTATATATCGGGAAATCTGGCCAATTTGACGATATATACGAGGAATTTATTAAACTGAGATATATACTATATAGTAATTATGTGCTATGTGTTTTATATGTGCTTTAGATTGGGTGTAATCTTGGAACAGTATATTACGTAAATAAATATGAGGATTATCAAATCGACGGATTTGGTAAACTTTGGCGATTTATTTAAATGATATATTGGGCTAATATTAGATCTATAGTTTATTATATTTTTCTACGTGTGATCTTGTTGGTTTGTTTTGAGTCGACCCACCACCCGTATGGATACCAAACGCAAATACACCAAACTAATACGAAATGGATTTTCGGTAATAAAACGGATTCTCGTCCGGGTTTGGGAATATTATATATTTGAGGAAATGATTTCTGAAAGAGTTAATATTGTTAGGTCGTGCCAAGTCCGTAGTTGCTGTTTCGTGAGTTATCATACATCTTATTGCTACCTACCTCGTCTTGCTATATTTCTGGACTTGAGGTGAGTCATAGCCCCACTTTTTACTCTTGAACTATGTTTGCAACGATTGGGGTGAGAAACGTGCAAATCATTTTACGTGGACTATTATCGCTTTTATATGCTTTCTAAACTTGCTATGCGTATGGACTAGGATCTATTGTCAGCTTTAGTCACACCTTTTGTGTGTACTATTCAAGGTTGGCTTATTTGGTTATTTTGGATTGTCAGCTTTAGTCACATATATGTTGTGTGTACTATTCAAGGTTGACTTATTTAGATACTGTAGTGTGCACCTATAGGTTATTATTACTTCGGAGGTTATCCGAGTATTTATTGGTATTGCGGGGGTTACCCGAATACTTATGTTGTTACGGAAGGGTATCCGTGTGTTTTGGTTATTACGGAAGGGTTTCCGTGTGTTATGTTGAGAGCGGAGGGTATCCGCAGGCTTTTAGCGAATCCTTAGTCTAGCTAGCAAGCGTTTTGCGTTCATGTCCACTATATTATTAGTTGAATTTAAACCTATGATCTCACCAGCGAAAGCTGACTTTTAGCACGTTTTCTCAGGTAATTAAGTGTTGAGGTGCATGCTTGGATTGGAAGGCTCGGCTGTGGCACACGGTTATGGATCTATATTTTCTAAACTCTGATAATTAAATTTGGACCTACTGTTATTTATTTTGGGCCTAACTCTGAATGATGTTGGTATAAATGTAAACTCTAAAACCCCGTTTTGGTTGTGTTTTTATTATGTTTACTTTATCTCGTTCTATATTGTCTTGTGTTGGATACCAATCCCCGTAGCACCCCGAAAGCTTGTTGAGTCTTCCGCTGTATCGAATTTTGGGGGTGTTACAGATTGGTATCAGAGCCAAGGTTATAGAGAACTAGGTAAATAAACGCCTAAACTATAACCGTATTTTTATAGAAAATGATCCTTGACTACCGCCCGCCAGCCCGCCAAGCCGAAGCATCTTCTATTATTTGAGGTATTATGAGATATTTGAGATGATTTGAGGTTTATGGATTTTAGAAATAAGATGGCGTTCTTGAGGATTTATATGGTCTATATGTTTTATAAACATTTTTAGAAATGCGGTGTTTGAAATTCCTTTATTAAGATTATATGATATTATTTGATGTGTATATTTGGTACGATTTTATGAGTTGCGATTTAAGTTGTTTTGAAACACTTACACCTACCCTACGCCGTTGTCACAAACCCTGGCCTCCCATATGCCCGATGTCGTCGAGGATATTTTTACTGCACCGGTTTTACCTGCACAGTTCACGATGGCATCTGATGACCTTTACCAGATGGCCATGTCTTCAGCTACTGTATCACAGGCAGCTTCTACTTCAGCACTACCTGCTGCATCTACGCAGGGACCCTCATCTTCTTTAGGGCTCCCTGGTACATCGAGGCAGCTTACTCTTCATCAGGCTTTGGCTCGTGCGGCACCACGCTTTGCCCACCGAGCTACAGCACGCATGTCGGTACGCCCTACTCCATCACCTTTACAGATTGATGCTCACTCTCTTCTGTCTGAGGCGCCGCCCACATCATTGCGTCGTCGTCCTAGATCACCTACTACATCTCCACATGGTTCACCTAGTAGGAGACGACGAGTGATGAGGTACTCTTCCGATGAGGAGGAGGAGTACGAGGGTGAGGATGAGGCTGATGACCCTGAGCGGGAGGATGACCCTCAGGAGGCTGAGCATGGTGATGATGATGACCCTGAGGAGGAGGATGACCCTCAGGAGGATGAGATGCCTGATGATGATGATGATGAGTTAGCACCACCAGCTCAGGCTGAGGAGCCTGATTCACCTGTACACCCGATTGAGCCCGATTCACCTGATCATCCGTTCTTGTTTGAGTTGCCACCTGGTAGTCCCGTTGAGTCGGATGCATCGTCGGAAGTTTCTGCTGAGCATGCAGAGTTGGGTGAGGTTGGCAGGTTGTGGGCTCGGATTACTGAGCTTAGTGACAGAGTTGCACACGTATCTGATCGACTTGAGAGAGTTATTGGAGAGTTTTTAGCAGATTTGAGAGTTGATTTGACTGTCGCTGTGGGCAGGGCTACTGAGCTGAGGAGAAGATCCGAACGTCGTTACTGGTACGTTCCTCCTCAATAATCGTTATGCTTCCATACTGTTTGATACTGGTGCCGATAGGAGTTTTGTGTCCACTACATTTGCACCCTTACTAGACAAACCCCCGATGGCCTTAGGGATTGGATGTGATATTGAGTTAGCTAATGGAAACCTAGAAAGGATTAATACCATCATTCGCGGTTGCACGTTAAATTTCTTGAACCACCCTTTCAACATAGATCTTCTACCCGTCACGTTAGGAAGTTTTGATGTAATCATTGGTATGGATTGGTTGTCGAAGTATCGTGCTCACATACTTTGCGACGAGAAGATCGTGCGTGTACCATACGGAAAGGAGGTCCTAAATATATTAGGAGACCGAAAGGATTCTAGGAGCCCATCCCGATTGGCAATGATTTCTTGCACTAAGTTACCGAAGCTAATGGAGAAGAGACGTTATCTTTTCTTAGCTCAAATTTCTGAGAAGGGAGAGACGAAGAAAAAGGAAAGGTGCATTGGAGATGTGCCTATAGTTCGTGATTTTCCTGATGTGTTTCCCGATGATTTGCCGGGAATCCCACTAAGTAGGCAAGTGGAGTTTCAGATTGAGTTGATACCTGGTGCTGCACCTGTAGCACGAGCACCTTATCGTCTCGCACCTACTGAACTGGAAGAGTTGTCGAAACAATTGGCGGAGTTAGCCGAAAAGGGGTTCATAAGACCAAGTTCTTCACCTTGGGGAGCCCTAGTCTTGTTTGTGAAGAAGAAGGATGGATCGTTTCGTATGTGTATTGACTATAGAGAGTTGAATAAGTTAACGGTGAAGAATCGATACCCGTTACCTAGGATCGATGATTTGTTCGATCAACTTCAAGGATCAAGTGTGTATTCGAAGATCGATTTGAGATCGGGATATCATCAACTTCGAGTTCGTGAGGAGGATATTCCGAAAACGGCTTTCAGAACCCGTTACGGGCATTACGAGTTTCAGGTGATGCCGTTTGGGTTGACTAATGCACCAGCCATATTCATGGATCTCATGAATCGCGTGTGTAAGCCATACTTGGATAAGTTCGTAATTGTATTCATCGATGACATTCTGATTTATTCAAAGAGTGAGAAAGAGCATGAGGAGCATTTAAGACTCATTTTGGAATTGCTCAGGAAGGAGAAACTTTATGCCAAGTTTTCGAAATGTGAATTTTGGATTCCGACTGTACAATTTTTGGGTCACGTGATTGATAGACAAGGAGTCCACGTGGATCCTGCAAAAATTGAAGCAATAAAAGATTGGGCTGCACCTACAACCCCAACCGAAGTTCGTCAATTTTTGGGTTTAGCTGGCTATTACCGAAGATTCATCGAGGGATTTTCGAAGATAGCTAAACCATTGACCAAATTGACTCAAAAGAGTGTTACGTATGAATGGGGAGATAAAGAAGAGGAAGCGTTTCAATTGCTTAAGAAAATGTTGTGTAGTGCTCCTATCTTAGCGTTACCAGAAGGTAACGAGGATTTCGTCGTCTATTGCGACGCTTCACATAAAGGCTTAGGAGCCGTGTTAATGCAACGAGAGAAGGTGATAGCTTATGCTTCCCGACAGCTCAAAAAGCATGAGAAAAACTACACTACCCATGATTTGGAGCTCGGTGCTGTGGTTTTTGCTTTAAGAATATGGAGACATTACTTGTATGGAACCAAGTGTGTTGCATTTACTGACCATAAAAGTCTACAACACATCTTGAAGCAAAAAGAGCTCAACATGAGACAACGACGTTGGATCGAGTTGCTAAGCGATTATGATTGTGAAATTCGCTACCATCCTGGTAAAGCAAACGTTGTTGCTGATGCTCTTAGTCGAAAGGAAAGAATACCACCATTACGAGTTAAGTCATTGGGAATGACTATCGTATCGCCATTACCATCTCAGATACTCGAAGCTCAAACGGAAGCATTGAAAGCAGAAAATAGATCTGCCGAGAACATATTTGGAATGGCTGATAATGAGAAAGGATTTGTTAAGCGTTCGGATGGATTGTTATGTTTTGAAGATCGGATTTGGGTACCGTCATATGGAGAAATTCGAGAATTGATTATGCATGAGTCGCATAAGTCAAAGTACTCCATTCACCCTGGTTCCGATAAAATGTACCAAGATCTTAAGAAGTTCTATTGGTGGCCAAATATGAAGGCAGAAATAGCGTCGTACGTTAGTAAGTGCTTGACATGCGCCAAGGTTAAGGCTGAACACCAGAGACCGTCAGGACTGCTAACGCAACCAGAACTTCCAGTCTGGAAATGGGTGCGGATTACTATGGACTTCATTACCAAATTACCGAGGACGGCTAGCGGTTGTGACGCTATCTGGGTAATTGTGGACCGTCTGACAAAGTCTGCTCATTTCTTAGCTATTAGTGAAGATGATAGTGTGGATAAGCTTGCAAGGTTATATGTGAAGGAAATTATTTCGCGTCATGGAGTTCCGATATCTATTATTTCGGATCGTGATAGTCGTTTCACGTCAGCTTTGTGGCGATCACTTCAAACGGCTTTGGGGACGAGGCTTGATATGAGTACTGCATATCATCCCCAAACCGATGGTCAAAGTGAGAGGATCATTCAGACGTTAGAGGATATGCTTCGTGCATGCATCATAGACTTTGGTAAAGGCTGGGAGAAGTATTTACCCCTTGCGGAATTCTCCTATAATAACAGCTACCACACAAGTCTTAAGGCTGCACCATTCGAAGCTTTGTATGGCAGAAAGTGTCGTTCGCCTATTGGTTGGGCAGAAGTTGGAGATAGTCAACTTACAGGCCCTGAGCTTATTTTTGGAAACTACCGAGAAAGTGACTCAGATTCGTGATCGGTTGCAAGCCGCCAGAGATAGGCAGAGGAGCTACGCCGATCAGAGACGTAAACCTTTAGAGTTCCAGGTTGGAGACAAAGTGATGCTGAAAGTCTCGCCTTGGAAAGGTGTAATACGTTTCGGGAAACGTGGTAAACTCAACCCGCGCTACATTTGACCATTCTTGATCTTAGAAAGAATTGGGCCCGTGGCTTATAGGTTGGAATTACCGTCTGAACTGAGCAAAGTTCATGACGTGTTTCACGTGAGTAATTTGAAGAAATGTCTTTCTGATGAAATGCCCGTCATTCCAATGAGGGACATTCGTATTGATGAGAAATTGAATTTCGTGGAGGAGCCGATCGAGATTTTAGATCGTGAAGTTAAACGACTCAAGAGGAGTCACATTCCGCTCGTCAAGGTTCGTTGGAATTCCCGACATGGACCAGAATTCACGTGGGAAAGTGAGGACGAGTTCAGGAAGAGATATCCGAAGCTTTTCACTTCGTAGATGGACATTTTTCCGAGTGAAACCCGGGACGGGTTTCCTTCTGAGACGGGGAGGATGTGACAACCGGCAGTTTAGGGAGCCATTTTAAAAAAAATCCGCATTTCGATATAAGTTCGTTTATAAATTTTATTTGAAATTTTCATTTCACAACGAACTTGTAAGACCTATTTTATGGAAATTTTATTTAATGACGTTATGGTATTCGAGAATTATGTTCATAATTCGTTTTTGATTATGTGATCGGTGATGTATACTTGAATTCTCACTTGGAACTACGTTGACTTTGGCACTAGGATTACCTAACGTAATTTTATGATTCGTCTTAACGAGCCGTTATTATTTTAATTGATTACGAGAGGTTCTCGTGTAATATGGAAATTTTAAAATGAGTTCGGGTTCGGGCCACGTGTTTTTACATTTACCCACATCACCCGCTCAATCGTAATAATATCTTATTATTACTATTATTATTATTATTATTACACTTATTATTATTATTATTGTTATTACAAAAAAAAAAAAAATAAAAAAATAAAAATAAATAATAGAGTTAACTACAAATCCGGTCCTTTGGTTTGGTTCACTCACACAACACAAACCACACTCACTCTCTTTTCATCTCTCACCTCTCATCTCCTCATCCCCTCTTTGAAAACCCTAGCCGACAACTAAGGTCCGGCCACCACTGCTACACCACCGCCGATCACCACTCTACACCACCACCATCAATCGACTCCCCATCGTCTTTTCTATTAGATCTACAACAACACGCGCCCAAACTTGTGTGTTTTAACTTCGAATCCACCCCTACACGCTATTTTCTGCTTGCATCAAGGCCCTCGTGTTATTGCTTGTTGATACCGAAGGTGAGGACGAGTCACACATGATTGTGACTCGGCTATGTTGTGGTGTTTCTACACGGTTCTTGAGATCTAAGATGAAGGAAATGTATTTTTATAATAAAAACGTGAATCACATTAAGGTTTGGTATCCGGGTTATTGATTGTGGGTTCGATTCGAACCGTGAGTCCTTGACTCACGGCTTGGGTTTTAATCCGAGCCTTGGAAGTTTGATTGCTTGTTATTATGAGCCTTGGTCTCGGCTCTTGGTTTATGGCTCGCGTTGATGTTCTTACTTGGTTCGACTCATTAGAGTCGCGGCTCGACGCCGCGTATCTGCTAGTGTTGCCGTGACCTATATGGTCGATGTGGCAGTTAGTTGTGCTCCCTAGAGCTTTTCTTGTGACTCTTTGATGTTTGGTTCGAGCTATGTTTGGCTTGTGATGTGGCCGAGACTCAATTGAGTCGTATGGCCTCGGGTTCGGCTTGGTAAACCGACCCGAACACCAATTTGGTTAATTGTTATTTGTAGTAATTGTAAACTAATTGTTATATTTATTTAGTTACAATTGTTATTGTTATATTGATGTGGTATTTATTTCTCGGCCGAATATTTTGGGTCGAAATGGATATTGGTTTTTGGTTATGGTTTAATATTGAGGAGTTGTTGTCGAGTGGTATATGATATGAGGACCGGTTATGAGACGGTCGTTAGATAACGGAGATAGGTTAGTCGGGTACCGTAGTCGGACCCTATTGTTGTAGCCCGTGGTTGAGATTGTGATTGGACGGAGATTATTATTTATGACTTTGGTTTATTATTGGACTTGGACAATGAGCCGAGAGTCATGACTCGGACATATGACCATTTCGTGTAACTCAATAAATATTAAAAGTAAAACGAGAATAATAAAACTCGTAATAATAATTATTAGTAATATGAACGTTTATACGAAAGTATATACGTGAATAACGTATATATAACTATATAAACGCGTATATTAATAATAATAATAATCACGAGTCGTATTATAAATAATACGATTAGATACATATTAGGCTACGAAAGTGGCGTAATATTAATTAAACGTATTATTACTATTAGAAATTTGTGTTATAAACGGGAAACTCCCGACAATTATGAAACGTTTAATAAAAAGTCATTTTGGATATATAACGAATAAACTTATTGAGTTAGGCGAAATTGTCGTCACACGGGTCCAGGTAAGTTATTATTTGCGACATTCGTGTTGTCTCGGATATATGACGACTAATATAGACGTTTTCTATAAGTAAATAACCACCCAACCGTAAGGTTGAGTCGGGTTGTTTGGTTATACGAAACGAATATGTTAGTGGGCATCGTATCCTACGACGCCCATAGGTTGTAGTATGTGTAAAGGGTAATAGATTGCGAGTGTATATATCGGGAAATCTGGCCAATTTGACGATATATACGAGGAATTTATTAAACTGAGATATATACTATATAGTAATTATGTGCTATGTGTTTTATATGTGCTTTAGATTGGGTGTAATCTTGGAACAGTATATTACGTAAATAAATATGAGGATTATCAAATCGACGGATTTGGTAAACTTTGGCGATTTATTTAAATGATATATTGGGCTAATATTAGATCTATAGTTTATTATATTTTTCTACGTGTGATCTTGTTGGTTTGTTTTGAGTCGACCCACCACCCGTATGGATACCAAACGCAAATACACCAAACTAATACGAAATGGATTTTCGGTAATAAAACGGATTCTCGTCCGGGTTTGGGAATATTATATATTTGAGGAAATGATTTCTGAAAGAGTTAATATTGTTAGGTCGTGCCAAGTCCGTAGTTGCTGTTTCGTGAGTTATCATACATCTTATTGCTACCTACCTCGTCTTGCTATATTTCTGGACTTGAGGTGAGTCATAGCCCCACTTTTTACTCTTGAACTATGTTTGCAACGATTGGGGTGAGAAACGTGCAAATCATTTTACGTGGACTATTATCGCTTTTATATGCTTTCTAAACTTGCTATGCGTATGGACTAGGATCTATTGTCAGCTTTAGTCACACCTTTTGTGTGTACTATTCAAGGTTGGCTTATTTGGTTATTTTGGATTGTCAGCTTTAGTCACATATATGTTGTGTGTACTATTCAAGGTTGACTTATTTAGATACTGTAGTGTGCACCTATAGGTTATTATTACTTCGGAGGTTATCCGAGTATTTATTGGTATTGCGGGGGTTACCCGAATACTTATGTTGTTACGGAAGGGTATCCGTGTGTTTTGGTTATTACGGAAGGGTTTCCGTGTGTTATGTTGAGAGCGGAGGGTATCCGCAGGCTTTTAGCGAATCCTTAGTCTAGCTAGCAAGCGTTTTGCGTTCATGTCCACTATATTATTAGTTGAATTTAAACCTATGATCTCACCAGCGAAAGCTGACTTTTAGCACGTTTTCTCAGGTAATTAAGTGTTGAGGTGCATGCTTGGATTGGAAGGCTCGGCTGTGGCACACGGTTATGGATCTATATTTTCTAAACTCTGATAATTAAATTTGGACCTACTGTTATTTATTTTGGGCCTAACTCTGAATGATGTTGGTATAAATGTAAACTCTAAAACCCCGTTTTGGTTGTGTTTTTATTATGTTTACTTTATCTCGTTCTATATTGTCTTGTGTTGGATACCAATCCCCGTAGCACCCCGAAAGCTTGTTGAGTCTTCCGCTGTATCGAATTTTGGGGGTGTTACATGTTATAATTCTAACACTTTAAATCTTATTAATATATTATTTTCTCCATATGTTAATGTTCTTACAAAAGATACAATCATCTAGAAAACTTTACATATGATCATCAAACGACAAATGTTAAGGCTGAGGAGGAACCAATACATGGAGATATCAAGCAACACAAGTATATGAAAAATGATTTGGTTGTATGTACCAAGCGGTAACCGTCGTTCCAACCCAAACGAACAAACTTGTGTTAAATTGACCCGACCAGAACCAATACACCCTTTAACCCTTTATTTTATTTCCCTCAACTAAATAAATGAACCACATTAGCATTACTCTTGAATTCACCACTTCATAAGCAGAAAAAATACATAGGTATATGACGTGAACTAATAATTAACACTAAACTAACTAACCATGCATCTAACAACATTGCATATGTACACATATGTAATGTTTAATAAATAACAAATCTAACAAAAATGGATATGATATCACTTATCAAAAATGGTGAAAAGAAAGAAAGACTAACCTTGATTCTGGAAGAGATTTCCACTGATGTGGAGAACTGTTTGTGTACAAAAATGTTGTCGCCGATACCATTTCATTCTTTTCTCCATTACTGTCGCATGACAACCACTATTTCAAAAAAAAAAAAAAAATCAGACTCAAATTTTATAATGCTTTAAATTCAAGTGTATATTGAACTATTCCTCAAAAGATATAAGATAGAACACACGAAACACAAAACAACTAAGATACGAGAATGAACTCATTACCACTTTGTCATCGTTAAGGAGTATTCCCTTAGAAAAATTGCTGCAAAGTTCCTCTCTCTTTATGGTAGAATAGATATCTCGGCACTTTGACATCTGGATTATTTCCTTATAGTCTGTGGGCAATTTGGACTCCCATAGATCATGATCCTCCTGGATATTTATTTTAGACAAACAATTAACTCATGTTCAAATAAGTTACTTTTTAACACACTCTATTATATATTACTGTATATGATTACCCGCACATAAAGACGACGGTGTAAAGTACCGTTAATTTGTGAGTGCAATATTTTTCATTTATAGTTGTGGATTAATTAAGAGTTGAAAAAGTTAGTGGGTTAAATTATAATTAATTATTTAAATATTCAATATTGCGCTACCTTTATAAGTTAAGGCATCTTCTTCTAACAACATTAATAATTTTTTTAAGATTTAAACAAATGTTTTTTCTTTTTATGTGTGTAGATATATACTAGACGTATACCCGCGCAAAGCGACGGTGTATAGCGGCAAATAATTATACTTGCGAAATCATGATTTTGGTTCGAACTTTGATGCACAGCGTGTGTTTTAAAATTAATACAGTGTGTATTTTTGAAAAGTTGTCAAATTTAGAATTGAGCAAGCTTAAGTAGGGATGGCAATGGCGAGAAAAAACTCATAACCCACAGGTATCCGTACGTAAATGGGTAGGTAACCCTATCAATTTTTACCCACGAATGGGTTGTGGGTGAAAATTTGTACCCATCGGTGGGTGGCGGGTAATGTATACCCGTCACGGATAAACCCATGACACCCATTTAAAACATCCACGGGTATACTCTTCAATGTACGCGTGGGTGTACCCGTGAACCCATTTATGTTAATAGAAATTTATTATATTACTTAAATATTTGTAAGGTTGTTGGTATATATTTAATAATACCCGATTCTCCTGAAAACAAAGTAAATGAAGTAGGATGCTAAGAGGGTCATGTGACTGGAATTTTTTGTTTTTTAACGAAATTTCAAACTATTTTACTTTATCTCTTAAAATGAACTAAGAGCATAAGGTGTGTTAACCACAAACCCACATTAAAGCTTTACTATCTCGCTTTAAAGCTTGCGTTAACACACCGGCACGTCAACTTAAAGCCTTAATGCCACGTTAAGGGCTTTTTTGATTAAAAAAAATCACTTTGCCCCCTTAAACGGCTAGTATTACCGTTTAATTTAAAAAAAAAAAAAAAACACACACACACACACACACACTTTTACCCCCCAATGTTTTAATAATAACGGCTAGTTTAATAAAATAGGGGGAATTGCATGTATATCCCTCCAAAACCTCATAATTTCATATATATCCAACAAAAACTCATAATTGCATATATATCCTTCCGAAGTCTTAAAATTGTCAAATATATCCAATCAAAACTCATAATTCCATATATATCCTTTCAAAGTCTTAATATTGTGTGGGATCCGCCTATGACTGCCTTATTTCCCAACGTTCATTGTAGTCCGAGGATGTATTTAATGAGCAACTTTTTGATAAATCATTTTCTTTTTTCAATTTTAGCATTCTGAATTTATATTTAAATGTAAAATTTAATATACTTTTACATAAAATACACTTTGGTTAGTGAAATGTGTGTTAAGTTTGAAGTTTTATCAAGTTAATGTTTAGCTTAATTAATTTAGTCATTAGTGTAATAGTTGCTTGTCTTTGGTTTATTCTTATAAGAGATAATTACCAAGAAATGTATTCAATTTGTCATTTTTCTAATTGTGTGCAGTCTTCTTTATTTTTTGCGATTATATACCTCAAACTTTTTAATTTTGACCTTTTGTGTATTTGCTCATGTTAAATGAACATTTTACCTTTATATTTTGTAACTATTCTATTGACAGTGAAGGGTAAAATGATCATTTTACATGAACAAAATATACACAAAAGTCAATAGAGTAAAACCTTTTTTATTAATTTATTGAGTATTAATTTATAGAGGTTTTACTGTAATAGCAAAAAATAAAGAAGGCTGCATACAACTAAAAAAAAAAAAAAACAAGTTAGATATATTCTCAAATAATTAGTCCTTTTAATAAAAGTTAGTGTTTTTAGCATTTTTATTGTTTAAAACTTTAAATCATAAAAATTTCAAATGTTGTGACTTTCATCAAAATAGGATCAAATACGCGAATTTGGTCTAGTTTGGGGACCAACGTTGTAACTTTTAATCAAGTGGTAACCAGTTAACCAACTAGTAACAGGTCATATTAGCTAGATCGAAGATTATTTGAATATGTTGCGTATCTTTGACAATTTACAATGTACATTGCGTAGACCTGTTTATTTGAAAAAATATATTGCGTATCTTTAGCTTTCACCCTTTCGGTTTTTAAACGTTTATATTTGGGCGTGGCCAATTTATACCAACAAACTTGTTTTACATAGCAAATTGGTTATTTTTCTTAACTGTTTTTTTTTTTTTTTTTTTTTTTTTTTTTTTTTTTTTTTTTGTCAATCTAAGCCTAATAATATTTATTCCATATTTCTATAGTTACACACATGATGAGACACACACACATGTAAGTGAATATACACATTGTAAACATTAAGATAACTATATTATAAATCCATTACAAAATGAATATAAATTTATAAATTTGATTTATTTAGTTATTTATTTATACTATATTAATTATATATTATTATATAATAAAACCGGTTCAGTTTTTGGACGAATACCGAAACCTAACCGAATTTTCTGTTTTCCTAAAAAGTAAAAAAACCGAACCATTGGTTTTTTATTTCGGTTAGTTTTTCCAGTTTTTGGTTTGGTTTCGGTTTTTCCGGTTTTTCTGCTCATCCCTATTGAATTTACTTGAAAAAAATATGAATTTCTTTACAAGAAAATACAGGTAAGAAGAAGTAAAATTGCTGGAAAAAAATTATCTTCACAGTTAAATGAACTATGAAGTTATGTTAAACTATGATTTTTGTTCAAAAATTCTGAAAAAATTTGAGGTAAAATCGTTGAATTAGTTTTTTGAAATAAAATCTTGATATCACAAAATTTACACGTAATAATATAGATATATATATGAATCATAAGGTTTTGAAGTTTTATGAAATTAAAGAAACTTACTTTGAATTCCAGTGCTCGTTTGAGTTGTATCACAACTTCACCTGCTTTTGGCCGTCTTTCTCTCTTGTGATGTAAGCACTGATACGCAATCCTTGCAAATGTTGCAAATGATTGTGGATCAACTTGTTCCTTTATACCCTCAAACACTAACTGATCAAGTTTTCCTACTTGATAGCGATTTTTAGCCAAAAAGGGCAAAAATAGAAACTCATCATCTAGTTTTATAGACGATGGTTTCCCGCACAATATGTCAAATAAAACAGCACCCAATGAAAATATATCGGATTCTTTAGTTAAGAAGTGTGTTTTCGAATATAGTGGATCACTATATCCAATTGTTCCTGCTGCATCGTTGATGACATATTCTATATCCTGATTTATTGGACATACCATGGAATGCCCAAAACCTGCAATTTTTGCTTTCCAGTCTTCAAATAGTAGAATGTTGCTACTTTTGATGTCCCTATGTATCAGCATTCTTTGATTTACATCAGTTGCATGTAGAAAATTTAACCCACTTGCAATATCAATACATATTTTAAGCCGCAACACCCATGTAAGACTTGAGTCGCTCAAGTACCCGTCAAGTCTTCCTCTAGATGCAAACTCATGCAAAATGATTTTTTCAATCTCATCATCACAATAACCTACAAGACCAATAACATTCTCATGTTTATACTTCAAAGGGATATCTAGCTCTCTAAAAAATCCAGTTTCTCCATGACCAAATAACCTCCTATCCAACCGCTTTGCAGCAATGATGGTATGTCCATTAGCATGAGAAGCTACTCCTTTGTAGACATTCCCAAAACCTCCTCTTCTAAGGATATTGTCATCACTAAAGTTTTGTGTGGCTGATTTAATGTCTTCAAGTGACATTTTGAAGTTTTCCTTCTGGCTTTTTTCCTGTGAATCATTGGACAGTCGATCAATTTGATAAGTAAAAACGAAAATAGAAATGGATTGCAATCTAAAGTTCTTTTAAATTGTTATTTTGATTTTTTAGTTTCAGTGTTTCCTAGTTTTTAAACTTGCTACAACTCCTATAGAAGTAAATACTGCTTAATTACAAATAACTGACAAACGCAAATGGGTCAAGTTATATAACAGAATATCAATAAATTAGTGGGTAAAATAATCTATCTGACTTTAACTAAACCTTACACTTTTCGAGTCAACAAATTCATTCTCCTCTGCAATATCACTTGAGAGCATGCAGATTTATGAGTTCTAAGGTATTTAAATGGTTCATCTGGGTTAGATATTTATATCCTAAAACTCAAATATTTAGCTTATTATGTTTTGTTGAAGTTGATTGGGCAAAATGTCTAATTTTTAGCAAATGAGAAGATAAGTTAGTGCATGCTTCTTTATAATGTGATAATAAGCCTACAATTCAATTTGCATATTGAACATGTTTCAAAGAATTGTCTGATTTACTAATTCTTCCTCTAAGATGAAAGACTTCGGATTCATATAATTAAAGTGAATAAATGAAGGTTTGTGATAGATGATTTTATGTGATTGTTTCTGAGTGAGAATCATTCAGCAATCAAAAAGCGTTTATATTCGATTTATGCAGTTTCACATTGACAAAAAGGCTAACTTACGAGAAAGTGAATGCATCAAGTGTCACATATTACCACGGGATAAGAATATGACTTACCTGTGCTTGTAACGCTTTTTTTAGTTTATGGATGACGTCGTCTATTGTTGGACGTTGGGCTTGAGTTTCTACCAGACATCGATATGCAATTTCTGAAAATATGTCCAAAGAATCTTTGTCGGGTCCTTTGCTTAGAGCAAAGACATGTCCGCCAGCTTCTTCTTTTATCTTTTGATCAATAATTTTGATTAGTGTTCCATTTTCAAAATGATGTCGTGCAATGGGTGCAATCCCCTTCTTATTGACCTTGGTGTAAATACAATCGTAGGCCAACCTCCCGGTTAAGATCTCGAATAACACTACTCCAAAAGAGTAAATGTCCGATTTCTTATTTAATCTGCCATACTTCTTATATTCTGGATCCAAATACACATTTGTACCTGCAATCGTTTCAGTATTGAGAGTGCTGGCCTCTTGATCTGCTGGGTGGATTTTGGAGAGCCCAAAATCAGCAATCTTTGCCTCCCAATTATCACCCAATAGAATATTCGCGCTCTTGATGTCACGGTGTATTATCTTTTGTTTGTCCTCATCTGTGTTGGTGTGAATGTATTTCAAGCCATGTGCTATATTAAGACTTATTTGTATACGTTGCACCCACGTAAGATTAGTTATTTTATCATCACTTTCCATATAACTTTCCAGACTTCCTCTAGAGGCATGCTCGTATATAAGGATCATGTGACCAGGACCTTCATCGCAAAAACCAAGAAGAGAGATTATATTGTCATGTTTACAACTATTTAAAGTTTCAATCTCTGTAATGAACCCTTGCTTTCCTTCTGGATTGAAAATGTGTTTTATGGCTACCGTGCTTCGTCTCTTGGGAATATCACACTTACTCACCCCTTTTATTGAAGACCAATTATTGCTATCAAAATGTTCGAGTTGTGCCTTGTATACCTTACCATATCCGCCTGACCCAATGCAATATTTTTCGGCAAAATTCTCGGTAGCCAACTCTATATCTTTAAATCCAATCTTCAAGTGTTCCAAACTCTTTCCCTGCAACGTCGTGGAGTTATGCAACCGAATGAAATTATAAAAAATTGTTTCTATAACCTAATGAAATTAATAGAATATGAAAACGTTAAAAGCCTCAATTTATTTATTTCAGGTTAATTACTTAATTTAATATGATCATCATTATAAAAAAATTATAACATAACGTAATAATACTACATTTAATTAAACAAGAAATTATGAAACTATATTATAAAAATTGCCAAGTATTAAAAATCTTGCAATTCTTCCAAAAATAATAATTATTCCAATATTGGGTTGATTTTACTCGTATTTAAAAATTCTAGATTAAATAAAGACGGTAATATTTCACGATGTTTCTTCCACATCAAGACCATTTGATTGAAAATATATCACTTTTTACCATTTCATGCATCCATTTTTTTCCCTAAAAAACTTGAATTTTGCTATTTGTAACCGTAAGTGCTAGTTTAATACTTAAAAACATGTAATGATAGGTGGTACATTTAGTTGGTTAGAAGAAGTTAAATTCATGGTTGAACAATTATGAAGATACAAACAGTTTATACATGTAAGAGTTTATTAATGTTTAGCATTTTTCAAAAAACGTATATGACCTGCAAAACTTCTTTCTTGTATAAATTGTATATCAAAATTAATAGCCAACCACTGGACCTGGTGTTTCAAAATTAATAAAAAATTCTTTGTATTTTATTTATTATTTTTTAACGACAAATTATCCACACGCCTAAACTACCAAGTACCAATTATCTCACACAAGCTTAAAAATATATTGGACAAGGCTTGAAATCACAAAGTTGATAGGCTACTCACATACCACTAAACCACAAAGCCTTTAACTTTTTGACTTCTTATTTTATCCCATTTCATCTAAACAACCCCTTTTTATTCTATCTCCCACCTTCAAACACCGATACTGAAAATTAAATCAAACACACCTAATATACTAATCTCAGTTTTTAGCATAGAAACAACATATGTATCATTCAACTTTAACAATCGTGTTTCTGAACAAGCTTGACTATAAACTCTCAACCATTCAATCCAATTACTCTAATCACCACCGTGACGTTTACTCTAAAGATAAGTACATTTGGATGTTTGGTTAGAAAAATATGCCATACTAATATACTATGATAACATTGTAAATTATGTAGAGAAAAAAATAATATAGTAGAGAAGAGAAGATAACGGACTAAGCATTCAGCAGTTCTTTTATATATAACATAGTCATAGTTCATTTTATACATAACATAGTCGTAGATACATTTTTATTAAGAATTTAAGATAACCCTAAATTTATACTAAATATAAATAGAAAAAACATTTGTTTAAAACTTAAAAAATGAGTAATGTTGTTAAACTAAAATACTTTTACTTACAAAAAGTAATGCGGTCTATTAAGTACTTAATTATAATTTCAACCATTAACTTTCTTTACAATCACTTACTCTAAACCCCATACATAAAAAAAAAAAAATAAAAAAAAAAATAAAATAAAATTGTGCACACTAATTAACGCAACTATACACCATCGCGCTATGCACTGGTAATCCATCTAGTTTAACCATATAAACGAATAATAAACATATTTTTCCAACCCTACACATATAAAAAACCGAATTTCATATTTATTTAAACTGAACTAACTGTATTCGCTCGAAAAGGTTCTATATACATATGATTGTTTGTCTATGCAGAACAATAATTATTAATAGGGTTTTGCTATTGAAGCCCATAAAACGATATATGTTTCAAAGTTCAAAACATACAACAAAGATGAAATATTTATTTAATTGTGAACAGATAAATTCATAAGTGACTGATTGTTCTAAAGTTACAAACCATTTAATCATGTCAGAACTTTTGAAATGTTTAGCTTTTGATGCTATTTCCTCTTAAAAAACATTTATACTGACACTAGAGTCTAGAACATGCATATATATGGCATTTTGAAACATTTTTAAGAGGTTAAAATCATTCCATACACAAGCGTTATACGGAGGACTTACACTCCAAGTGAGGGTGCTCGCTTTTATACCGAATTGTCTTTTTGTCATATTTTGACAAAACCTTTGATAGTGTTATTTTAATTTCACTATATTGTATATAACTCTTATAATGTACTTTTATACCACATATCTCATACACTAGACTAAAAATGACGATGCTATTATGATTATTATCACTTTATTTTTTAAAATTTGCCAAGTGCAGAATTGATCAAGAAAAGAAATAATTTAAGTTACAAAGTTTAAGGGGTATTTAAGTGTAATTTAGACAAATTACATTACTTTAAGTTTCAAGTTTCAAGATTTAACAAAACACATACACTTTTTATAAGTAGTAGTGATTTGAAAACGTTCTATGTGATAAATAGATGTTGTAATACAAATCTTACCATGATGCAAAAGAATAGAATAAAAACAAACATGATTAAAATATTACCACTATCGGAGTGCGGGTAAATTTATCCTCGTTTAATCATTTTTCACGTTATTGATGAATGAAAAGCAACTAAAGAAAAACTCAAGTTGTTAAATGATATGATTTAATAAGGCGGTGTTTGTTTGTGTTTACTTATTTAACAGGCTTATAAACTATTTTATATTTTGAAAAACTCATAAAGCCCACTTCTTTCAGGCTTATCACTTATGAGCCTATGTAGTTGAGTTTATATTTCTTGTTTAAGTTGTATATTAAACTTTTATCTATAAATCAAAATTGACGAACCAAAAGCATAAGTTTCGAAAGTGGATTGTTGTCATTTTCAAAAATGAAAATAGGAAAGGTTTATTTATGCAACGCAAATTCTTTAAGATAAATAAACTTTGTAACTTTAATGCAAGAGTAATGAAATTCCTAGTTTTAGATTAAAAAAAATGGACTATTTAATTTATGTAATTTACTCTACAAGTAATTACCTTCTGATGAGTTGATGCTGTATCGGCTGCAACTATTGAGTGTTCATTTAACTGCAATAACGAGTGAAAAGTAAATAAATCAATACTTTATACTGTAATTATGTTGACAGGATGATGAAAGCAAAACAAGGTCTTACCGCATTTTCATGTTCCAGTTGAAGCTCTAAGGCTTTCTCAAGTCTCGGGACAATCTCATCAATGCTTGGACGTTCCGGTCGTTCTTCATTCAAGCAATCATGCGCTGTTTCCACGAAAAGTTTGAGTGATAGGGGATCCATTTGCTTCCATAGATTTGGATCAATTATTTCATCTAGTATTTTCTTTTTATAATGAAAAATGGCCACTGGACCCAAATACTTATTATCTTGATCGTCACTTACTGATCTCCTACCACACAATAGTTCAAACAATACTATCCCAAAGGAGTACATATCTGACTTGTGGTTTACACTTTTGGTCTTAATATATGTTGGGTCTCCATACCCATTCGTATACTCAAGTGTATCACTATGGAAAGAACGGTGCCTTTGAGAAGCTTCAATCTTCATGGATCGTTCAAAATCAGATAACTTGGGTTCCCAGTCATCATTTAATAGAACTGTGCCACTGCTAATGAACCTGTGTATTACGCTAAAGTTGCGTGGCTCGTCATAATGAATGTAGCTCAATGCATGCGCAACACCGACAGATATCTCCAATCTTCGCACCCATGTCAACAACATCGGGTCACTCAGATATTGGCTAAGACTTCCCCTGGCCATCGCATCCCTGTAAATGATGATTTTCTCATCATTCTCATAACAAAACCCAACAAGAGAAACCATGTTTTTATGCTTGAGACTTGAAAGCATTGAAATCTCCGTCCAAAACTGTTGTTCTGCTTCCTTCCTTTCTTTATTCCACCTCTTAGCAGTGATATCAATCAACTCACCAGACCACAAGAGCTGTCCCTTGTATCTCTTTACAAACCTACTTTCTGCGATGACATTTTGTTGAGCGAAGTAGTTGGTGGCAGATAGGATATTTTCAAGGGGGACTCTGAGGTGAGCAAGTGGAGTCGTCATCTGCAAAATAGTCAAGTAAAAAAGTGAGTGACAAAAAAGAGAGTGTAATAATGCCTGCAAAGTTTTCGACAAAATTCCTGAACTATGTCTAAAAGATATGTTAGGTCCAAATCTGCATATATGTTGTAGTTTATAGTTATTATGTTTGTGGATAGCAATTAAAGTACTCTTAACATTCTTTAGAAGTTTAGGAAGTGATCAAGTGAATGGTCTTGTTAAGTTGCATTGTTTTGGTTAGTGACTTCATGTTGATAATTTAGTCTTGGTTAATGTAGTCAATATATTTTTTCCTAAGGTGTTTTTAAAGCATTTGGTCCAGAATTAGATGGTGTAAGTATTGACTACATGGGCGATACTTTGTCTACCTGTTGCAGTTTTGATGGGATAATATGGATAAAAGGAATTGGAGGATTTTTCAGGATATTGCAAGGAATGGAGAGACATTATTATATATTGTAATGGAAACTTTAAAAGCCAAGTTGCTGGTTTTGAAAGGTAAGAACTCTCCTGCTGTGGAAAGAAAAACTAGCAGTAAGATGCTGATATTTAATAATTTGAAATTGAGTGTATATTCCTGGGTTGACAAGTTTAATATCAAGATGAGTGTATATGAAATTGGAGAGCAGTGAGACACATGAATATGTTGGAAAGTATAATTCTTTTCCAGGTTGATTGATGAATCTGAAAAGCATGAACTTGAATATAAAACTGTTGAGGAAGATCAAGAGCTTGTATAAGTTCAATCTCTAGCGAAATATGGAAATCTGTTGAGTTTGAGTAATCTTTCTATAGACTTTTTGAAATAAAATGATTATGCTATTGCTGCATTCATTCCAATTCTTATATACTACTCATTCTTGTTTCAGGCACAAAATGATTTTTTCCAAAGCGTATAAGAAGGGGACCCATAAAAAAAGTCAACTGATAACTGCTTATATAACTACTTTGAAAAATTTGATTTTACTTTGTAACTCTGCAATCCCCTGGTTTCTAAGTTTAATCATCTACCAGGGACACTCCCCCCAGTTCACAAATGTTTGCAGACATCAACAAGTACTTTTACTATCCTTTTTTTTGAACGAAGTACTTTTACTATTCCACTTTCCTTTTTTTTAATGTTTTGAAACCCGGTTCGACCCTAGTGGTTCGATCGGTTGAACCGGTTCTGGCTTAGATAACGGGTCAAAAGGAACTGGTTTTTAAGAATTCAAAACCCAGTGTGACCCGCCGTGTTTTACCCGTTTCTATAATTCCGGCTGGGTTTGTCATTAAATCTCTTATATGTGTTCCACATTGCTTTTTACAAGTTTTTAAAGGCTTTATAAGATGTTTAGACAAGTTTTGATGGTGTTTTAAACACTTTCTATATGCTATTTGTGTTGATAGTTAACCTAAACTTTGGGTTAAATATGTCAAGTTAAGAAAGTCTAGTATGTATTATGTAAATAAGTAGTTAGAGTCGGTTATTGACAGTTAGAGTCGGTTATAGGTAGTTATGTGTCAAAAGTTGTGTCGGTTTAGGAAGAGTCATGTCTGTTGTAAGTGTCGGATGGTTGGCTATATAAAGCCAGAACCACAGCAGGTCATAGGGGTCGAATATTTGTATATGTAACCAAATTTTGTGTAAATAAAAGCAAGTTTATTCGAACAACATAGTAAGTTTATATTCCAACAATTGGCGTCAGAGCACGTTAATCGATCCAGGGAAGAACGAGTGCAAGTTACGATCGATTGAAAAGAAAGAATCAACAGCGAAGGGTTGTTACACAAACTTTGTGTATAGCAACAGCCATACTTGGAAAAGAACCAGACAAACCACATCACCGATTTTAGTAAGAAAAGAGAGAGGGGATCGAAAGTTTGCAGTAATTGCAAGAGGAAGAAACGGGTTTGGTTCTGTTGGTGTCGATAATAATCAGAAAACTGAAGCCGCAAAGACAACGATTCTGTTTTTGGTAGTTATCGATTGGAAGCAAGAAACAGGGACACCTTATCTCTTTACCAACGGAAGACACATTCAATATTTGAATAAATCCTTCTCACTTTCACTTTATATTTTAGTATTATAATTACAAATATATTTGAAAGATAAAAAGGAAGTCTTGAATTAAGTCATTTAAAAATTTCAGGATTAGTTATTTTGTATTTCCAATTGATTGGGTTAGAAAGTGCTGGTAAGAAAGTAAGATTAAGTCTTGTATATTTTATTCTAAAGAAACAAAGAAAATCATTTTTTTTAGATTAGAAAAATACAAAACTAGTAAGAAGTAAGATCCGAACCATTGTGGTTCACATAGTAAGAAGTAAGTAGAAACCTATCGTTTTTTAGGAACCTAGTGTTTAAAGTAAGTAAGAAAATTCTAGTGTTTCCAAAGTAAGTAAATAAGGAAAACGTCTAGCGTTTCATAGTAAGTAAGTAAGTGAAACTTTAACGTTTCGAAGTAAGTAAGTAAGAGAAACCGTAGTGTTTCACCCCATAAGAGAAACCGTAGTGTTTCACCCCGTAAGAGAAGCCATAGTGTTTCGACCAGTAAGAGGAAACTTTTGTTTCAAAACAAGAAAGTAAGTAGTAAGGTTGATCACGCTTGGTGATCAAAAGAAAGTAAGATAGTAGGCAAGAAAGAACGCAAGTCAAGAAAGCAACAAAACATGACAAAAGGAGAATCATCTACACCAACTCGTGACCAAAACATAGCACTTCAATGTCCAAAACTCACCGAAACAAACTACACAACATGGGCAATTATGATGGAGACAATATTGAAGGCATATGGTCTTTGGGAAACGCTTGAAGATACAGAAAAAGTAGATGAAAGAAAGATGCATACAGCAAAAGCAATGATCCTCACAACATTGCCGGAAGATATTCTAATGCAAGTTGCACAGTACGAGACTGCGAAGGAAGTATGGGGATCAATTAAAGTACGTTATATTGGAGCAGACCAAGTTCAGAAAGCACGTCTACAAACTTTAAGAAGCGAATTGGAGACCTTAAAAATAAAGACCGATGAAACCGTGAATGACTTTGCGGGAAAATTGGGAAGCATAAGAAGCAAGTGTAAAAGTCTTGGTTCTAACCTTAAAGACAAAGTATTAGTAGGAAAGTTGCTGAACTCCGTTCCAAAGAAGTTTCTACCAATTGTGGTATCCATCGAGCAATATTCAGAAATTGACAATATGACGTTTGAAGAAGCTGTTGGAAGACTAACTACTTATGAAGAACGCCTCAAGAGTCAAGATGAACCGCAAGAAGATTACCAAAGCAAACTTTTAATGGCAAGTTCAAGTAATCAAGGACGTGGTAGAGGTCAAGGAAGAAACTTTAGTAAAGAAGAAAAAGGACGTGGAAGAGGTACAAGTAGAGAACAAAGCAAGAAAGAAATGAGATGCTATGAATGTGGTGACTTTGGTCACTTTGCATACGAATGCACCAAATGGAAGGATAAAGACGAAAAGCAAGAAGCACATCTCATTTACCAAAGCGACAAAGAACCAACGTTGTTGTAAAGCAAGTCAAGGCAAGTTGAAGACCCACCTTAAACCAAAGTTTAGTTTAAGGGGGAGTGTTGATAGTTAACCTAAACTTTGGGTTAAATATGTCAAGTTAAGAAAGTCTAGTATGTATTATGTAAATAAGTAGTTAGAGTCGGTTATTGACAGTTAGAGTCGGTTATAGGTAGTTATGTGTCAAAAGTTGTGTCGGTTTAGGAAGAGTTATGTCTGTTGTAAGTGTCGGATGGTTGGCTATATAAAGCCAGAACCACAGCAAGTCATAGGGGTCGAATATTTGTATATGTAACCAAATTCTGTGTAAATAAAAGCAAGTTTATTCGAACAACATAGTAAGTTTATATTCCAACAATTTGGAAAGCAGAAAGATGGGCTGTTTGGACAGGCTTATATGTTGTTTTAACAGCTTTTATATGTTGTTTGGACATAGCATTTACATGGCTGTTTGGAAACAAGTTTTTTGCAGCAATTACATGCTCTTTTTTTTTAAAAGCAATTACATATTTGTATGTTGTTTTTTTAGCAGCAATTACAGCTTTTATATGCTGTTCCGACGCAGTTTTTTACAGCAACCATGTTTTTTTGGAGCAATTACATGTTTGTAGGTGACTTTGGTTTAAGAATCGGTAACCAAAAACAATTAGTTGTTGGTCTAGCAAGTTGCTAAGCCAGTTGTTTATGTAAAATGGGTGATTAACAAATAAACTTTGGTGTGGGTGGTAGGTCAAATAATATGGGTTTGGATTACCTTAACCGTACATATTCATATTCTCTTTCTTATTCTTCATACTGTATACTAGTTTTAAACCTTCATGCATGCACACAGTTGGGTTTTAACCATATATTTTTGTATTTTTGTTTAAATAATTAATAATGGTCATCTATGTCAATAACTATTTTTATTCATACAATATAAAATGACAATTACATGAAAATTTAAATAATAATTCGGTAATTGAATACGACTAATTATTATTATTTTAAATTCATATGAAAAACTTGTCACTATTAAGTCACAAGAAAAAAAAATTTACAAAAAGTCTTAGAAAATGGTAAATAAAAGAAATTCATAAAACTTGTCACTAACTTACTATAGTATAACCATACTTATTAGCCAATTTACAAAAAAAAAAAAAATAAAAAAAATAAAAAAAAAAATAAAAAAAAAATCATCTAATATAGCGACAGATTTAATCATTTGATGTATGCTAAGCTAATTAACGAGCCAGGAATGGTAGAATCGACGAGTTAAGGAGAGTGGGAGACGAGTTAAGAGTATTAAGGTTTAGTGAGGCTGGCGGGATAAAAGAACATAGCAAATATGGTCTCTTTGGTCACCATGAGAACCTTAACTTGAGTTAATGCACGACTAATCATAAATAGTAACCAAATATGAGAAGTGTTTCGTTCAGGTCACTATAACATAAAAATTACACAAGAATAGAACAGTTTTGAAACTCTGATGGTTTTAATGGTTGATATAAAGTTTGCGTGACCAAATTGGAACAAATCTCAAACTTGATTACTATTTGATGATTTTCACCTAAAGGAAACGTAATCTTAATGTTAAGGAGGAGATTAAATATGATGAATAAGGATTTTGTTATATCAAAAAGGGGTTACTCCTTCCGTTCTAAACTAAATGGCTATATTTTCATTTTGGAAACAAATGATCATTTTGTATTAACCAATTAAAAAATGTTTAGTTGGTGAAAACTACGGTATATTTGATTGGTGAATAGTGAAGTTAATGTGAATTCTTAAAACGTAGCACATTTTTAAAGTAAACATTTATTTTAGGATGGAATAAAGATAATATTTTGCTATCCGATCAGAGGTGGCTCGTGATTTAGACCATACAAATAAAGATCACATCATATCGTAGAGTGAGCCACGACACAAAGAGCTAGAATCCCAATATAAAATAACTATAAATAATGATAATTACACGAGAATTTATATAAACCTTTATATAATAAAACAAAACCCCAAGTGGGGACTTTTACATTTCAAAAAACTCAACTTTCCCTTATTAAGTAATAATTGAATTTTAAAAAAAATGTATATATAAGTTTAAAGATAAGAGAAAAAATTAATATTTTTCTAGATTTGTCATAATTTATAAAAATTCGTTTTCGAAGAAAATCGGGTATAAAATATATGTGTCAAAAATATAAAAAGTAAAAACTTTAACAAAGCGGGGTTCATCTACATAAGTTTAAGGGTCAAAACTAAAGTTTATAAAACAAAACCACATAAGAACAAAATTTACAAACTTTTTCAGCGTCCCATCCTCCAAGATATATATATATATATATATATATATATATATATATATATATATATATATATATATATATAGAGTAAATTACATGGTTGGTCCCTGTGGTTTGTCCAAAATAACAACTTTCGTCCCTCGAAGTTTAAAGTTGCATTGGTAGTCCCTAAGTATGTAAACAAATAACACACATGGTCCCTATAGGTGAAGTTTTCGCCTCCAAAGAATAACATGAATGGTCCCTGTAGGGACCAGGTGTGTTATTTGTTTACATACTTAGGGACTACCAATGCAACTTTATACTTCGAGGGACGAAAGTTGTTATTTTGGACAAACCACAGGGACCAACCATGTAATTTACTCATATATATATAAAAAAAAAAAATAAAAAAAAATAAAAAATCGCATAGCATCTCCTTCTCCAAAAACCCTAGCTTCTATCGAACCCACCATTATTCATACCCAAAAACAACTTCAATAGGAAAATCATCGATTATTTTAGCAATTGATGATGTTTAAGTGCGATTAATTCATCAAATTGAGGTGTTAATAGTGGTTTCGCCAATGTGAATGCTTTATTGTGATTTTATGCCATATGTTGGTTAATTATGTTGATGGTAATTATATTTTAATTTTAATAAAATTTGAACATGTATTATTTGTACTCAATTTGTGTGTATAAGTGTTTAGTTTTGTGCATCTTGAATTTTTGTGAATTGTGACCATGGGTTTTGATAAATCTCAATAAAGTTCGAATCTTGATGATTTGATATTTAAGTTTGTACTTATTTTTGGTGAATGGTTTTTGATTCCGTGTTTGTTATATCCGTATGAACTTAGATATTGTTTTATTTAACAAAGTTTAATTTTTTATCTTTAGTACAAATTGATTGTTAGAAAAGATCGGTAAAAATATGTTAGCAAGTGTGCTTTAAGCCAAGAATATATCTGTAAAAGTTATACAAGGATTGGTCTAACATTTTGAGTTGCCAAATGGGTGCTGGTTAGATAGACACATGTGGACCTAGATAACTATAGGTTGTGATACAAACACTTATTCATAGTCGAGGAGTATCTTGTATAATGTCTGCAAAGGTTCAGGGTTTAGGAGTTGCTTTATTAGAAGTTAATGATAAAAAAACAGAACACCATGACTCTGGTCAATCCTTTAATGTTTTGTAAATTATAATGTTATATGGATTCATAATGCATAATTCCTGATTATTTTTATAGAATCTTATGCAAGGAAAAGCATTCGACCAAGAAGAATCAGGTGACATGCTTTCCAGTTTGGATGGATCATCGTCAGTCTATTTTGTCATCCATTGGTTTCAATATTTATGTGCTATCGTTAGTTTACTGCTTAAAGATTTGTTATTCATCGTTTACCCTGCTTATCTCATTGACATGTTATATTCCTTAAAATGTTCGCTTTTCACATTCATATCTTAAAGGGCTTAGAGTATTTTTGTGCTATCTTCTTTCTGTAGGGTAATGCAGACCACAGAAGCACTGAAGCTACATATGGAGGTGAAAAACCGTTGCATGAGCAATTGGAGGTGTTATTTAGCGCAACCTTTTTGTTATTTATTAGATACCTTATCTTATATGGTTATCTATGTAATATACTGACCAAGTGATGCTTACATTCTCAGTTTTTCATTAACTTAAGTATCTCATACTATTTTCAAAGTTTGTAATGCGACACTTTAAGTCCATTGGTTAGTTGAAATGCGGGTGAATCCATGGTTCTAGACAATGAGGCTCTCTCTAACATATGTTTCAGGACTTTAAAGCTCAACAATCCAAGTTGTAGGTATACTATTTTCATCAACGTGTTTGAAAAAGGGGTGTTTAGCATTGCAATCTGAAAGTTGACATCAAGGGAAGTTATGGTGACTACAGAATGGGAGACTTCTTATTCTGTTCCAACAACTTCACCGAAACCCCCATCAAGCTGTACCAAGACAATACATCCCAACTTCAGCTTAGGAATTATGAGGCATGTGTGAGATTTAGTATCTTATATTATCACTACTTTTATGACGGTTTTTGCAAACTATCTAACGTGGTAATTACTTATGAAATTCAGAAAGAGAACTAAAGAGGTGCCTTGTGTGGGTAAAGTGAGTACTTCACATTTTTTTCTAGGTGCTTTCATCAACATTGAAGGTGTACATGATGGGTAAGCATCCACAGTTCATACGCAAGGGGTGAGATTTAGTATCTTATATGACCGTACTTTAATAATAGTTTTTGTTTATGAATTTCAGAGAGAAAGAGCACCAAAGAGGTGTCAGTGGTCAAACGTAGCAACCATTCTAAGTGTCTTATTTTTAACACTTTTGACCCATAACCTGTATGACTCCCCCCCCCACCTATACATTTCAGGTAGGTTTCCAATTTCATGTAATGATTGGTATTAAAGCATAAAAGGATAATTATTCGTCCATTTATATATAGTAATGTCTTTAAGTTATGTACATGAAAACATGAAAGGATAGTTATTTTCCCATGTATGAATTGCTACATGTATCTTCTATATTTATAACTATATTCGTCTTTAAGTGCCTCATGATTCAGTTGAATTAATCAACAATAGATACAATTTATATGAATGTGATAAGGTGCACAAATCTGTGAATGGTATTTTCATAACTATCCCTTTCTATAATTAATCTTGAACGTTATCTTTATCATCCGATGTTCATTTTGTATGTGCAGCGGGTAAGAAGAAAAACAATGTGGTAGAATGAATTTTGGATCCAACGACATAGTATATATTCAGTGTCGAGAGGTCAACAAAGTTCCCTCATATCTGGTGCTAATGTTTTTTTTTTTAAAATGTCGAGTTTGTGATTATGTTCTCCTGGTCTTTTAAGATTCAACAGATGAGTGAATGTTAATGTGGTAGTCTTATTGAACTACACTTAATGAGAAAATTTTGCAAGTTCTTAGTTATTCAATCTTTTGTGCTTGATTTCAGCCAGCAAATGGGTTGCACACAACAATACCTTCAACATGCCTGTCATGCATTCGTGTATTATAGCAGTCATTGTGGTCTCATTAATAAACCTTATGACATAGCATTCGTGTGTCCTAGCCTTCTAATACTATAAAAAGCAACAATCCATTATCATTATTCATAATCATTATTAGCAAAAATATATAGCATATTAAAAAATGATGCGTTATATGTAAACAAAATTTGATTCATGTGTAACCCACATTCCATTATAAGAATTCTTCGGTTACCTTGGTTTTTTTTGGTTTTTAAAATTTAATGATGCCAAAAACAACAGTTATAAATTAAAATTGTTAATAAAAAAAGGAAAAAGAAAAGGAAGAAGAATACATTATTTAGGAATAATACACTATATGCCAAAATTTTGTGCGTAATATGTAAACAAAGTTTGATTCATGTCAAAACCTCATGCGTGCAACAAACACCAAAAATAACTACACATAGTCGATCTCTTTTCTTCTTCGTATAATACAAAATAAAAATAAATAAACAAATAAAACAAAACAAAACAAAATTTAAATTATTTGTTTTTAATAAATAAAAGTACAATATTATAAAAAATAGAAAAAACCCCGCGCGTGCGTGGGAATTATAACTAGTACCGTTAACAACTAAAGAGGTTTTGACTATATTTATTCTATTTAAAAAATAACCATAAATCTTCTTCGATAACTATTTTTAATTTTTTATTCATACAATATAAAATGAAAATTACACGTGAATATGACTAATTATTAATATTTTAAATTTATATGAAAAAATTCACTATTAAGTTACATAAATATAACTGTTATGGATATATATTTAATTAAAAAAAAAAAAAAAAAAAAAACCCGTAAAGTCTTAGAAAGTGGTAAATAAAAGAAATTCATAAAACTTGGCACTAACTCACATAGTATAACCATACTTATTAGCCAATTTGCACTCAAAGAAATAGATAGTAGTACTTATAATGATATAAAGATGGAAGATGAAAAACGGTCTTACCTCATTTTGATGTTCGAGTTGAAGTTCCAACGCTTTCTCAAGTCTTGTGACAATCTCATCAATATCTGGGCGTTCCGATCGTTCTTCGTTCAAGCAATCATACGCTGTTTCCGAGAAAATGTTAAATGATTGAGAGTCCATTCGACTCCATAGATCCGGATCAATTATTTCATTGAGTTTCTTCACCCTATAATGGGTAACGGCTACCAAAGCTAAGTACTTATTATCTTTGTCGTGGTTGATTACTGCTTTCCTACCACACAGTAGTTCAAACATTACGATCCCAAAGGAATATATATCTGACTTGTGGTGTGCACTCTTTGTCTCCATATATGTCGGGTCTGTATACCCTTCCCTATCCCAAACTTTATCAACATGGAATGAATGACGCCTCTGAGATGCTTGAATCTTCATAGAAAGTCTAAATTCACATAACTTGGGTTCCCAATTATCATTTAATAGGACATTCAAACTGTCGATGTTTCGATGGATAACACTAAATTCGCGTGCCTCGTCATAATGAATGTAGCTCAATGCGTTGGCAAGACCAACGCATATCTCCAATCTTCGCACCCAAGTCAACAACATCGGGTCACTTAGATAGTTGCTGAGACTTCCCCTGGTCATCTCACCCTTGAGAATGATGATCTTCTCATCATTCTCATCACAAAACCCAACAAGAGAAACCAGATTTTTATGCTTGAGACTAGAAAGCATGGAAATCTCCATCCAAAACTCTTGTTCTCCATCCTTCCTTTCTTTATTAAACCTCCGAACATCGATATCAATCAGCTCACCGGACCACAAGAGTTGTCCCCAGTAAGCATTTCCAAAATCAGCTTCTTCGGTGAGGTTTCTTTTAGAAAAGTTGTTGGTGGCGGATAGTACATCTTCAAGGGGGATTTTTAAGTGGGCAAATTCATCATGATTGACTGAAGACATCATGTATGTATCTGTTTGTTTATCTGAACAAAAAAGGGGGTTTGGGTTGTTACAAAAAGAAGCGAAGGAGCGTTTGGGTGATATACATAAATCTGTTCGGTTTGTGTTTGTATATATAGAAGATGTAGACAAGTGTGTGGGGTTCTGCATTATTCTTGTAGTACGCTATTGACTTTTTGACCATTAACATTACACAAATCGTCTACAGCGTGATACTGAGCAACTTTTAATGAATAATAACATTAAAGTATGAATATAATAAACAGAAAAATATGAATGCACCTTCTCAGCAACAGGTCTTCAATGGCTGCTAGTGCGTAGTGGTTTTAGTTTGTTGTAAGGTGATATGATTTATACAAGAGGAGAATATGCTTTTGCCATACTTAATCTAATTACTCCACATGCTTTTGCCATTAGAATTGTCTATCACTGAATGACCATTGTCTGCCACTAGTGACCATAGATAATACTTTAATCTAATACTCTATATGCTTTTTACAAGTTTCATTATTAACCGCACCGCAAAATAAAGCAAACCCGTTAGTTGCTAGGTTTAGGTTAATTAGTTTTCTATTTAATATCGTGTAATCTTCATAGTTTATTGAATCTGATAATAAAGTATTTTTCAGTTTTCCTTATTTGATTCCTACATGGTATCAAGAGCTAGTACGAAGAATAAGAAAAAGAAAAAAAAAAAAAAAAAGGTTTGCTTGATTTTCATTGGTTTTCGTTTATTTGCTAGGCCCTTACATTTTCTTTTTCATGATCTTATCGCATGTTGCTTGATTTTGATTGGTTCATGAAATTAAAAAGTGGGCAAATATGAATTGTTTGGACGTTTGAAAATATTCGTTATTGGTTATCGGGAAGGAATGAAGGATAGATCTATATTATTTGTTTAATGGAATTTGGTTAGAATTTATTTGAGTGTTTAGAAATTGATGCATAATGGTTATTATCTCGTTGGAGTTCGGATCTGACTTCATCAGAGTATTAGCTTGTTGTTCTTGGTTGGTCTTTTGACTATCTGATCAAGTTTCATTTGTTTGCTTTAATATATCGACCGGTCAATGGTTAGAATACATTAGGTTTATCGAATTGGTTTTGGTTTTTGGTATTGGTATTGGTATTGGTATTGGTATCAGTATTGGTAATGAATTGGTAATTTGGTTTTGCACAGGTGTTGGTGTCAGTGATGTCATAGTCTTAACTAATCCGATTATGTCTTGAGTAGTTATGTGTATCATCTCGGCATCAACATGTTTTGGTTCCGCCCGGTTTTGCCTAATTTTACGTGTGGTTCTGCTTCTGGTTCCGGTTTGATCTAAATCTGTCTGCACCTGTCTGAATACGAGCGTGATTCTGCATCTGGTTCCGCCTGGTTTTATCTGAATCTGTCTGAATATGAATATGAATTTGAATCTGAATATGAATATGAATTTGTTTGTCTGAATCTGTTGCTGTCTGAATCAGTCTGTTGCCTGAATCTGCTCTTTGTCTACCTTTGTTCGGATTTCTCTGCTGCCGAATCTATATCTGCTGCTTCTGCTCTTCGTCTACCTTTGTTCAGATCTATCTGCCTGCCTTTTTTGTTTGCATTTTAGTATTAATTTATTTTCTGTTTGGCAAACTCTCAGTGTTTACCGTTGCAGCATTGCTAGCTTGAGAGGATGTGTTAGATAATAAAGGCCCGCAAGCCTGTTGAGTTTGGCCCGTTAGTTGTTAGATTTAGGTTAATTAGTTTTCTATTTAATGCCATGTAATCTTCATAGTTTATTATTGAATATGATAATAAAGTATTTTTCAATTTTCCCTTTTAGATTTCTACACAACTTATTTTGACTGAAGACATCATGTTTCTTCATCTGAACAAAAAAGGGTGTGTGGGTTGTTACAAAAAAGGGGGATATACATAAGTGTGTGGGGTTCTTAATTTGTTCTCTTTAATGATGGAGGTCTATTATTTGCATTATTGTAAAGACAAATGACTTTTTGACTTAATGGTGACAAAAGACTATTGACTTATGCAAGGGAAAGACTATTGACTTATGAAAGGAAATTTCCATCTCTTGCTGTACAAACGGTAAAAAGAAATTTTGTAACTTTCGTATGTATTGCTTTCTAATTGAAACATTACTAATATTAGCGAGTATCAACATCTTGACAAAAATTTATGAAAGTTGTTTATACTAATTTTCTTTTCTTAGGAAGTCAATACATTACCAAATAAAACATGTACAATTCAAACAAAGACATCCAACTTTCGTAATCAAGATAATTAAAAAAAAGCGAGACCTAAAAAAATAAAAAAAATAAAAACCAACAAGGACTTAAAATAATAATAATAATAATAATAATAATAATAATAATAATAATAATAATAATAATAATAATAATAATAATAATAATAATAATAATAATAATAATAATAATATTCCTTTAAATAATGCATATGAACAATCTCGAACACAACAAAAAATATGCATAAATGAGATATGTGTATGACCGTATGAACTATGAAAAGAGATAGCGTTCATTTGAGACAAAAGAGATTGGCAAATCGAGTATATAGCTGACCATAAAAGATAATGGTAGGCTGTCTCTTCAACTTTCAAAGTAAAGAGAGTAATAGTTCATATTTTTGGTTGCTTATGTCTAATTTTTTGAGGCTGCAACATGAAAAAAAATTGGCATTTTACAGAAAAATGTAGATAAACAAGTATTGTTGCGGTCCATGCTTTGCTACGGGTTCTATCTTTTGTATAAGTTAAAATTATAAATTGTTTCAGCTTATTTGCAAGCTATTGTTGTTGACTTCTTGTTGTTGTGTTACCTTGCTATTTAGCATTTTAGCTATATATATTTAACAAATACAATATTTTATATATCACATAATTCAGATTATAATATAACAAAAAAGAATGTAAACTTGTGTAATTCAAACGAATACGAAGAAGACATGGTTCTATTCAAAATTTTAATAAGGGAGTGCTATATTTAACAATAACAATATCCGTAGTTTTATCAATATAAAACTAAAATATTAGATTAGGATATACAATTAGGAGCCAATTTTTATAAATGCAAAACTTAATTTTGGTGTTAGTTAGTAGATTTAAACAATGTAAAATAACTTGATGACGTATAGTCCGCACTCGGGTCACGAACCCGACCAATGGACACTACTAATACTCAAGCTCATCACGTGTAGGCTATCATGATAACGATTTGGGCTCACGAAAGCCCAAACCCGATTATATTATTTATGGTCTAGATAATGAGATCTTATTTATGGATAAAGATCAATAGACCATATAAGGCGGGATACGCCGAAGAGTAAGGAACACGAAACCAACAAGGATTTCGTGTGTATATAAAGAATATCACGGCTCTCATGGAGGTATCTAATAACCCTAACTCTTCATTAAAACCCTAAACCGATTACTTACTCTCACGCCGGAGGATAATCGTGGGAGACAATCCCACGATAAGCCTAACGGTGTTGTTTGCTCTCTTAGTGCGCATGTCTCAAGCATTAAGATCCAGTTGATACGGGAACCGGAGTCCAAACAAGGAACACCCAACTTTTGCATCAACAAGTGACGCCATCCGTGGGACCACACACTAAGAACTAGAATGACGAAGCACGGAAACCTAAGCCAGCGGACTCCGCACGCGAAGAAAAATCATGGAGATCCGCATGGGAAGAAGCAACAAAGTGATTCAGCCTCTAAGCAGACTTCTGAAACAACCAGTATGCTTGAGTTGCCCCCAATAGGACAACTCAGAGGGACTACCACAACTACTAGCGCGGAAGATCTACAGCGCACTCCTTTCATTACCCCCCAAACGGTGCCAGAAAGAGACCCCGTTGAGCCGCCACGCGCGCCTAATCGAAACAAGGGTACTGATTTGGAAACAGACATCCTCGCGCTAGAAGGAGTCGCGCCTGAACTAGCACCAAGTGATTTCGTGTCTCAAAACTATGAAACCTTGGCTGCCCTTATGCAAGAAGAAGCGAAAAGGAGGTCAAGTCAGAGCCTGCAAGCCCGGCTCAACTTCGACCCCGAGTATGAAGCATCTCCACCGCGTCACCGAAAGGAGAGGCGCGAGAAGGATAGCCGCCGACTTCCAGTGTTCACTAGGGTCAGAAAGAAAGTTGTGTATGATGAAGACGATGACTTGCAATACCGGGAGGAGCATGAAGACGATGGAAGGCCTACCAATGTCCACGCTAGGCTTGGTAGTTGCAGGGTCCATGATAGACTTGGGCGACAGCGCTCACCAACCGAAAGCCCTCCAAGGTTTAGTAGTCGAAGAGTTTATGATAGACTTGGGCGACAGCCCTCCCCAAGCGAATGCCCTTCAAGCTCGGATTCCTAGGAAAGTTGGCGCAAGCGCCGCAAAAGGGTCAGCCCATCCTCAAGTGACTCCTCAGATAACGAGGACAAAGAAACAGGACACTGGAAGTCCAAGAGAAGATATCGCAATGAAGAAGACGAAGACATGTCCCGTCCCTGGCGCCGCCAAAAGATTGACGCATTCACTTAGCGCATAAGCGATTTTTCAGAAGATAAGAGAAGGCACATGCCCGCTAATGTTAAAACTTATGATGGGATGGGTGATCCTGATGACCACCTAAAAATTTTTGAATCAGCCGCTACCATCGAAAATTGGCCACAACCCGTGTGGTGCCATATGTTTAACTCCACATTGGTGGGGAATATGCGAACCTGGTTTAGTAAGCTGCCACGAAGAAGCATAGATGGGTTTGAAGAGTTGCGAAAGGCATTTCGCTTGAACTTTACTCAAAGGAAGAAGTGCGCCAAGAACCCTGTCGAACTTGCTAGGGTAAAACAACGCCAAGGGGAATCCACAAGCGCTTATGTGGAGCGCTATAAGGACGAATGCATACACATCAAGGCATGCCCCAAAATACTAAAGATCTCAGGGTTTATGAATGGAATCAATAACCCAGAACTTATCAGAAGGTTAAATGATAAGGTTCCCTAAACCTTTGATGAACTCATGAAGCGCACGAGGTCCTTTATCCAAGGGGAAGCAGCCGCTGCGGATAGCAAGAAAGGCTACTCAAATTATAGGTCACAAGAACAGCCTAGGAGACAATCCAACGACCAGAGTAGCAACCGTAACAAAAGCTACCGCAGTCAGGGGAATGGACGAGATAATGAAAAATACACCCCACTAACGAAAACTCCAAGGGAGATATTTGTGACGGAAGGCACGAACTTCCCGAAACCCCCACCAATGCGCACCCCAGAGGATCGGCGCGTAGGGAACGGGTATTGTGAATATCATGGACAGAAGGGCCATACTACCAATGAGTGTGTCCAATTGCGCCAACTAATTGATAAATTAGTGAAAGAAGGCAAATTGGATCATTTAGTTAAGAACATCAAGGATGGAAGAGACAAACAGAAGGTTGGAAGCAAGAAAGAATTACCCAAAGACAAGGCTAACACCATCTACATGATACAATCATGGCAGCGAAAGACTAGACAAAAGGTCAGCCAAAAGTTTTCTTATGGGAGCGAAATCTCTTTCCCCACCTTGCCTGTGGACAACGCAGTGGCAGAACCACTCACCATCGAGATAAATGCGGGGGGTCACGATATCCACCGCATGTATATTGATGGAGGGGCATCCGCAGACATAATGTATGAACATTGTTTCAAGATACAAAGTCAGTTAAGCCCGACCACGACGTCGTTGACTGGCTTTACAGGAGAAAAGATATGGCCCATGGGGCAAATACGACTACTAGTCGTTGTGGGCAATAAGGAACACTCCCCGGCAGCCTGGGTGAATTTTATGGTCATCAGATCTCCTTCACCATACAATGGCATCATTGGAAGACCAGGGATATCAGCCATACGCGCGGTACCGTCCACAGCACATGGGATGCTCAAATTCCCAGTAGAAGGCGGCATTGTCACCTTCTACAGTACCACCGTACCGCCTAGAGAGTGTAACATGATTACACAGGAGACGACACAAACTCCAGAACAGAGCGCAACTAAAGTATGAAACCTGACGGTCGTAATTCATCCTGATTACCCGGAGCAAGAAGTATCGATTGGAGGATCGCTGTCCGATAAAGGTAGAGTGGCCGTGTGCACGCTCTTGCAAAGGAATCTGGATATTTTCGCATGGGAACCAAAGCACATGACCGGTGTGCCACGCTCGATTACAGAACACAAGTTGAATATCCGACAAGGATACCCTCCAGTACTGCAGAAAATGCGCGGCCAGGCTCCAGAGCGCGCAAAAGCCATTCTAGAGGAAGTACATAAACTTGTGGACGCAGGTATCATGCGAGAAGTCTACTACCATGACTGGCTCTCCAATCCAGTAATGGTCAAAAAGAGTGACGGTAGTTGGCGGATGTGCGTGGATTTCACTGATCTCAAAAAAGCATGTCCACAGGACTGCTACTCATTACCAGAGATAGACTGGAAGGTAGAATCTTTGTGCGGATATCCCTTTAAATGTTTCTTAAACGCATACAAAGGGTACCACCAAATCCAAATGGCTAAAGAAGACGAGGAAAAAACAGCTTTCCACATGAGCCAGGGTGTCTATTGTTATACAAAGATGCCTTTTGGCTTGAAGAATGCGGGCGCCACCTACCAGCGATTGGTAGATAATGCATTTGAAAAGCAAGTGGGCCGCAACCTAGAAGTCTATGTTGATGACCTTGTCATAAAGAACCATACCGAAGATGAATTGGTGCGCGACATTGAAGAAACGTTTAGCACACTACGAAGGATCAACATGAAGTTAAATCCTAAGAAGTGCACTTTTGGCGCAACAGAAGGCATGTTCCTGGGATACTTGATAGAGCCTGACGGCATTAAGGCATGTCCAGAAAAAACAATGGCTGTCATCCAGCACCCTTCGCCACGCACGTTGAAAGAAGTCCAGTCTCTGAATGGAAAACTAGCCGGGTTGAACAGATTCCTGTCCAAATTAGCAGACAAGTCACTCCCCCTCTTTAAAACACTCAAGAAGTGTACAAAAAAGGGAGACTTTCGTTGGACTACGGAAGCGGAAGAAGCTTTTACACAGCTTAAGCAACATATAGCAGCACTTCCCAAGCTAGTCGCACCCCGACCAGGGGAAGAGTTAATTATGTACTTGTCTGCGACTCATGGAGAAATCAGCGTGGTGCTATTGATAGATAGGAATTCCGTGCAAACACCAGTATATTTTGTAATCAGAGCAATCAAGAAGACAGAGATTAACTATAGCGCAATGGAAAAGTTGGTCTTGGAGTTAGTATTCGCTGCAAAAAGACTGCACAGGTACTTTCAAGCACACCCAATAGCGGTGATCACGGACCAACCTATCAAGCAAGTTATCTCCAAACCCGACGCATCGGGGCGATTACAAAAGTGGAGTGTGTTGCTAGGCGAGCATAACATCTCTTATAGGCCGCGCACTGTGGTTAAGGGACAGATACTTGTAGACTTCATCATTGAAAAACCAGACACCGATGCTGCACCCTCACAGAGCAAGGTAGAACTACAAGAACCATGGGTCCTATTCACGGATGGATCTTCATGCGTGGATGGGTTAGGCGCATGCCTTATCCTCACCAGCCCAGAAGGAATGGAATTTACTTACGCACTGCGCTTTGAATTCACAGCCATGAACAACAAGGCAGAGTATGAAGACTTAATTGCTGGATTACGCATTGCAACTCGAATGGGTGTACGCAAGCTAGAAGCAAATGTGGATTCTCGATTAGTAGCCAACCATGTGTCGGGCGAATATGTGGCTAAAGAGGATAACACGGTTCAATACCTCGACAAGACCAAATTACTAATCCAGAGTTTTGACAGGTTCACCATTAAACAAGTTCCTAGAGGGGAAAACAGAAAAGCGGATGCACTAAGCAAGATTGCATCTACAAGCTTTGCGCACCTGTCAAAACAAGTATTAGTGGAGATCCTAAAGAATAAATCCATCTTGGAGATGGAGATATCTACGGTGATAGAGGAGCAGGATCCTACGTGGATGACCCCCATCATCGAATTCATAAGCAAGGGCGTATTGCCACATGAGCAGAAGGACGCTCGACGGATACGGCGCATAGCGCAGAGGTTTGAACTTCGCGATGGTATTCTATATCGCTGCTCATTCCTACAACCATGGCTTCGGTGCGTTGGACCTCTACAGGCAGATTACGTGCTCCGAGAGATCCACACCAATTCATGCAGTATGCACTCCAGACCACGGTCCATTGAAGCACGAGCCCTGCGGTCAGGATACTACTGGCCCACTATGCATCGCGATGCGCGTGATGTGATAAAGAAATGTAATGACTGCCTAGTTCATAGACCCATCCCGCGACAAACACAACAAGAGCTAACGCCTATTACTTCGCCATGGCCATTCTATAAGTGGGGTATCGACATTGCGGGCCCCTTCCCTGTTGCAGCAGGAGGACTGAAATTTCTTATTGTGGCTATTGACTACTTCACTAAGTGGATTGAGGCAAAAGCAGTGGCGACAATCACGGGTAATCAGGTAAAAAGATTTGTTTAGGAAAATATTATATGCCGCTTTTGACTACCTGGGGAAATCATCTCAGACAACGGAAAACAATTCCGTGATAACCCGTTCAAAGACTGGTGCACAAACCTAAATATTACACAACACTTCGCATCAGTTAAACACCCACAAACCAATGGTTTGGTTGAGCGCGCAAATCGTAGTCTGGGTGAATGGATTAAAGCGCGCCTGGACAGACACAAAGGAAAATGGGTGTAGGAATTGTCGCACGTCTTATGGGCGCATCGCACGACGATCAAAGTTAGCAATGGAGACACTCCCTTTTATCTTGTCTATGGGACAGAAGCTGTCATACCAGCTGAAATTGGGATGCCAACTATTCGTACTGCGGAGGTTAATGTCGCAACCAATGACGTCGAGCGGCGTATAGACTTGGACCTATTGGAAGAAAGACGCGAACGCGCAGCTATATGTGAAGCAAAAGCTAAGTAAAAAATGAAGGGATACTACGATGCTAAAGTTCGAAGCACCTCATTCAGACCAGGAGACTTTGTATATCGCGCTAATGATGCAAGCCACGCAGAAGATACAGGAAAACTTGGACCAAAGTGGGAAGGACCCTATGAGGTCACTGAAGCACTAGGAAAAGGCGCGTATAAGCTGTGAGACATGGATGGCCGTGAGCTACAACGCACATGGAATATTTTCAATCTCAAGAGATGCTATCTTTAGGAAAGGTTATGGCCCTGCGCACAAATACCCCCGCACTTTAGTGAGTGCTCAATAAATATCCGTGTATTTACATTTTGTTTTATCTAGACAAATGTTTTTCTTTTTTCAAAAACTTGCAAGTATTAATTAAATGTCGCAGTTTTTAGCTAACTCCGCGACACACTTCACTTTATTGTTTATATATTATCTATATCTCAATATTGTTGTTATATTATCTTCTGCCTACATGGCGTGCATGCACTTATTAAAACCCACGATGGTAAAAGGATGAGTAAACATACTAAATAACTCATTGAGTAAGAGGGTTGCAAAACCATCAACATTGGATCACGCATCCTTGTTAAACACCTTACTCTCAAGACGTTGGAGTAAGTTCAATGCGCATCCCACGATGGATACGCAACAATGCACACTGTGCGCGTTTAACAAATTTGAAGTCAAGATTCTTGACTTCTTGAGTATGATATCTGCAATACGCTGCATATCAACACATACACTTGTGAACTTCATATATACTAGCACGAACTTCATACACTACTATGTTAAAAGTTGCTATAGATTCTTGTAATCTTTTTTAAAGTTTGATACTCAGACATAACATAGACGTCTTTTATGGAAAGACAAAAAACTAAGTACAAACATTCTAATACAAATATGCGTACAAATTGCACTTTCAACATCAATTTCATTATGGACTACGAGTTCATACAAAACATAGACTTATCGTACAACAAAATGTTAATCTATTACAAAACAAAGGCAAACAACCTAAAAACTATGGCAACGTCTATGCTCTGGGCTGCCGACTCGGTATGCCGCATCCTTTGCATCCTCAAGTTTCTTCAGCAAACTACTATCCTGAGGTGACACTGTCGCCACCCTAACATGTACCCCATCAGATCTGGGAATATGTGTCGTGCCAAGACCAAATAGGATGGCTTTCCCCTTCACACCCTTCTTCCTAGCAAGTCTCATAGCGTGGGCTTCTACGGATTTCTTCAGAGAGATCTCCTTCTCAAGGGCAAATGGGTTGAGGATGTCACGTGGATGTGCAAAGATAGGTACCTGCAGCTGCGACACATCTGGCTTCAAGAAGTAATCAGATTGTGCCTCAGCGTCCTCTGCTGCATGCCTTGCCAAGGTCAACCCCTCCGTGATAACACCTATGGGGTAATCTTGGTCACACTCCAGTTGAGCAATATGAGGAAGCTCTAACAGCTTCATCTTTTCCATAGTAGCGACAAGCTCAGCAAAGGCAACCCCGTTGTAACCTGGGACTTGAGCGACAGGCATTGTCAAAACCTTGTTCTCACACAACTCCTCTATAGCCTCTGCCTTGCCACGCGCCAGCGCACATCGGACAACATCCCCAAATGACTCTTTAACTTCTTGAGACTCTAGGGTGCTCAAAGCAGCAAGGCGCAGGCCATGGCTGATAAGCCACCTGCGCTCAGCAATGGATGACACCAAGTGAAGGTACAACTCTTCATTATACTCTATACTGAGCTTGCGCAGCTTACCCTCTTGCTGCCCCAACGCGTCATCTACAAACTTGCGAAACTCATCCAACTGCGAGAAGTGCTTGCTCTTGTTCTGCTCCACGTACTTCAAAACCCAAAGACAAGTGCCCTTATACTTATCAAAAGCAGAACGCTCTTGGCTCACTTGGGCAAGCAAGGACATCTTCTCCTCAGCAAGCTTCTAGGCATACTGGTCCGTTGACTTTATTTCAGCATGAGCACTAGCCAACTGAGCCTTCAGTAGCGCAATTTCTTCATCTTTCTGCACACTGCTGCTCCCTTCATCAGTATATCTAGCCTTGAGCTGAGCAACTAACGCGGCCTGGTGCGCAGCGGCTAACCTCAGCTCCTCAATCAGCTGATCCATTGGCGCATCCTCAAATGCCCTCGAAGGCCCGTCAAGATGAGGGAGATTCGCCTCGAGTGGCGATTTCCCAGCATGCGTTGCATCACTCCCAGCAGCTTCAACACTGCACGCAAAGGACAAATGTTCAAGGTTATGGAAGATATGAAATGAAAAAAAAAAGAAAAAAAAAAGAAAAAAAAAAGCAATGGTTTCATTACTTACTTGGGGGGAGAAGTTTCGGTCGTATCTAGTGAAGCAGTGGAGGGCGACGCA